>WEKX01028172.1:8973-24886 GCA_013390025.1 Pitta sordida
TACCTGAAGGGAGGTTGCAGTCTTGTGGGTGTAAATCTCTTCTCTTAGGCTGCCAGCACCAGACCAAGAGGACATGGGCTTAAGCTGCACCAGGGGAGGTTTAGAGTGGATGTTAGGAAGAGCTTTTTCACAGAGAGAGTGATTCTTCAGTGGAATGGTCTGCCCAGCGAGGTGGTGGAGTCACCATCCCTGGAGGTGTTTAAGAAAAGACTGGATGAAGAACTTATTGATGTGATCTAGATAATGGGATGATGGGATAGGGAGTTAGTTTATGTAAAAAAAAAAAAAAAAAGATGATGACATGACCCTGAGATTAGCTCAGATGGATAAAACATGGTGCACCACGGTTGTGCGTTCAATCCCTGTATGGGCATTCACTTTGGAGTTGGATTTAATGATCCTTGAGGGTCTCTTCCAGCTCCAAATATTCTGTGTGATTCTCTGTGTGTTCATTAACATAGTGTGAAACACTTCATATTTGATTTCTAAGCAGAAAACAAAGTTCCATTAGTAATGCTATGAGTGTAGTTTCTGAGCTATATGCCAGCTAGATCTGTGAAGTGAAAGTTTTTTAGCAAAAACATGTACTGAATTTGCATGGCAAGGTTTTGTTAGCAGAGGGGCTACAGGGGTAGTTTCTGTCAGAAAATGCTAGAATCTGCCCCTGTATCTAATGGAGCCACATTATTTGGACAGTCCTTCCCCTGTACACGGCGCTGGTCAGACCTCATCTTGAGTACTGTGTCCAGTTCTGGGCTCCCCAGTTAAAGAGGGANAGTGGAAAAGTTGCTGCACAACAGCAATGGCAGCCAGAGAGAGGAGGGAGAATATAAGTGAGAATATGTGAGTAGAACAACTGTACAGGCACTCAGGTAGGTGAAGAAGGAGCAGGAGGCAGTGCTCACGGAGTCAAAGCAGATTCCCCTGCGGCCCATGGAGGACCCCATGCTGGAGCAGGTGGATGCCCAAAGAAGGCTGTGACCCCATGGGATGCCCATACTAAAGCAGGCTTCTGGCAGTACCTGTGGCCCAATGGAGGAGGAACACACACTGGAGCAGGTGTTCTGGCAGGACTTGTTACCCCTTAGAGGACCCAGGCTGAAGCAGTCTATTCCTGAGGTACTGCACCTCATAGAAGAGACTTAAGCTCGAGTAGTTAATGAGGAATTGCACCCCATAGAAAGAACTCAGCATTGGAGTTCATGGAGGACTGTCTCCTGTGGGATGGATCTCATACTGGAGCAGGGGAAGACCATGAGGATTGTCTCCCTCTGATGAGGAAGGACCAGAACAGTCAATGTGTGGTGCACTAATTGCAACTCCAAATCCCCATCCTCCTGTGCTGCTGGAGGGAAAGAGGTAGAGAACTTGGAAGTATAGAAAGAAGTAGGGGTGGAGGGGAGATGTTTTAAGGTTTAGGTGTTGGTTGGGGTTTTTTTATTATCTTCCTCTGATTTAATTGGAAATAAACTAATTTGTTTGTTTTGCCTATGACAGTAATTGGTGAGTGATCTCATCCTGCCTTTACCCCAATCCTTGAGTCTTTCATTATCTTTTCGTCTGTACTGTCCAGCTGAGGAGGAGAGTGATAGAGTCACTTTGATGAGCACCTGGTGTCCAGCCAGGGTCAACATGTCACAGAAAAATGCATATAAATAAAAGGAAAACCAAAAGGTATTAACAAAAATCCACAACCATTAGAGCTTAAGAAAATAATGAACAATTCTTAAAATGAAACTTGGAAAGAATAAGCATTCATCAAATTTCAATGTGAGTAAAAGGAAGATATTTTATTAAAATTCAGAGAGATCATTTATACCTCAAAAATATCAAAGCAGATTAAGAGCAATTAAAGCAAAAAGAATTCACTAAAACACTAATATAGAGTTTTAACAAATCTTGGAATACTCTATAAGATCAAAAGCAGTGGAAAAACTCAATGTGGTGTTTGTGTTTTTGAAGATCAAATCTGATGAAATACAGGTAGACTGATATCAAGACATTCTAGATTCTAGAAAAGTTGAGCAGTAAATAATTAAGAAAGGATAGCATAGTTCATTCACTTGTAAGTCTTGTCAACTAAACTTGATACCATTTTTAATGCTACAACAAGTTTGGCTAATAACATTAACTTGCATTGTCATAGTACACTTAGATTCCTACAAGATTTAATCTTGCATGACATTTTCAAGGACCATACAAAATCAATACTCTACATTACATGGATTCAAACCGTTTAAATACACAGATCTTGAAAACTTCAAGTGGAAAATTGTCAGACAATGCAAGTTCTCTGAAGAATTTTTATTATCCCAAATTTATTACTTCCACTGTAAATCATAGATTAATTTTTTCAGATGACCTCAGCCTTGACACAATGCTATAGTATTAAGGGTTACACAAAGTCTTTCAAGAGGTTCTGAAATCCACCCACACTATACAACGAGCCCAAGTAAATTCGAAGGACTAGATTACGTGTCTTTTCATACAGCAACCCAGCAAAAGCAAGAGAGAAAAGCAAAATCTGACCTTGACACACCGGCGCCAGAAGATAATAATGTAAACAAAAGGACAAATTTACAGCTACTTAATAATTCCATCTTCTGGGTTTGTCCAGAAGAGGCAGGGCTGAGTTAATCTACAACTGGATGGTTTAACAGTAGTCAAATCTAGATTGTATTACTAGTTTTTCTACATTTAAGAATGCAGTTTTTTTACTTCAGTGAAGTAGTTTAGAGCAGTAGCCTTAAGAGGATTGGACTGCCCCATTTATTACAGCCCATTTGTGCCTTAAGGACACTTGCTGGCTAGTTGCATTACAGAGGCTCAGAAAGTCAATACAGGTTATGAAGGACTTTTACACAAATACTTCTTGAAGGAAGGATGGAGAAACGGTAAGAAAATCTAAAGAAAACAAGACTGAGTCTCTTTTCAGCAACAGAGGAATTTAAAACACTTACCAGAATATGCTAAGGATATATATCCATAGAAACAGACAGACAGATCTATCTGAGAAGGAATAAGGAAAACTGCATTTGTTATTTATCTGATTAACTTTATAAGAGAAATACAGCATACAGAATGTGCTAGATTTTTTGTGATGAACTAACTAGGTTTTTCTGTTGGCAGCAAAACTAGCAAAGCTCAGGTTTCTCCAGAAAGAGCATATAGACATTTCCCCATGTATAACTTCTTCTCTGTTTTTGCTGCAATTACCTTAAGTTCCTCCTCTTGTCCCTTAATTCCTTTTCTCTTCCTATGCTATCTGTTCTTGTCCCAGCTCTCTTCTACCTCTACTAAGTCCCAGTTGGCCAATAACCAGCATGTGCTCTGAAGACCTCTTACATAGACATGCTCTTTGCAGCTGAATACCCATCTAGTAACTATGGGACTCAAAGTACAGCTTATAATAGTTATTAAGCATAAATTCAATATGGGTGTCATATTGACACATTGGTTAGCACACCAATCTAAAAACAACTTTTTTCTTTTTCCTGATGGAGATTGGTTGGTTTATTAGGCTGGTACAAAAGCTTTTCAATACATGAACATTTGATTCCAAGTACCTCGATCTGAACACACACACGTGCACAAAAAATCTTGGTTTAGACTATATTCAATACTATTATGCAACTGTGATGAAATTTGGCAACTCAGTCCCATTGTCCACAACCTGGAATCCCTCAGAAATAACAAAATACAGTTAATTAAGAGATTTGTGGCAGATGCTGATTAGGATAGCCAAATTTTAAAATTAATAAGCATAAACACATCCCTCACTCATATGTTCACTGACTAAACTCTCCTTTTTCTTATCTGCCAGGCAAAACCTGTTCTTCACATTCCTTTAAAAAATCCTTTTCAAAATCCACTTCTTTAGGAAGCCTTTTCCACAATTTTACCTCATGTTTGTATTCCTGTGCACAAAATTACAGTGCTACTTTTGCTTCTGCTGCTTTAAGTAAGAATTCAAAAGAGAACTCAAACACTAAAGGATATCTTATTCTGCCAGATATGGAAAGAAAATAATTTTGCAGGTAATGACATGGGTTCTGGGGCCTTTCAGAGCATGAAGAAAGGTTTCACTTTTGGTTGATTAAGAGATCATAAATGAAGGCACAACCCCCCAAAATAGTGAGTGAAATCTTGTACGAACAATTGTTTATTGTTGGCTTGGGGAGGGGCAGGGTGTTTACAGCACTTCACCCATAAAGTTCTGTTAAGGGGAAGAAACTCTCTAAAAACATACATTTGTGTCCTTGGGAAATACTGTGGTTTTCCTTGGAGCTTGCAGAGAGACATCTATAAGAACATTTGTTACTTATCGCTAAGATAAATAGTATTAAGTACACGTGTAGGTCCTGCCTCACTTGCACTTCTTCATTTGAGTTTCTCCTCTTCCAGTGAAGCTTTAGTGTATTCCACTAAATTCCATGCATTCTTTTATGTACATTTGAAACTTCGGAGTGTATTTGAAAGCTTAATATTTATATTAATATAAATATAATATTATTATAAATATATAATATCTGTGAGTGCACGAATATACTGATATTACAAATCTAAAAGCTTTCCAGGCCATCCAGAAATACACCATCCAGATAAATTAGAACCTAAGTTCACCTTACTATAGAAAGATACATAGGTAGAACTTGTAAGAAAACTTATTCAACCCATGCATATTTACAGATTAATACTTGTGACTTATAAAAAACTGCTGTACTAGTTTGAGAAGAAGTTGAATAATGCCAAATTAACAACATGACATTGCTATCTGCAATTATTTTAGAATGCATTTTAAATACTTAGAAACTCTTTTTTCTTTGAAATGAATGCATTCCTCACTGCAAGTATTATGTNAGGTTGCCTTCTAAATGATGCTTCTCTTGCAGTTCTGAGCTTGTTAGTTAGAAAATAAACCCTTTATGTTCTTTATTTATAGTTTTGCCTTGCTTCTTTTGCCTGTGACCAGTTTTATTTTATTTTCCCAGTTTGTTTTTTTTAGTTTTCTCCTTCAGGAGAAGTTGGGGTGGGTCTCTGGCATCCAGCCAGGGTCAAACCACGACAGATGCCCATATACAAAATCTGTATAAAAATAAAGAACACTTCCCCACAGATCTCTTAGTTTTTCAAATCTCTTTTTATTAACAAAATTTTTTAAAAAGTGCTGGAGGTTTACAGAAACCATTCAGAACTGAAAGTCTAGAGCTCTAAAAAGAGAAATGCGTGTGTATTTATAAATGCCTCTAACTACGTACATAATTTTATGTATATAAATAAGGATAAAATCCACGTTGATTAACAATCTAACAACGAAAAAACCAAGAATCATCTATTTTGCTAAACTCATATTTGAAATTTAAATAATGGGCATTTAAAATAGATTAAAATTTCACTGGAATTAAAATAGCTTATTTTTAAATATGGACTCACTATATGACATTTACATAAATTTAACAAAAACAGTATTAACAGTAAAGTTTTAAAGAAAAAAATCAAACAAGGAACCAATTGGAAATCACTAAACATAAAATTAGAACTAAATTTTAGTGAAGTGCTATTCAGGTTTCCAAACCAGGAACCTTCTACAAAGGGCAAAATAAAGAACAAACTAAAGATACGACTTTTAAGTTCTATAAAGAGTTGATTTTTAAAAAGCAACATCACTTATGGGGAAAACAACTGAATTATAAATACCGACATGGTTAAAGATAAGTTACAAAGTTAAACGACATTGGATCATGATTTATCAAAGCACAAACATTTGTTGGTATTTTCTTCTAACAAAAATATAACACGTATAAAATATATTGGGGCAGTACCATTTTCAAGTGATTCAGGATTCTAAATAACTAACACCTCATGAAATATCCAGTTAGTATACCAAGCTTGAGTATTACCACTCCATTAAGGAGAATATCACATTTCCCTTTGTCACTGATCCCTTATCTGCCATACAGATCTTACCAGAGGTTGTATCATATTGTAATGATAAAACTAAAAATGTAACTGCAAAAGTTTCTGAAACTGGAAGACAAAACCTCAGAGTGGCTAAAACTCAGGCACAAAGTTCAGTATTATCTTCAGCCAGCTATAAGTAATGTTTTCAAGAACATTTTCCTGTAATTGTAAGACAAAAAGAATAAAGTATATATTATAGTCTATGCTTGTCATCGTATTGGTAGCCCTCAAGCAATGTCTTCCATGATGCTACATTCCCAACTCTTTATTTATTCCAGCGCAATCACGAAACAGATATTCTTTCACATTACCTGGTACACCACAATCCCAATGCCTCCATTCAGTCTCTACTACTGACATATTCTGATTTGAACAATATTGTTACAGATTTTCCCTGATTAAGTTCCATAGTTAGTATTGTATCATTACATAGATTTAAAAATAGGAACATCACAGTATTAAATCAATGGAATTCCTAACAATGGATTCAAAAAACATACCCATCACTCACTCTAAGCATGGTACTAATTATCAGAAATCACATACTGACAGAGATTTCATTCCTAAATTAGACGACTGAATTTGACTCAGAATTTACTTTTCGTAGATGATACATTTTTTTGACTGATAGTTGCACTTACTTTATTTGTTAATAGCACTGCTACTGTATTTTTGGCTGTTAAGTAAAAACTTTCCATTTAAACAGAGATTTTTTTTGTTTTCTTTATTTTATTCCTCAGTCAGGCTTAAATAGCCAATTAGTAAAATTGCCTTTATGAAAAGATAAAATTGTTTGAAAACTTTTGATTTTCTTCAACCACAATGCAAAAAGAACACAGCAACATTCAGATTTCTGAGGTATGTAATCTGGTGTTGTTTAAGATGAATGCACACTTTGAAAAACAAAGCTATTTTCAGTGTAATTCACCAGCATGACATTGAAAAAGGAATATGTATTTAACAGTAATTTTGAACTTCCTTTTTAAAACATGAGTAGCAATATAAACTTTCTTCCTGTCAATCTGAAAGCAAAACATTTGTGCCAAAGCTATGATATTTGTACTTCCCAGGTCATTCTAAAAAGCAGATATTCATAAAGGCTTGCATTTATTTTGAATTCACATACTGGAATTAAAAAGTACTGTTTGTTCTTATTTTGTAAAAAAAAATCACTCATTAACTTTTACGCATATTATAAGCATATATTGGAAACATTCCAAAGTGTAAAAGAAACTAACATTTTTTTCAGTCGAACTATATACTATGCAAATTTAAATATAGTCATCCTTCAGAATCACATGAGCTTTAAACAACATGTAATTTACAATTAAGTATTTTTTCTTATTTACAGGCATAACAAATATGATTAACCTAGTATTTCAGACACAAATTAGCTCAATTACTGTATCCCACCTATATGCCACTATGAATCTATGTACATTTTTCCATTTTGATTTTTAATTGGATATAAAATATACCTCTAATAGAGAAGTAAAGATCAAAAGCTAAATTATTTGACCATCTATATATTATTTTTTTATTTAATTTTTCAAGTACAATAATCCTTCACTACTTCATGGTTCACCATTCACAGCTTCAATACATCATGTTTTTTTCCCCTCAGTTTTACCATATTCACTGGCTTTACTGTATTTACCGTTTTTACCCTATTTACTACTATGTCGCATGTTTTGTTTATTGTGGCATCTTTCTGGAACCGACCTCCCGAGGGATTGCTGTATAATGTTATGTGGAGATGGGCTATGCACCAAGTTCAACAAAGTTCTAAATCTAATCAGAATATACCAACAAAATGCCATATATGTTCAAGGAAGCTGGACAATGAAAAATGATTAATAAAAAATAAAAAATCTCCTTAAACAAAGTAATTCTGTTCTCTGTGGTTTAGGAACTAATGATTATCACTACAGATATAATGAAGGCAGTCATGTATTAATCTAGCTCAAATTGCTACAAACTCTTTTATATCCATAGACATGAAAAGCAGTTTAGACATCTGTCCTAGGCTGAGATAATCCCTCCTTTAAAAATGTCTGTTACTTTCCATTGAATATAATGAGTGTCTAAATCAGATCTAGATGTCTACACCATGGATATCTGGAGTTACGCTTTGTAAAGTCAGTTTCTGATACCTCTTTCTGACAATTGAACTCCTGCAACGCATTTGGATATTTGACCTCGTCTTATTCTTCATGAGTTTTTTGTTAATTATTTTTTATTAATCTATTCCATGTTCATTTCTTTAACTGTCTCTGGTACATTAAACAGGTATATAAAGTAGTAATTTTCCCTATCCTTAGCTGCCTAAGTAAATAGGATAAATCAAAATAGTTATGTGTGAACCTTGCAGCATTCAAAAGTTAACAAATGCTTCAAAAGGAAACAGACAGAAGGAGGTTTGCTATTCAGTCATGCTATTTGGCAAAGATGTAATTCCTAGACAGAAAAATCCTGTTAAATTTATCAGTGTATCTCAGTTTAGTCAGTTAATAAATCCTGTTCACTTCTAAATATGGGGTCTACCAATTAATTTATCTTTATCAGGATTGTGGAAGAAAACAAATAAGACATTTGAGGTTCAAGGAAAACATTTCTAATTGAGTTCAAACTCAATATTTATTTTAATTATGTCAGCAAAATAACTGATTTCAGTTCAACTGGAACATTATAAAATTTTAGGTCACCCATGACTGCTAAGAATTTCAAGCATCGTTTTCTATAAATATGTGTATCAACTTCACATAATACCACATTATCAGACAAGTTAGCTCTTACAAAATGAAAAACCATACAAATGTGAAAATCTATACAAGGTTGATTAAATTCTAAAAAAATGATAACTAGACATGCTCAGATAAGTTACATGAAACAAATATTTTGTAGTCTTTTATCTTAATTAAGAATACTTCACCACATCTCAATTGCTAAATAATAAATAAGGTGTAAGATACGTTAAAACAAAGAAACTTAAATTCAGTTATCTGTGTGAAACTGCCCCTGTTCAAGAGAGGTAAATGGATATGGAGGATTAGTTACAGTCAAGCAAGCCTCTATTCAATTCAAATTAGGAAAGGCAACAGAGCATCCCAGCTCAGTCTAAATTAAATGCCTGTTGAATAATCAGTTGTATCACTGATCTGAACGATATTTTCAAAAAGCACTAAACAGCAACTATTACCAATACACAATGAAATTGGTCTCCTACAGGACAAAAGAGAAGATAACGGCACAGAGAAAGTGTGGGATGAAAGATGGAAGATAAGAAAACTTAAGATCAGTAAAATCAAGTTAAATCAAGTTATTGATGACTTTAAGAAGTCAGAAATTGCAGGACTTAAGACAGAGTTATTGGACAACAAAATAATGAATAGTATTTAAGAAAAATATACCTAAATTGATGTGTGTTGATGTAAAAAGTTATCCTAAATCTTATTTACATGATGACAAGACACAGATGACCAATGACCATGAAGGAATCAGGGTCATAAATGAGTTGAATAAAACAAACATATTAAAACTGCGATCAAAAAAGCAAATCTATTATTGTCAAATCCCAGAGAACAGATGACAAGAACAGAAATCATTAATACACCTATTATTTAGCATTCAAAAAACAAATTTAGTAAATAAAACTTTATTGAAAAAAGACAACTCCCCAAAATTACTTCATATTCATAATTTAATTACTCAACTTTTAATGAATATAACTCTATGGAAAGTTGCTTTTAAAAGCTTAAAAATTAAATACTTATACCAATTCAAAACTTCTGCATAAACTCTTTGCTGGGGGTACCATATATTTTCTACAAAACTACTTATTTGAACATTTTACTTTTCCATGTTACATACTTCTAAAAGCTGGGTTAATTCAAAATTTTCTTAGCACACAATAGAACATTTCAGAATCTTTTTTGACTCTAGAGTCTCAATCTGGGGCAAAAATTACATTCCAATAGTAGTGTAGATTTAAATAATTAACAAAGTACTAATCCTTAGCTGCAAAGTTCCCAACACAGTCAGATCAGGATTTTAGCAAGGTAAGAATAATCGGTTACTTTCAGTACCATTTACAACTACACTTTAATTACAAACACCTCATTTTATCCTTCCACATCTCACAAAATGTGATGGCTTTGAGTCCTGATCAATGAACTTAAACCTTCTTGTGTGACAAGGAAGAATAATTTTAATTTTATAACAACTTTGCTGGGTCTTTGAGAATTAGCCCAGCCTCTCTCTCTTCTAAACTGACTCACCACTGATCAGACAGAGGAAGTGTTCCCGTTCACAGGTGAAGATTCAGAGACATGGAACAAGCAGACTACCCCTAGATATGGCAGTGAAAGGATTAAGATAATAAAATTCAGCCCTTAATGATCTCAGTGGCAAAAGGCTGAAACCAATTTCAATAGCCAGGCCATTTCACCCATTCATGTACACAAACTGAGTTTACTTGTCATAGGAACTTTGATGATAGTACTTAGAGCTTTATTTGAAATTGCATAATATTAAAGTTTCATGTGATGATATCTAGAAATTTTTTTAATAGAAATTTACAGTTCTCTTTGGTACAAATTAAAGGCCTGAAACCTAAAAGGTTCAGAGCCCCAAAATCATGTAAAAAGAATAAAGACTGTACCTTCTAAAAGCTTACAAAATAAAAAAAAAAAAAGCGCAAAATATCAAAATTCGAGGTGGTCAATTTATGATTCCATGAAACTACTTAAATATAAAAAAAAATTTAACTGTCACCAGAAGAATTAAAACTTTTCTGTTTTCTTTATTTCTCTGTTGGCAATATGTATTCCTATAATACTGAATGTTGTGGTTTGACCCTAGCTGGATGCCAGAGATTCACCCACAACCTCTCCCGGAGAAAAAAACTGGAAAAAAACCCTTATCACAGGCAAAACAAGGCAAGCTACAAGTAAGGAATAAAAAGGATTTATTTATTAACTAACAAGATCAGAGCTTAATGTGAGAAGCATCATTTTAAAGGCAACCTTTTCCCCCCACCCCTCCTTCTCATACAACAGATCTCATATCCCCTTTTTTTCGACCAGGAGAAAAAGATAGAACAGGGGTAGGGGAAAAACCAGGCAAGCTGGTATTTCTGACCAGGTTTAGGGTAGGAACCATCTCTCTTCCCCTCCATAAAGTCCTCTCTGTCTCTCTCACGAGAGGAAAAGTCTTTCATGACTCTTTCCCAAGTGAGATCTTGGCCCAGGGATGACAGCTCTTCCATTCTCTGTCGCCTGAGAGTCACAGCACAGGATGCTGTTTTTTAAGTACTACTGTGCTGCATCATTATAAGCCCGTTCCAAAGTACATGGTTCAGATCCTACCACAATCCAATTCTGTCACAAAACATCTGTCCAAAGGATCTCTGCCGAGCTGAGCTCTGGCTCCATGTTTCTGGGCTCTTAAAACATCTACAGCATGATCCTCCCTCTTCAGTGTGGCCTCAGGTGGATTTTGCATCCCTGGTTTCTCTCTGTCTATTCCATAGGTTTGCAGGCACACAGTCTGCTTCACTATGGTCCATTCTACAAGCAGCAGCAAGACGCTTGGAATCCTTCCTACCCCTTCTCCGGCCGGCCTGGTGGTGCCTTCATAGCTCTCAGCTTCTCACCCAGCCTCTGGTCCAGCCATCTACTTGCTGTTACCAGGTTGTTTTTCTTCCTTTCTTAAATATGTTATTCACAGAGGTGTCTCTACCTCTATCTGCTCATGACCTTGATTTCCATGGCAGCAAACGAGGCCAAGGCAGGAGCTGTTAACCCCCTCGCTGCCAGAGGAAAAACGCAAACTAGGACACTGATATAGGTACCTACGTCTTACTCTCATTATGAGTGGGATCAATTCTGTGATAGTTTTCATAACCACATATATCAGCTCCATCACTAGTATATAAGTGGTATTAAACAATGATTCAGGGAAACCTGAGGCTTATTGTCATCAAAAAGTACTTTCTCTGTGGTGGCAGAACATATATATAGAGCAGCAAGGATGAGTCACAGTGAGCAAACTGTACCACAGATTTAGGACTACTTTGTGTTTATGGTTTATTCACAGAAAGGAATGACATTTTACAACACTCTTTGGATTTTGAACCTATATGTTCAAATAAAATGTAGAGTGGGACTTGTTCATGTGCTAGTTGCTATTATTTTTGCTATTTTTGACTTTTATTTACCATTCCCTGCTTCAAGATATAAATAATGAAATTTGCTGTGTGTCCTGACTGAATGATTCAAACAGAAGTAGCTGGGGAGGACTGCGTGCTTGTCATCAACAGGTTTCACTTCGCTGCGTGGTGACTTCTCTGTTGCTTTCAGAGAAAAGTTCAAAATGTGTCTCCAATTGCTGATACATTGTGTGCTTATGAGCAAAGACTGGTGCTTTTTCATTAGAAACTTCTTAACTTTGCCTCTTCTGAAATCTCAGGCATATATGAAAACTCATCGGGCTAATCTGTAACGGCCCCCCATGCTAATCTCACACATAGTGTGAAATAGTGATATAGTCACTACTACCTCATCAATTCCTAACCAGAATACTGATTTTCATTCTTTTTATGGCTTTATGCAAAAGCAAAGGATTTATTTGCCCCAATTTTTCAAGAAGGGAAAAAAGGACTCCAGAAACCACAGGCCTCTCAGTCTCACTTTGTAAAGTAATGGAAATTATTCTGGGAAATATTGAAAAACACCTGAAAGTTAACACTCTCATTGGTCACAGCCAGCATGGCTTAATGAAAGGAAAGTTCTTCTTATCAAATCTGATTTCTTTTTATGGCAAGGTAGATCAAGGGAAGCCAGTTGATGTGATCTTTTAGGGTTTCAGTAAAGCTTTCAATACTGTCTCCCACCTTATCCTTCTGGACAAATTGTCCTGTACACACCTGGATAAACACTTCGGTCGGTGGGTAAGCAGTTGGCTCATGGGTCAAGCACAGAGGGTAACATCACACTGGTGACCTGTTACTAGTGGGGTTCTGCAGAGCTCCATCTCAGTTTTGGGTACTACATTATAAGACATTAAGCTATTAGAGAGTACCCAAAGGAGGACAACTTCCCTTGAAGGGAAGTTGTATGAGGAGTGGCTGGGGTCGCTTGGTCTGTTCAGCCTGGAGAAGATGAGACTGAGGGGAGACCTCATTGCAGTTACAACTTCCTCATGAGGGGAAGAGGAGAGGCAGGCATTAATCTCTTCTCTTTGGTGACCAGTGACAGGACCCAAGGGAATGGCCTGAAGCTGTGTCAGGGAAGGCTTAGATTATGTATTAGAAAAAAGGTTCTTCACTCAGAGGCTGGTTGGGCACTGGAACAGGTTCCCTAGGGAAGTGGTCGCAGCACCAAGGCCGAAAGAGTTCAAGAAGCATTTGGACAACACTCTTGTGCATGTAGTGTGACTCCTAGGGATGGTCCTGTGCAGGGCTAAGGGCTGGACTCGATGATCCTTGTGATTTTTGTTACCTATTTTATTGAGGATAAACATTACTCTATTAAAGGTCACATAAAAAATATGACATAGAATATAAGACTGGTAAAACCCTTATAATTTAATTTGATTTCTTTTACTGGGCCATTTAAAAGAGTAACTCTAAACTACTTGCAAATGTGTCTAACTTATTACTCCATAGACTTTCAAATAGGTGTTTGTGCTTTAACTCTACAGAAAAAGGAACCCCAAAACAGTGACAACTGATATGACTGGTAATGTTTTGACTTAGTAAATTCAAAACTACTTTAAATACTTCTGAAATTATTGCAAAAATACCCTTTCTTATAGTATTTTTAACTGGCATTCTAGATATTTGGGAAAACAGCCACCCAAGCTCAAACAGACTGCTTTATCTCTTTTTAGATGAGGAAAGGACAGGAGGAATATTGACACAGAAAAGTAAATGTATTCAAGTATCAGTAACATTATCTTGATAAAAGTTTACATATTTATCATCTTTCTTTAAAACTACTGGTTTGTGACAAAATTTTAACACACCTTAGACTATCATGCAAAAATGTTTTAATGCCATATAGTAATATTAATCGCCCACATTTGTATTTTTCCTCTTTATTTGAACTCTGGCTAAAGAACTTGGTTTTCTCTTTTTTCTTCCAAGTCTACAGTAGTTCCGCTTCCATATGGTATAATATACAGATATAAGCAATTGAACTTTTCACACCCTCAAAAGCCACAAAATCAGATGGTCTGTGGTTTTTGCAGCTGGTGCACTGCACTCATACTGGGTAGTATCATATGAAAAATATTGCACTCCACAAGCCCTAAACAGTCACTCATTAATGAAATGCAGGCAGTACAATGAGATCATATAAGGTATAGATTTCAACAGCCCTATTGAAACCAGTAAAGGAACACTGAACAAGAACACAAACCAAATTCCTCTGCCAGAACAGGATTTTTTTAAAAGGAATGTCTTCTTAGATTTAACATTTGCTTTGAAAACAACTGCTAACCACTACCCAGAAGAAACTTCAGTACAAGTGTTAGCAGACTAAACAATCACAATTTGGCAAAGGAAAACCAGTAAATAACTTCAGACATAGTTATATTACAGGATGTCTCACCCCAATACACCACTATCAAATCACAAAATGATTTACTTAATACCACATATGGAATCTGCTTACTTAAGAAAATAAGCTGTCACCAGCAAAACTTTGTTTAAAAATAATTTCAGGGCTGAGGTTTATCGAATTTCACTTTAGTTTGTTTTTACAGAAGTAAAAAAAAAAAAAAGTGTGGCAATCCAGTTGCAAAAATATTATATTAAACCCACTTAAACAGAAAATATGTTCTTAGGTAGAAATATATTATTTCACATCTATCTGTCCAATTCATCTGTTTTCCTCAACCTGAAAGTTTTAACTAAGAAAAGCCTCAGCAGCAGAAATAAACACCAGACAATACAGCCAAGGTACTCTATGGACTTGATTCTCTTCTCATAGACTCTCTGATACAACTCTGTGGACTTTAGTGGCCTGAATATGATAGCTGTAACTGAGCCACCTATCAAGCTCAGTGCAACTACTTCATAAATCTAGGGAATAGCAGGTTTGGTTTATCTTGGGGGAAAGTAGATCCAAGCAAAATACATTATAGCTTCTATCCTATGCTCAAAAGCTAATGAGGATATATTTGTAACATATGGCCAACTGGAGTTGCATTTCTATTACATATTTATTTAGCTTCTAAGATAACAACATTCTCAAAATCTCATGCAATCAAGATAATCCTTTAATATAAGGATAAATAAAAAGGACTACCTGTAATTTAGTAATTGGAGACCAGGAGACCTGAGAGTTTTGTTCCTGCTACTCATCACTCTTATTTTCCTCTACAATGTAGAAGAAATTTCACTGAAACACTTTTGCAAAGCAGCTTTTTATTTTACACATAGGAAGTTATGAAAATTCTCTCTTTGCAGGAATTACTTGTGTAGTAATTTAAATGCTTTTAATTGTCCAAAATCAGTCAGCATAGAGGAATTACTAAGGGCTATATGTCTTAGCCAGACAAGTATAACACGCATGAGATAAATTCCTCCATTTATCTGCATCTGTTGTCCATAAAATGTTTATATGCCGCATTTCTGCCACCTGGCAATAAACTCTAGCTTACACTTGAAACACTACACGGAGTTAAAACAATCCATAGAATCGTAGTTCAATACAGAGAATTAAATATGAGCTAAGAATAGAGCTCACAAAATTCTGCACATTTTCGTCATTTATCTTGCCACAAGTTTTCACACAACCTATCATTTAAGAAACCCTCAATACTAAAAAAAATACCACCACGTCCCCCCACCCTTCCCTTCACCCCCCCCAAATATCCAACTATATTATAAAATAATAAAAAGACCAGATTGGAAGATACTAATAAGGACTATGAAGTCCAACTCCTG
>WEKX01028172.1:24892-48827 GCA_013390025.1 Pitta sordida
ATGAAGTCCAACTCCTGGACTATTAATCTTACTATTAATAAGCAAGTATTCCTAATTACAATTAATAGTAATGTACTACATATCAATATAGTATCATGCTTCTTAAACATGAAAGTTAGGAAGTTTTAGAGTAACTTTGTATTAATAAAAATTCATCACTATGTTCAAAGAAAATATTCAGGCCTATAACCTTTTACTTACACCTGGTTTTAAGCAAACTATCCCACTTGACTTCAGTGAAAAATACTTTCTCTGTGTTAGCTTATGGAGCACCATTCCAGGACTTCAAAGCAAGAATGATACAAAATTAACATCAAAAATATGTTATGGATTAGAATGGATTAGAAACAGGCAAATCGGTAAGTCTCAGAATGTAATTGCAAACAGGGAGTAATATTAATGGCATTTGTAAGAGCAATCTGCCATGATAGGTCACTGGTCCCTTACTGTTTCACTCTTTTATCACTAACCTTCAAGAAAATGTACATTAATTTCTGATGACGTTTGCTGACAACACAGCAAATGATAATGAGGAGAAATAGAACCACAGAATTACAGAATCACAGAATTAGTAAGGTTGGAAAAGACCACAGAAATCGTCGAGTCCAACCTAAACAGGTACTACAATGAAATGATCTTAATCTTTGACGATGCTTTATTTGAATGATTTTCCTGCCACCACACGATAAAGCTGCACTTTTAGCTACAAAGAAAAAAGTCCACAGTCAGAGGATAGAGACATAGTGTCTCAGAAAAATTACAGACATGGAGTTAATGCATAGCTAAGTCACATGGCACACTAGTCAAATGGGCAAAGACACTTGACAACATAAAGAATGAGAATAGGCTATGCTTTATTAAATCCCAAAGTAACATAACCATTGCAGAATACTGACCAGTTCTCATACTGACTGTAAACTTGGAAAGTTTAAAAGACAATTCAGCTAACCTGAAAACATTTCTTATAGTATATTAAACTCCTGGAGTATTCTTCTATTCAGAGTCAAGTTTAAAAACATGTGCTAAACAGGAATTTCTTCACTATCACATGAACACCCAATGACTGCAGATTGAACCTAGAGAAACTCAGATGAGAAAAAGCTCTCTCTTCTTTAGCATTGAAATTATTTACAAAACGTCTATGGATAGAGCAGCATTTTAAAGCTTCACTAGTCACCTTAATCACCAGTAGACTATCTTAACTAACCTGACAGCCAGATGAAGAAAATCTGTAAGAAATGGCTTTAGCTTGAATAAGATAACTGCTTTTCCATTAAAAATGTGATTGCTTATTACACTCTCCTGTAATCCCATCCCAAAAGCAGCTCCGGGATACAGTCACCATTATATTTTAAGACAAAGATACAGCTATTTTATGGAGGCTATGAGAATGCACAATGACTCAGCTACTGTTCATATTGGAGTCAAAACCATTGTAGGTATCTGGTCACTAGGAATTTAACACCAGATCAGACGATACAGTTACTAACTGAATTAAACCCTTCTGTTTTATAAAGCACAAGAGGAAGTGCAGTCTGTTACATTACCCACTATAAGTATCATATTTACATTGCAAAATGTAATCTGAAAATTTAAGCATACATAATAAAAAAAAAGTAGGCATAGTAAAATTTTGTAGCAGTGATCTCTTCTGAGTAACGAAATAGAATTACTTGAAAATGAGTGTCTACTGAAGATTAGAAGACCAGATAGAAAAAGTAAAACATGTTTCAGGAATACTTCATTGAAACTGAAGGTATTGTATTCATACAATACGTTCATGTACCCAAATATCTGCTGGGTAACAAAAAAAAAATCTCAACACAAAATGTCATGGCTTATACACAACCAGATTGATAAAGGCATAATTGAACTTAAAATAATGTAGAAAAATTAAGTATGAGATAAAAATAAATCTATTACTATGTTCTTAGTTGTCATGGGGAGAATCCTTTTGTTCTATTGTAAAACTTTTCTCCTTTTTACTGGAACAGACAATAGGTATCTCTTCTTATCTCCCTTTCCCTCCCCTGAAAGGAATGTGAGGAATGTGGCCACGGGAGGGGCTTTCTCCTTTTCACTTGACAAACAATGGAGGATCCTGTATCTTATCTCCCCTTCCTGGCAAGGCATATGGCATGGGGAGGGCTTTCTCTCCTTTCTACCAGACAAACAATAGACGATTCCTTTCTTATCTTCCCCTCCCGGCAAGGCATGTGACTAGGGGAAGGGCCTCAGGGCCAGGGCAGACTGAGTGACTGCCAATGGCATGTGAAGACATGCCCACAAGGCATGTGACGTGGGAGGGGCCCGAGGCCCTATAACTACAGCTCCTGGGCTCACAGAGAGAGGTTCATTTGGACCTTTGGAAACTGAGGACGCCTTGCGTTTTCACCTCTGCCATTTCGCCCAGGACCATGTGGACCTTTGACTTCTCATCTCAGCGCAGCTTCTCTCCTGCTGGTCACTGGATCCCCCTGCAGTCCCTTGGACATTTCAGGAAAGGACCACTGGCTGTTTACTCCACCGGTTTGCCTACCCTGAACCCTATTCCCCCTGTCTCGGGAGTCCTGGAGGTGCCCTGGTTTTTCCCTTGAACTAGGCACCCTGTTGTGCTTGTTTATTTTGCCACTTGTTTACAGTTCATATTGTTCCAGTGTGGGTTTTTTTTCTTTTAATATACTGTTATTCAAACACACACATATATATATATATATTTGTCATATTAATTTTTTTTTCCTTTCTCCCAGTAATGTTCTTATTTCTCTCTCTATATATATAATTCAAGTATTTCTAAATTTAATTCCTGCTTCATCTTAATTGACCCAGGACATTAGTATACTGAAATACAGTGAACCCCTGTTACTCATGGGCGGTTGGGTCTGGTCCGCCTCACGCGAATAGTGAAATCTGCTAAGATAGCAAACCCACTGCATAGTCGAGTATGCCACGCCTGTAGACACGCCCCCTACCCATATAAGGTCTGGAGGATGGCGGGGGGGGAGGAGGGCGTGGGGCTAGCTGGGCTCGCAGTGCGAGCCGCGGGGCCAGGCGCCGAGCTGACTGGGATCCCGGTAAGTTCTGCGCACACGCCGAGGTCGCACAGCTCGCGGGAAAATCACCCACAAATACCAGATCTCGCAAATACCGGATCGCGAATATGCGGGAGTTCACTGTATTACATTTGTAGGATCTTAAACTAGTGCAACATTTTATGCATATTATGACATATTGATCAGAATATGACTACGTATGAACAAACAGACTAATGATACATGATGAAAAGTAGGAGGTAGAAAAGAAGTTTCCTGATACATATATCCACATTCAATTAGAAATAGACTTACTGTCTTAAAGTATCTTAAAGTATTAGATCCTTAATGATCTGAAATTAATGTGAATACCAGCACCAAAATACACCATTTGTAATAGCTGGAAAAAAGCTGAAAATTTCCAGTGTAAACATAGAAATTATGGTTTTACAGAAAGATCTTAAAGAAGATTAAAATCATCCATTCAGCAGCAAAATACAAACTTTTTCAATTAGAAGAAAAATTATTAAAATCTCAGATCTAATGTGAAGGAATAATAATAATGTTCAAACCTCCCTAAGTGTGTTCCTTGATAGCAGATCAGATATGAAAACAGACAAAATATTACAAAATCACAGAATTAACCAGGTTGGAAAAGACCTTTGAGACCATCAAGCCCAACCTATTACCTAACACCATCTCATCAACTAAACCATGCCACTAAGTGCCACATCCAGTCTCTTTTTAAACACTTCCAGGGACGGTGAATCCACCACCTGCTTGGACAGCCCATTCCAATGGCAAATAATTCTTTCTGTGAAGAATTTTTTCCTAACATCCAGCCTAAACTTCCCCTGACATAGGTTGAGACTGTGTCCTCTTGTCCTGTCACCGGTTGTCTGAGAGAAGAGACTAACCTCCACCTGGCTACAAGCTCCATTCAGGTAGTTGTAGAGCAATAAGGTCTCCCCTGAGACTCCTCTTCTCCAGGCTAAACAACCCCAGCTCCCTCAGCCACACTTCATAGGCCTTCTGTTCCAGTCCCTTCACCGTCCTCATTGCCCTTCTCTGAGCACGTTCAAGTATCTCAACATCTTTCTTAAACTGAGGGGCCCAGAACTGGCAAAGTACTGAGGGTGTGGCCTCACCAGTGCTGACTATGCGAGAAGAATGACTTCCCAGGTCCTGTTGGCCACACTATTCCTAATACAGGCCAAGATGCCATTGGCCTCCTTGGCCACCTGCGCATACTGCTGGCCCATGTTCATCCTGCTGTCAATCAGTACCCCCAGGTCCATTTCTGCCTGGCCGCCCTCCATCCACTCTTTCCCCAGCCTATACCACTGCATGGGGTTGTTGTGTCCAAAGTGCAGAACCCGGCACTTAGACTTGTTAAGTCTCAATTTTGGATTCTCCCCGTCTATCCAGCTTGTCCAGGTCCCTCTGCAGAGCCCTCCTACCCTCTAATTGACTTTTTTTCCCAACTTGCTGTCATCTGCAAATTTGCCAGTGACAACGTGACAGAGGACAGAATCACACATAGAAACCCAGAAAGATACAGAAGTGACATTTTCTTGAAAAGGACATCCCCTACATTCACACACATTTCATAAGATTTAACTCATGCTTATCTGGAGACCCAGTAAAGCCCTAGAATAGCTAGAGACCCAAATGACTGTAAATCTTAAAGGAAAAGGTGAATTTCTTTACTTTTCTACAGCACACAGTACCAAAGAACATGTGATCATCAAAGCTACTATTTGGACTCCTATCCCAATGAATAACCATGGTAGGCCAAGCAAACGGTAGATCAATGACCAGAAGAAAGACACAGTAAAATGGAGGACAGTGAAAAGTTGCACTTTCACACAAAATATCAGGGAATGTACAGGCTCTGGATCTGACCACAAACGTTTGATGTAAAATAAACACTAGAAAACCAGTTGGCCTAAACAGCAACAAGTGACTATTTTAAGTCTTTGTAATAACCAATAGCCAGTAATTACATCTATTTAAATTCTTTGTTTAGTTACAACCATACAAGATGCACTGATAACTGCATCTATCTTGCAAGGAACAGAAGAACCATGCAAAAAGCTTGTAAGAATATGAGGCCAATAGGACAATTTCATTTTTTCCAAACCTTTTACTAGCTCTTCATATGAGAGTTCTTCACATATAAAACCATGGCAGCTGAGGAGACATTCTTTTGACTTGTTCTCAACTACTATACTGGAATTCATAGCAAGACTTTGATCAGTTTCATATGTTGTGTGAACCTTTGAAAATCTAGCCCAAAATATAAAGAGGGTTGTCCAAAAGTCTGGACTTAAAGGGATAAGATACCTGTTCTGGTTTCCTCCTTTGACCTTTACAACACTCATGAACTAAATATCATGAACTAAATATCATGACCTGCCTGAAAAACAGACTGTTTTCGTAGTATGATCTTCACTTCAGCGAAAGGTAATCATAACAAAATACAAATGTGGACAAAAATAATTTGCAAAAGTAAGAGTCACGTCTGCTCAGACACAGGCCAAGTCTGCACAAAGCGGGGACTGCTCCCAACACACGGTATAGTGGAGGCCTCTCTGTTTGGGCAGTGAAGGGAATGAGACTGTAGAGATAAGGGTAGAAGACACTGTGCCACTTTCTTTCAGTGGTGGAGAACAGGCTCTGGCTCCAAGAGACCTTGGCCACAAGCTCCATGCAGGACAGGCAGCGTCAGGCTGCTCAACCATGAGCTGTCTGGTTTCTAAATGGGCACAAGTCACTCCACATGACCTGGCCGGACAAAAGACTGCTCAGTGAGATGGTCTTTAGAAATGTAAATGCAGCCCCATCACTCTTCAGATGTCTACATGTACTACCTACTCTCTCTTTCTTCACATCCTGTGTAACTCATGGTAGGGTTTCTCTATACTTCCTTATTTTATACACTAATAATACCACAATATATGTGACAGGATAAGAAGAACAATTCACTCTTTCCCTTTCAAGAAGTTTGGATTTGTGGCCATAATGGTGAAACTCAGGAAGGAGGGAGGAAAGCATAGCAATATTCAGAGTGGTGTGTAAAAAACACCAAAAGCATTTTTACACATTTATTCCTTATTTATTCCACATTTACTCCTCCCATATACGAGGATTTGGACTTTTTACAAGAAATACAAGAACTCAAAATATTTCACTACCTCACATAGGCAAGCTTTCTAGTGCTGTTAACACCCATCATGTACTGGCAGTATCAGCTGCCAATCCTGTTTTTCCTTCTTCTAAGGCAGTTTATTTGCGTCTTATTTTGCACAATGACACCTTGAATGGACAAATCTCCTTTTGGCCCATAGTGACTCCTATTTTTAGAGTATCTCTGTGTGCTGCTCCCTGAGAAAACGAGCTACAGTCTGCAAATATAGACTCTGAAGTCTTCAGCACAGTGAATAGCACAGACCTAGTTTAAAACTAAGTACAAAAAATATTAGTGTCCACTGTAGAAGTACAACTTTTGGAGGATTTTTTTTTCATATGCAAACTGGAAGACACTGGTTCCAATTGAAAATCATCAGCTGTAGTACATCCAACTAAAATGATCCTCCTTACTTTGCCACACACTTATAAAACTTCTACTCAAACTAGGCAACTCTGCTGCTTTTATTAACAATATACATTAAAGAAATTCAGCTGAAAACTGTGTAAAATTCATAATAACTAATATGAACTGTGGCAGAACAATCATACTATATTGCCTCTAGGAAAAAAAGTAGAAACAAACTATGGAAAAAGATTAGGGAAAATGATGTACTGACTGTACTGACTGCACATGTTTAAAAGATAAAAGGATCATTTTGCCCCACTTTTCAGCCCTAATACTTAAAACTATTGCAAAAGAAGAAAATAAAATACAAAGAAAAAATCTTGAATGTGTAAAAGAACAGCAATCTTAATACTGCATATAAGAGCAAGAATAAAATCAAATACATTTAATTTTCATAGATTTAATAATCTGCCCAGTGGTGACAAGGAAAAAAAATTGAAATGCCTCTATTTTTCACAGGAAGATCTTGTTCCTCTACAGTTACTTAACCAGCAGAATAATTAGACTACTGAATTGCTATTAAAAAACTGTTTTCACAAAGATTTGTTAAATAGACTTGTTTTAAAGTCAAGGCCAAAAGGATGGGTTTAGAAAGGCTCAGTGTATATTTTAGAACTGATGCAGGTCTGTGTACATTATGTACAGCATACTTTAAGTCAATGTAGCCATCATATGGCAAAGGAGGAAATATCTTTGGGAAATAACTCTATGTTTTCTCACTTCTTTCTCTCCAGAGGTGAAAAATACCCACATGAAAGAGTTTATGCTTTTCACTTCTTTCCTTCTTTATTATGCAGAAACAGGCCAGAAAGAAACTTTCTCAGATTTCTCTCCCAAAAACATGGAACAGAGACAGAGGTTACTTGGTTTCTTAGTTTAGACTCAGGAGGTTAATCACACCTCTCTCCCTGTAATTTTTTCTAAAAGAGCTAGAAGTTAAATGAACTGCAATAGGAACTTTCAAGTTGGAGGGATGAAATATTTTTGGGGAGGTCTTCTTTGTTTTTTAATAAAACCTCTCTCTTGCATACCGTTCTGTGTTTACCTAGTACATGGTATGGTCTGCTTATTCGTTCTCTAATCTTCTAGAAAATTAGAAAAAAAAAAGATAAAATATCTAAGAACTGAATTGCTAAGGATCAGAAACATCAAAGGTGAGAAAATTATAAGCATTCATTAAATATTTATATCACTGTATTTGCATTTAATAGCAAAAGTCTACATACAAGTCTTACTTTCCAAAATTACAGTGTAGTAAATTATAAAGTGTAAAAGTAACAGTTTTAGGCATGACAAAAAGTCATGCATTGAGAAACATCCATCACAGAACAATGCAACTGAACAACTATGATGTTGAAAACAGCTGATCAGTGGAAAAAACCTATGGACCATCAGCAGTCGGGTATATCTGGCTGTTCCTAGAACAGCCCTTGAACGGCAGGCAAAAGAATGGATTAATTTTTTCCCCTTGTATAATCCCCACCTATAACTTGTGTTGGATCAAAAAAACAATTAGCCCATTTCTCTTAGACCAGATCCGTCTGTTCCAAACTATTGCAAGAATCAGTTCGTGAACTTTTCTGCACATCAGCCATCACCAGAGCACAACAGGAGACCAAAGAGTGGGAGTCAGAGGAGTTGCTTACTGTATTTATTTCATCATGTTTGTCAACTGATCTGTGAAGTATAGCATGTGGCATTGTGTTTTGCCAAGTCAAAGTCATGCTCCAAGTTTTGAAACTTCAAACAACTGAAATACCACAACATTCATAAAACAGAACTGAGCTACTGGGAGTAAGAAAAAAATACAAAAAAGGTAACAGACCTCAACAGCAGATAGTAAAATTAACATTTCAACAGTTCTTGCCTTTCATCTCAGTCTCCATAGTACATTTTTTCTGGAAAAGCTACAATTTAGGTTTAGCAAGATGCAGAATTACATAAAACATCTGGAATATGGGACAAGGAATATTGGCTTATTATCCCTGGTGGACCCTCCCTATGAAAAATTTAATAGGTCTGTTTTGGTAGTTTTAATCTCCAGAGCACCCCAAGCTATGTTATGGAAACATCATCTTGGTAATTTATATTAGAAAGAACACCTGGTGATGAAAGCAAATATACCCTCTTTAAAATTGTGAGTGATTTTTCTTTAATCCTCAAACTTTTCATCTTCTTAAATATATAATTTTTAACATCTTGACTAAAAATTAGTTTTTGTATCTTTGAGACTGATCATACTGTAACCATTGTGAACTTAACACTATTTTATTAGAGAGCTACATTTCTTCATTGCTGTCTTCAGAGAACAAGTCATTTTGTCTTTACTTTGACATTGGCCTTTTACAGATTACAGAGGAAGCTCTGTTGAATCTTATATGAATATCACAAAATCACTTAAAATGTTGTCCATTTATTACTGCACAGCTTTGAATAAAAAGAACTGCTGTATAGAGTTATACTATTCTTATTCTTATCTCTAATTCTAAAGGTAGTTAGCTATAAATAATAATAAATACATAAATTTTGTCACAATTTATTCTTGGATGAATTTCAAGTGACAGCATGGAGCATACATAAATTACATGAATTCTGATCTGTAATTGCTTTTTTAATTTCTATCATGTTTAGTATACAGTTTCAAAACAACTAGTAAAAATCTAAATATGAAAACAGAGAAATTATTTTCCATTAAAATTAACTGTTTTCTCCTGAATATCAATACAAGTAAAATGCTGTATAACTGAAAGGAATTTAACATACACCTTTCTAACGTCACATTGCCTTGTGCCTTATTATAAAACCACAATTTTAACTGTTGCTAATGTACTATTTTATCAAAAACTGAGAAATTAATGAACGTAGTGGTCACTCTACAAAGCAAGTTACTAATAAAAATGCACTCTATACTTTTCAGCTACAATTAGGTTTTCATTTATCAAATTTCTAAAAAGACATGTACAAATTAATCTGGTTTTGTCATTTAACATGCCTCACTTAAAATATATTCTAAAACATATTTTGTATTTTCTAACAAAAAAAGGCCATAATATTAAAATCTGTAGTCTAGAAAGATTTTCAGAAACATTTTTTTTATTAATTTGACATTGATACGCCTCCATTTCTAATATCCCAACCCTGCAACATTTTAAATGCAATTAAAAGTGGTTATGAAAGAGTGTGGACTTCCTTGTGAAGTAGGAAATCACTCTTGTGATTAACATGCAAACGAGCTCATGCTGGCAGAATAGATTGGGGTTTTAAAACCCCAATTACTTTTGTATGATTATCTATTTACCCGTACACAGACTATTTTCATTTTTCATCTAATACAAAGTCATCCTGCTTACATTTTTAGCACAGCAATTAATATTTACAATAATTATGACATCAAGCACTATTGAGAGTACGCCAAGTGAATCATTTACCATTTTTTAATATATATATGTTATTAAAATAACATCTGCGGTAATATATTGCAGGGGACAGCGATGTACTATTGGCCTTTATACACAATCCAGCCTAATACAACATTGTATTGGCTTTAAATTTAGTTAAGGGGCATATTATTTTTAGTATCTGAGTAGGTCAACTGCTGTTCGCTCGGATTACAAATGCCAAAACTCTCAAGTCTGTAACTGCTTTGTATAAAATGTAAGGTTTGTTTAAACTTACACAGTAAAAATAACAATAAAATTACTTCCTCACATTTTTCTTTTATTTTTTCCCTCTTCTTTTTTTTTTTTTTTTGTAATAACAGACAATTCTTAACTTTTACTAACACACTGATTCATACCTGCTACAGAGTGCATATATACACATTTTTCCCAGACTTCTAAAGAAAATTATAATGCATTAATGACAGGAACTATGGTAATGGAAAAAGGTCACCCTCTTTTGAACACCTTCTGTTTTAAACCATTATATATGAAGACATTTGAGAAAGCAAAGAATTAAAAGGCAGCCTTTGTGCAACCCATTACTGAAATATTATAGAATAATCTATATCAAATGTAGTGGAATAGCAGATTCTTTTGGATCTAAATTTACTGCAGCCATAGAAATGCTTTTATGCTTATTATGTATCTGCATGTTGATTCAATTATTAAAAGGACACCTGACAGCATACTTACTTAATTGAATTAATTAAACTGGGTGAATAATCACAGAATTACTTTTGTATGAAATTTCTTCTGAGAAGTAACACTGGCATTGTGAAATTGCAAGTAATTTGAATGGTAAAATACACTGAGCAGAGAGTGTTCACTTACTGTATTCTGAAATTCTTCACCTCATACATGAACAAATGGGACATAAAAATGAATAGAGTAATGAATGTTTCTCCTTATTTATTGTAATTTACTATGTGAGTCCAGCTACAGCACTAGATCTGTTAAAAAGTTTGCAAAAAAATTTCAGAATAATAGTAGTAATTTTAATCTCTTACTCTAAAATTATACAATGGAGTGGACTGTCAGTTTCCAATGGAGAGGTAATGTAATACTGAAACATTTGTGTAAGACAGTACTTCTAACCAGAATATCTAGAAAATATTTTAATATGTCGAAATGAAATTATGCAAGTATTGTTTACTAACTAAAGCAACTAAATTAAAGATGATAAATTATTTTAAAACATTTTGATAGATTGGTACAGTAAGCTTCTACCACTGATTTCAGCAATGGGAGCAATTTTATTTGGTGATTAAATGTTATGACATACTATATATAATGTATTCCTTTTAAGGTTATCTGAACCAGTTTTCTGTTATTATTAAAACCAGTTCACTGATGAAGTTCAGGAGAATTTATTATGCCCTCTTCTACTTAACTGCATTTGATAACTTACTAAATAGAAGTGAAATTCTACATCATAGATTTTTTAAACACACATTTTCTTTTGCCCCTGCTTTCACACCAAAAAGACACAGAAAAGCCTCACACTGCTCATAACAGAAGTTTATACTGGCAGAGGATATTCCTGGAGTGCAAGCGCCCGATCTGGCATGTATCCAAGTCCCAGCTATTAGCTCTGCATCAGCAGTGGGTGTTTTTCTTACTTCCTCTTGCAAGGTTTTTGGTTTGGCTTGGTTTTGCAACGATCCCCATAATAGCAAAATGTACAAAAGAGTCTAATTTCATATGAGAGAATGCTGGGACTGGATATTTACCTCACTCTCAAGTAACCTGCAGCACAACAGAATCATACTCGCCACCTTTTTTTTTTTTAATCATCAGTGTATTTTTTCTTGGTAAAAATTAATATTGATGATTCTACAAATAGAAAATACTAATTTAGAAGTGATTATTAATTTATATTACTAAAAAGAACATGAACATTTATGGGTATTCAGTCAGAATATTTTAAAACTAAATAATAAGACATCTAACATCTATATACTATAAATCACTTTACATTCATATTTTTCCTCATATTCCTACTTGAATATAATTCATTTTACAAATATGTCTGATCCTGCCTCTGACCTTACTACACTTTAAGCTCTTCTATGCTCATGGAAAGCTAATTTGCATTTTTTAAAAAATGTGTCTGTATTAATGATCTAATTTACCACAAAAAGGCTTTATATTAAATACAAAAAGGAGACCCATTAGCTTTCTTTCCACAATAAAATCAAAACAAAAAATAAAACATCTCATTTACACAACAATTAACAGGGTTTTTTTCCTAACACAATACTAAATGAATCTGTACAGTTCAGCATTCATAAAGATTATATATTGTGGAGAATTCTTAGTCTACAATCAAAACAAAGAATATTATAAATATGCAAAGTTTTACAAAACACTTTTCTAAGAAAACTATACATCCATTTTAATATCTACATTAATAACCGCAGTGGTTAGATTTTTCTTTTACATAAATTATACAAAGTACATTGGAATTACATACCATTTTAATACCAGTTTATTATAGCTTTATTTCATAATATTGGAGGTGGAAATGGAAACAGTGCCATCATGTGATACTTTTCAGGCTACTTCACTTCTTTTATTTCCAAGGAGTGAGTCTGTTGCTGCTATACAAATAAGAGTTCATAGAAAAGTGTGCAATGGCAGCATAATTTATTATATGCCATGCTGTAACCAGATAATTTTAGGTATTGTAAAGATCAAGTATTGAAAACACCTTCTAAATCTGCAAAAATAAACAAGCAGATGGTGAGTACAAATGTAATGTAGCTCGTTTTATTAGAATTTCACAAATTATCCAAAACACTCTTTGAAATTCCTTCCAGTTTACAGTCAAGACATTAATCCAAACAGATTAATTTTTACAGAAGAGCACAGAAGTTAAATTCAGTGGTTTTCATTGGTACTGGGCAGACTACTTGGAAAAAAACCCTAATATGTGAAATCATCACAGGCACAAAATATCAAAGTCAAATCCAACTCGTATTATATTTATTATATACAAGATATGTTTTAATTAAATCAGGCACACAGTTATTTTTTCTTTTGTATCCATTTCATATTAAAATTAAGGCATTTTTCTCCCCGGTGGTCAAAATAAACTAGAAAATCCAGACTTGATGCTAAACACACATATTTCCACTTATCTGTTTCGTTTTCCAGAGCTCAAGACAACCATTTGACAACCTCTTGGAATGGAGAAATTCAAGTAATCTATTAAATCTGAAATCCCGCTTTAATGCACAATTCACAGCTGCCAAATCTCAAACTACTTTACAGTAGTGGGTTTTTTAAACTATATCTTTATACAAAATTAAACCTTACAGCGAAGTCATCAATGCATGGGTGAAAGTTGATAAAAAAATGCAAGAACTGTAAGTTTTAAAATAGAGCACAGATGCTAGATATTGCTTATCGAGTCTCAGAATTTACAGAATAGCAATAATGACTTAATTCTTCAGGTTTAAAAATCCTTACAAAATTTAACTGCCTACAGTTCCACGGGAAAACTGTTACTATTATGTGCTTATCTGTAAGCATATGGGCATGTACAGCTATTTGAAAACATTTAGATTTCTTCATGTAACACTCAAAAATTCACAGTATGTGTATGCAAGCCACCTATATGAGTTACGTTCAAGTGTGCTTGGAGTCTGAAACAAGCAGGGGGTTTTATAAGAGTATGTTTCATATATCCAGAACTAAATTTATGGGTCAGCATTACACATGGTAAACACATCTGCTTTTCCTAAAAGGTAACAAAGCAAACCCCTTCATCCCTGAGAACCTTGGGAGAGCAGGGGACGAGACTGGAAACATTAAATATAATAAAAATATTGCAGTAGGAAAATAACAAGGAGAAATAATATTATGCTCTTACTTAAATTTAATGTGTACTACTTATAAGTAACATTTTATAAATTGTTCACACTAAAACACTGTATTTAGCAGATTGGAAGGCAAGCCATTGGCACACTGTATAACTACTGAATTGTACATGTAGTACAGGGAAGCATAATTTTTATGTTTGCAACCCAGCAAGCAAGTTTTTGAGGAACAGACTAAAGAGTGAGAGAGCTTTTGTTACTGCTACTATTACTTATTCTTCAATTGCTTGATGTTTTCTTTAGTGCTAGCAATAACCAGCCTAACTCCCCATCTGACATTTCTACCTTGACAGGCAGGATACAAAACTGATTTGACTGGAGTGTTACCAGCAAAAGTGATAAATAGATCTCAATGCACGGAAAAGACAATCTGTGGGAAGGTATTTAATACCTAGTATATGTCTTTCTAAATCTTTTTAGTTCTTGTGGGTAATTATTGTCCTCATGTGTAATAAAAACTTCCCTTTTCCTATGATTAGTGTCCCCCTCTAACAATCAATACCAATTTCCTGTCATCACAAAACATGTAAAACCCACATCAACTCTTACGATGTAGTTTTATTATGTTAGTTTCAAGCTAGATGAGGAGTATTAACAATATGACCTTACAAAAGAGTCAGGATACTCACAGTGCTGTTCAGAAACAAGATTATAAATCAGATAAAATCGTAACACTCTAACTACACTAAGGATTAAGTAAAGGGAATCATAATCTGGTGGGGCACTTGCTGGTTGAGCAGCTAAGATATTTAAGAAACCTGAAAAAGGGAGGCAAAACTCTGGTCATTTTCAGATCCCTTTCCCAGTAACCCCTGCAGCAGCTACCAGAAAAGGAATTTACGTGTTCTTTACGTTCTGCTGTTTCCTGTGGTGCCCTAAACAGGTGCTCATTTAAAATTGAGATAAATTATGCTGCACATGAATGCTTTGCGCATCAGTGAAGGAGAGTGTTCTGCGTAAGCATCTGCAGAAGTATTTCTACCATTGTGAAGGAAGGGAGAGGCTGCATTACCCTCTGGGTGAAAAGATAAAGTTACATTTCTCATCTGTATTTTTATTTCTCTATTGCAAAAATTCAGTGTTCTACACAGACGTCAAAACAGCAGAATAAACACCAAATGTTTGATGAGGAAGTTCTAATGGCTCATATTCCTAACTAAGAAGATAAAAAATTTCAAGATCATAAAACATAGAAAATTATTTGTTTAATTAAAGCTGAGACCTTTAGGCAAATGTGTTGTGTGGGAATCAGATGGCAGACAGGTAGATGGCTAATCCAGAGGTTTTTATTTCTCTAACCATGTAGCACCCACTATATGAATAAGTCACAAAATGTGAAAGTGGATTCCCAAAGTACTAATTAAATTGCCCCAATACAGAATTCTTGGACTCAGCTCAAAAAACATAAAATGTAGAACTTCTCAAGAAAATGATTAGACATCTCTAAGCTTTTGACAATTTTGGAAAGCACAGTCTTGACCAGGTTCTGTGCATATGATTATTTCGTCTCCTTAACTCAAGAAGAGACTGGAAACAGAAAGACTTCCCCATACTTAAGCAAGGCACATTTGATCAACAAACAAGTCACTGTGCAAGGCTTTCTCTAACAGAAATATTGTTATACACATTAACTTTCCAACCCAAACAAAATGTCAAACGAAATAAGATGTACTGTCAGAAAAGAAAAATAAGCCATATATGGTGGTTTAAAAACAGGTTCACTGACATCTGCAGCACCATATTGCATCACCTGAGAGCCACAGGTCCTCTTATAAAGAGAGTTACATTGTAAGGTGATAATGGCTGCCATCATTCACTGTTGTGCTTAGAAACTAGGCATTTTCTCAGCACTTGTCATTAAAGTTAAATGGATGAAACAACTAAATGTTCTTTTGTGTAGGGAGAGCTGAAACAAGGCCCTGAATGGGAGCAGCCCACATAGGCCCATGTGGATCCCCAGTTACAGGTTACAAAGCAATGTATACTAGGATGTATAAAACACGGAAATTTCTCACTGAACAGTGAAGCTCAAAGCATCAGTTTCCATGAAACAGTCTTTTACAGGCAACTATAAATTTGTATGGAGAGGCAAATACGTAACTGTTAATTTAGTAATGACTCTACTGAGGTCAAAGAATACCTAAACCAATTCTTATTACAAGCCAAGTAGAAATTTGCACAAACAGTTAAGCAGAAAATATAAAAAAGCTGTCATTATTAGAGTCAGTGTAAATGAAAATATTTTTGTATTGGATAACATTCACAATCAAGAGGCAGAGATGGTCATCATATGGCTATATATAACTGGACATATTTTTCTATCTGTAGACAGACAGACAAAAGGAAAATCCCTAGAGGATAAACTCAAGCTTCAGGACAGCTTAAGTATAGAGCTTGATGTGTGCAAAAGACACAGGAGGTCAAGTAATCCCCTTATGGTTACAGAATATATAGTAAAAATTCTATTTGCTTGTAAAGTCTCTTTATTTCACAGGTCTTTCAGATAAAGTATTATGATTTAGTGACATATGGCCTTCAGTAGGATGCACTGTTTTCTTGAATGGTATCTACTACTAGAAACTTATTAGAAGAAAAAAAATTAAAATAAAGCAAAAGGTCTGAAACAAACAAACAAAAAACCCCAAACCAAACAAACCCCACATATAAACAAATAAACAAAACCCAGACAAACAAGAAAAACTATCAAACAAATACAAACAAACAAAAACAACAAAACAAAACCAAATGCAAAAAAACCCAGCTTAATTACTAAGTATCATGGTTTGACCCTAGCTGGATGCCAGAGATTCACCCACAACCTCTCCCAGAGAAAAAAACTGGAAAAAACCTTATCAGAGGTAAAACAAGGCAAACTACAAGTGAGGAATATAAAGGATTTATTTATTAACTAACAAGATCAGAGCTTAATGTGAGAAGCATCATTTTAAAGGCAACCCTTCCCCCCCNTCCCCTTTGTCAAATACATTGTTCACAGAAGTGTCTCTATCTCCTTCTGCTCATGACCTTGATCTCCATAGCAGCGATGGAGGCCTAGGCAGAAGCTATTAAACCCCTCGCTGCCAGAGGGAAAAAAAAACGAAACCATTATACTAAGTAACCCATTTTGGAGTGAAATATTCTTTGCACTCTTACCCTAAGATGCTTTTGCTCAACAAACTTAATCTAAGTTCTGCAAAACTTGACTCTTTGTTGAATGAATAGCTACCACCAACTTTCTATTATGTGGACTCCTCTTTTTAACAGGAGGAGGAAACAAGAAGAGGGAAAATATTTTCTTTTTCACTTCCTTTATGCTACCTGCAGGGTTTCTGTGGGACTTCTAATAATACTTAATCAGAGATAACACACAGTACATTCTGCCTCTAAAGAAGCCTCCGATGCTGGTCCCCATACTTAGTCGCTCATTGCCACCTGAGGCAAGACTCTTAGGAAATTAAGACAACTCAAGAAGTGAAAAATCTCAAGGTAATTTTTTCTCTTTGATGGTTTTTGTGTCTGTTTTTTTTAAAGCAGGAACAACCACAACAAATGCAGTTTCTCCAGGTGTTTTCAGTTCAACACAGAAACCACACAAACAAAACATCAAACAGTTTCATGATGTTATTTTCAACTTCATTTAACACAAATAATTCAGGCTGACAAATATGGAATTCCAGAGACAAATAAAACTACCAGAAATTGCATTTCTTTAGCTTATGAATACAGAAACAGAATTATGTTTTAAGACATGAAAACTAGCAGTGGTTCAAGATGATATAGGTGATATTTTCCACTGTGAATCAACATTAAATCAATTCCTAGTTTTGCCTTAAGAGAAACATACTTGGATTTTGGCTGCTTGCAGTATTTCAGATGAACCATAAAACAGAATTCCTGAATGCTTGTGCACACAGATCACATTGCACTTCACAGCTGTTGTGTTTTACCCCAGCAGAGGGTGCATTTAAGCAAGTGGAAAAAAGCAATTTTCTTTTAAATGTAGCTTAAAGTGCTTAGGGGTCTTTTTGAATGGCATGTAATGCATACATATATTATATTTAAAATATATTAAATAATTCATAACAAGTAATTATTAGGTCTACCTGCAATGTTTGTCTCATTTTCTTCTAGTTCCTCATGTAGCCACAATGAACAACAGCATAATGCTGCAACTGGCTGGATGGAGCAGTGAAGTCTGAAGAACAGACCTAAATTTCACAACATCGTGATAAATATGAGGTCAGTAAATCCGTGTAAAGGAACTACTACTGTGATGACTTTCTAAAAAGGAAATTTTTGATTAATCATCTACATTAGAAGAATGCTGAGATTGCAAAAGCAAAGCATTTAAAAAACAGAACATGCCTGAAGTAAAGCGGTTTGTATGTTATTATTTCAACCTCCTCTTGCATGACCTTTCCTCCAATCTTTGTTATTATGTGCCACTTTATTTGTTTCCCCAGGACCTACCTTTCACCACTGCATTGCACAGACAAGTTTTAAAAATTAACTTTTTTTTAGAATTATATTTAGTATTACTTAGTGCAGAGACTATTGTCTATGTCCTGTGTTCCCTTTCTTGCTGAAATTGTAAGGTGGTGGAGTCGCCGTCCCTGGAGGTGTTTAAGAGAACACTGGATGAGGAGCTTAGTGACATGGTCTAGCTGGGGGGTGTTGGGCTCGATGGTCCTATGGGTCTCTCCTGGCTCGGAGTGGCCTGTGAGCCTGTGAAGGAACTAGGTTTATGTTTACCACTCTGGGGTGTGCGTTCGGACTCTGTACGGGCGTTAGATGCTGAGTTGGACTAGATGATCCTTGTGGGTCCCTTCCAACCCATAGTATTCTGTGCGTGATAAGGGATATGGCCAAGATATGCACATTTGGAACTGGAGGAACTTTTTAGGAAAGCAGAATGCCACTGCAAAGTAATGGATTTCTGCCACAAATAACTTTTCACCAAGATCCATAAAAAGAAAAAATATGAACAAATTGCCACTCAGTACAGATTCTTCCCTTTCCAGGTTTTCATATACATCTACCATTACAGAAGATAATAAATAAATGTAAATAAATGCAAAGCTTTCTTAAAAGTTCATTCATATTTTCTGTTGCATGTATGTTCTCCAACAAAGTCTCATAAAGAAACCTACTTTCACAACCCTTTTACTCCTCTGGCCAATGTAAGTCAAAATTCAGAAGATAAATAGTACACAATTATCTTCCTACTAATTTTTCTTTCTTCTAAGTGAAAATATTCCCTCACCACTCAATGATTTAATGTCAGAGTAAAAAAAAAAAAAGCTGTTACTCCTTATAAAACACAAACTAAACTGTATTTGAAGGATCAGAAATTCCTGTCAAATACAGGATAAATTATAGGAAGCATTTTCAAAGAAAACACTTAAATAACATGTAGCTAGTACTTCTACATCTTCTGCAATTGGACATGGAATAAATGAAGAAATAAATTATTATGGGTGGAAGAAAAGTAACAACAAAGTTAGGTAGTTCTGTGAGCAATAGAACTTCTGAGTAACAGCATGGACATGCTTGTTCTTCAGCAAATGCACTGTTTTGCATATTTCTGTTACATAGTCCATCTATTTTCATGGATATTGGCATCTCTGAGGCCTTTACTCATCAAATTTGTTTGAAGTTGTCACCAGGTTCAAGATTGACTGGAGGGTACCAGGTATGTTTGCATCAACTTACAGAACTGTTTCCTTACAAAAGTATGATAAAAATAGCAAATCTAGGCTATGTTAGCCTAGGAAATATACAATTCCACAGCAGGGCACTTTCTGCAGCGAAGGTCAAACCAGGAAGAGCATGGGCATACGTGCTCAGGTCCTACCAGTAAGATTCTCAAGCTGATAAACTGCCATAACACTAAAAAGGAGAGTGGATAAAAATATGCCTAGTACTACAACAAATTCTAAAATTAATATTAATCAATTATAATATTTTAAGCAGCATGCTTAAATAAAAAGGCCACACCATATTTTAATACATCATAATTACTGTTGTTAGCAATTTTTGGTTAATTTTCTTAGAAAATCTCAAATAGATCTCAACATAAAGAAGAGCTTGCTTCTTTGAATTCAAACTATAGCATTGTATTGGTTCACTAACAGAACATGACAAAGTAAATTCATTTAACTGCAATCTTTCAGATGGAGTTTTATCAAGGATTAATATAGCACAATACTTCCAATTGTTATGAGCATATCATCATCAGCTGAGGTGCAGTAACTCACCTTTTGGTAATTCAGTCTTGCTTTGGATATTCCAGTGCACCTCTTAATCATCAGATGCAAAAGTGTTTGTAAAGAATGGCATGGTTTTGTTACAGGACAACTAATATATCTTCATTTTGTTTCATTCATTGTGTTTAGCATGAAATCAAGATTGGATCACAGGAGACAGTGCAGCCATTACCATGGAGGACCTGCTGCTCTGAAATATATAGCATTACTGCCAAAAGCATCCTAAGCATTAAGCTTACAAGGGTGACCAGCACTCACACATTCATTTGGTTAATCTTGTGCCACATACAGTTAGTCTCACCACATAACATAGCGAATCTAACATGTTTACAAGCATGTTTCTTCCCCCTTAAGTCAGTACCTCTGGTAAATAAACAGCAGAAGCTATGTCTCCATTTTATGCACTTATTGATAAGAAGACTAGTGAGGAACTCACTTAGTCATACTGGACTAATGTAAGGTTAAAGGTAGTTATGTCTCCTAACTTTCTTTCTTATTGTTTTGTACTAAACATAAAATTTATATCCACCTTATTTGGTTATGAATGGGTTTATCCAGATATAAAGCTATAGATACAAGAATTTGCACAATCCCCAATGGCATAATAAATAGGACATACAGCTTTGCTAATTTAAGTTGCTTTTTAAGTCTAAAGCAACTAAACTCAAATTATGGTTTATATTTTACTAAGGAGAATGTTTTTACGTATATCCAAAATATTGTAGTTGAATTAAATAAGCATAAAGAAATATATGGAAATCTCATAGAATTAAATTCTATGAGAAGCAGCACAATATCATTATAAGAGATATGCAATATAATAACATGAAAAATGGTGAAACCATGAATGAAATTTCACAGTTGCTACACATGTTCAAATAAATAAACACAGTTTTCACAAAAGATTTTTCTGTTGGAAACTAAGAAAAAAAAGGAGGTGGAAGAAAAGAAAAACAGCTAAAGAAGTCTCTAACACTGAATTTAAACAGTCTAATTTCTTTTTTTAAAACACTCAGTTACCGATAAAATTTGGAATGAGATCACATGCATGAAACTGTCCACTTAGTGTAACAATATTGCATCTCATTGACCAATCAGACATCAATTCAGAGTTATAAAATTAATTAAACATATCCTACTCATAGCTAGCACTGCAACCTATGCATGCATTTCATCCGACATGACCGCACTGCACGTCCTTCCATTTTTTCTGCTACCACCTTGAGGACTTAAAATGGAGTCTTTCAGAGACAGAACCAAAAGGAAGTAATGGGGGGGTGGAGGGGAAGGAAGTTGCTGAAGCAAAAGAGCAGAGATAAATATGCAACATCTGCCTAAGGTAGACAGGAAGGCAATGGTATTACAACTCACTAATCCATAGTTGCCTTGTTTTTATATTAGTATAGGTATTATTAATATGAATATGCATTATATTATTAATATGTAATAAAACCACAGAAATATTACATTTGAGACATCATTGCATGCTGCTCTACAATTCTTACACTTTAATTAGTATCTATATTTATATATATATTTCTAATAAAAAGGAAAAGAGTGACAGCAGTATAACCATCAACATCACTAAAAATGTCACAGGACACAAAGTTCAGCAAAGATTTTACTAATGGTTTTCACAGAATTTTATAAGATGGCTTCTTGATTTACCTCACAAATTACAAAGGATAAGGTACACACTTATTCATCAGGGCTCTTCCAGCCTTTTGTCTTTCTTCCTTGAACTGTAATACCATTAATAAGTTCCATCCTGTCTTTTGTGGTTCCTGAACCTGCCTTGTACTATGCATCTGTCCAGAACAAGATGCTTTATCTTCATCTTTTATATTCTGTTTCTAATCAAGTATCAATACACATGATTGGTTTATACTTCAGAATTATTCATTCCCACATACATTTTCCCCACAGTGCTACTTTTTCCCGTGTTCCTTGGGATCAGGACCAACATAGAAAGATCAAGACAATTGATGACATCTGATGACTCAGCATCACTGCCTGCCAGCATAATTTTTTTTAAAGTTTTATTTGTCAATAATTATGACTTAGCCCAATTACCAACACTAGAATCATCATTCCATATGTTAAAAGCTTCTTACAAAGTCCATAAACTTCAGTCCATTTTCCTGACAACACCATTTTACTTACTTCTTCATCAAAACCAACATAATGTTATATCAAATGAAGATTATCTCAGTCCATCCTAGAAAGTTGTCATTAATCTGCCTGATTAACACTAGAAAAATAATTGAAGTATTTGAATGGCAATAAAATGTAAACATTTTCCCATCCCTGGAAGTGCCAAGGCAACCTGCTGTAGTGGAAGTTGTTCTTGGACATGGTGGGGGCCTGGACCTGGATGACCTTTAAGGTCCCTTCAGTCAGAAGCAATTCTATGATTCGGTGATTCAATATCAATTTAACAAAATCAACCTCAGTTAAATAAAGTTATTAAATGTCAAATATCAGATTAGCTGCATCTGTTCTGCAGGCACTTCTGCTAAACTTCTACTAATGCAGAAGGTGAGATAGAAGATCGACTTCCTCAAAGCAGAAGAGCTGCATTAAACTCAAGCTTAGTTTTTCATGTCTCTTTAAAAGACCCAGACTGAGGTATAGGTACACTGCAGCCCCTGTGGCAGCTGCATTTTCTGCATACTTACTGAAGCTAGTATAACTAACCAGTCCAAGCACTGTGATGTATATCTGATGAACTCAGCACAGGCTGCAAAATCTGCCTGAGAATCAGAACAAATAGCCAGTTACTCAACTGTCTCTGTATCTCCTGTCCTGTAGATTTAGATGCTGCAGGAGTTGAATGACATCCCTGAGTGTCCTTGGAATAATTCCAATATTGAGAGTTAAATACAGAATGAGAAGGGAGCAGGAAACAATGTGAAATAAGGTAATTTAAAGATAAATAGAGAAACTAGACTCTAACATAACTATAATAAACTAAAATCCAATAAAAAGTTACTAACTTTTGGAAAAGAATTCTTAGTATTTGACATTATAATTTTAGTTACTTCTTCTATATATATTCACACAGTTCACCAACTATTATTAAAAAAATCTTCATTTACAGGAAGGTGTCTCCAAGATCTGAATATTTACAATATCCTCTTGATTTTATGTGTTTCCAAATAAAAATTATTGACACTTTGGGACAGAAATACTTGCTCTGACACATGAAATGAACTTTTTATATCAAATGATTATAACAGATTGACACACAAATTTTTTACCTGAAAAGATCACTGTAGCTAACAACGGTATTTTAATAAATCAGGTTCTGAAACACTACAGTTAAACCCCATCCTTCGCGAGGAAAGGGACAGGCCAAGGTGGTCACGAAATGTTAAACTCGCAAAGAAGTGCAGGTCGTTAATATGCATGCAGGCCACGCCCATTGCTCCACCCCCTCAGCACTCTGGAGCTCTGCGGGAACTTCTCTGCTTCTCCCCTCCAGCTCCCTGAGCATGGGGGACCAAAGGGAACCGTTTCTGAGCCCCCTCTGACTCAGGAGACCCCCCCCTCCCAACCCCGAGAATCCGTGGGGCCGCCACGACCAAACCCCGCGCCGTTGCTCCCAGCCCCGGTGCTCATGCTTGCTGTGCGCCGCCCGCCGCCCGCCCTGCGCCGCCGGTCCTGCACCCCAACAGTCCCACGCCATCTGCCCCGCGCCCCGCCGGTCCCACGCCCC
>WEKX01028172.1:49199-64255 GCA_013390025.1 Pitta sordida
GTCCCGCACTGCCCACCCCGCGCCCCACCGGTCCCGCGCCCTGACGGCAGCGGCGCGGTGGTGTTCAGCTGCGGCAGCGGAGTGAGCATGTCCCACTGGCCACCGCGGCCAGCCCCCCTTTCCCTGGGGTTCTTCCCTTCCCGGTCTGTAGCCATGGAAACAGTAACACGTGCCCGGGGGGGGTCAGTTCCCCAGGTGCACGTAGAGTAACAGGGACAGCGTGACTCATGGCCCCACTCCATGGGGCCGGGCCAGCGCCGCCCCATGGGGAGCTCTGGCACTGCCCCTCGGTGGAGCAGATGCACTGTGCATGTGTGAGCTGCAAAAATTCGCAAATGGTGGAATCAAAACTGCGATAAATTCACATCACAAATGCGCGGGGCCGTAATGGAGAGGTCACAATAGAGCGGGGATTCACTGTAATTACAAGAACTGATTAAGCACCACATCTTAAAAGAAAAATATTCTGCAACCCACACACACTTTCAAAGTTATGGAACAGGAAGTGAGAATTGGTGTGTAGCCCCCGATTTGGGACCTCAGAAGACTAGCATATCAAATTAAAATAGAGTTAACCCTCTTCCAATTCGCATCCCCTGTATTGCAGCTTCACATCTTAATGGCATGATTTTTCGGCCATTAAGGAGGCCCGTTTCACAACTGCCCATGCGTGACCTGACGTGCATGAATATTCAAAGCAGGCAGTCATGAATGAATATGCAAATTCCCCCCACTCCAGCCCCCTGCATCTCAGCTCAGCTCCCACAGCGTCTCAGCTCTGAGAGAGGAGGTGTGCACAGTTACGAAAGATTTACACACTCTCAGGTTAGATGTGGTGTCCAAGACTTTCTCAGGGTAGACTTGGTGTCCGAGACCTGACACCATGTCTACCCCAAGTATGCAGAGACCAGGTCTATCTACCTGGAGAGACACTGGGACGGCAGCGCAGGCAGCTCCCCACATCCATGTCCCCAGCCAAGCGGAAAAGGGGTTTTTGTGGTGTGGCCATGGGCACCGGGAAGCTCCGACATGAACACTGACACACAGCAGGGCAGTGCCAAAGCAGCACTGGAGCGCCAGGGGGTGATGTGAGGGCACAGGGCAAATTTGCATATTAATGAGCTGCCATTCTACACAGACGGAGGGCTTCATGGAGGGGTGTCAAGACCTGTACTACCGTGGTATAGGAAACCCAAGTGTAACTAGAAATTCCAGATGGCAATTCTTGTTTACGTGGATCATAAAATCCAAAATCTCGGTATTCTTATTCTAACTCATTATAATATGACAATCTCCTCTGTTTCTGTCGCAGTTGGACAGAGTAATAATAAAGGCTGTCACTCTTTAGGGAGTTTCTGTATACAAGACGTTTAAAGCTGACTCATAGCACCACAGTTCCCTTCTGTGGGTTAAAATACATAGTATACCAGTATCTGTAGACAGTGCCACTGATAATTCAAGACAGACAACATTTAATAAGTGCTCTATAGCTACTCAGGTAACCACAGTAAATATAAAAAGGAGATTTGCTTTTGTTTTATTGGTTAGTTTGGTTTTTGAAAGAACAAACTAGCTCTCAATATGTCTGGTATAAACAGAATGAAGGATGCCAAGTTTCAGAGATATTGCTTAAGGCTTTCTGCAAAATTAGGAAACATCTTCAGGACATACAATGCATCAAATACTGAGTTTACACAGTTGTATAGACACCCATAAAACATAGTAACATGCGTTTCAGCAGGTGAACACACTCATTATCACCCATTGGTGCACAGGGCCCTAGTTAAGATGGTACTGTAGTTACCACACACTTCCTGCTTTCCAAAACACTGAGATTAAAGCTATCTTTAGCAGGTGTACACAACCTATGACTGTTCTCCAAATTACAAAACTATTTAGGAGAGACAACATTGCATAGTCATATTTCCATGACCATAATGTCCAGAGCATGATTTTCTGGGGTTTGGTTTAGTGGGGTACTTTCAGGTTTTTAGTTCAGATTTGGGGGTGAGGAGGGGCAAGGAGGAGGAGAGAGGTGTTGGTTTGGGGGCTTTTGTTTGGGTTGGATTTTTTTGAAAGAGGATGTTGCTTTTGGGTTGGTTGTTTTTTTAAAAGAAGAATACTACAGAATCACAGAGTATGCTGAGTTGGAAAGGACTCATAAGGAACACTGAGTACAACTCCTGGCTCTGCATAGGACCACCCCCAGGAGTCACATCATGTGCATGAGAGTATCATCCAAATGCTTCTTGAACTCTTTCGGCCTTGGCGCTGTGATCACTGAACCTGGGGACCCTGTTCCAGTGCCCAACCAGCCTCTGGGCAAAGAACCTTTTTCTAATATTCAATCCAAACCTCCCCTGACACAACTTCAGACCATTCTTTCGGGTCCTGTCACTAGTCACCAAAGAGAAGAGATCAGTGTCTGCCCCTCCTCTTCCCTTCATGAGGAAGTTGTAGCCTGCAACGAGGTCTCCCCTCAGTCTCCTTTTCTCCAGGCTGATCAGAACAAGTGACCTCAGCCACTCCTCATACAACTTCCCTTCAAGGCCCTTCACTATCTTCGTTGTCCTCCTTTGGATACTCTCTAATAGCTCAAAGTCTTTCTTACCTTGTGGCACCCAAAACTGAGATGGAGCCCTGAAGAACTCCACTAGTAACAGGTCACCAGTCTGTTACCCTGTTCACACTTACCCTCTGTCCTTGACCCATAAGCCAATCTCTCACCCACAACATGATAGGTTTACCCAGGTGTGTGCAAGACATTTTGCCCATAAGGATACTGTGAGAGACAGTATTGAAAGCTTTACTGAAATCTGAAAAGATTACATCAACTTTCTTCCCTTGATCAGCTAGGAGGCTTACCTTGTCATAAAAGGAAATCAGATGTGATAAGGAGGACTTTCCCCTCATGAAGCTGTGCTGGCTGTGACCAATGACAGTGTTATTTTTCAGGTGTTTTTCAATACTTCCCATAATAATCTTCTCTATAACTACCAGACACTGAAGTGAGACTGACAGGCCTATAGTTTTCAGGGTCTTCCTTCTGGCCGTTCTTGCAAATCAGGACAACATTACAGAATCACAGAATCACAGAATACTATGAGTTGGAAGGGACCCAAAAGGATCATCTAGTCCAACTCACCATCTAACGCCCGTACAGAGATCGAACGCACACCCCGGAGTGGTGAACATAAACCTAGTTCCCTCACAGGCGCACAGGCCACTCTGAGCCAGGAGAGACCCACAGGACCATCCAGTCCTACGCCCCCCAGCTAGACCATGTCACTAAGCTCCTCATCCAGTGTTCTCTTAAACACCTCCAGGGATGGCGACTCCACCACCTCCCTGGGCAGTCCATTCCAATGAGCGATCACTCTCTCTGTGAAAAACCTCTTCCTAACAGTCAGTCTAAACCTCCCCTGGCATAGCTAAAGGCCATGTCTTCTTGTTCTGGTGTCATCAGCCTGAAAGAAGAGGTCCACACCCACCTGGTGGCAACCTCTCCGCAGGTAGTTGTAAACAGCATTCAGCAGCTTCCAGTCAGCTGGGACCTCTCCGGATTCCCAAGACTGCCCAAAAATCATTGAGAGAGGTTTTGTGATGACATGAATCCTGTCAGATCCATAGATTTGTAGGGATCCAGCATTTTCCAGTCATGGTCCTGCAACTCAAGGCCCTGGGAATCCCTTGGTTCATCATCCGTGTTGAAGATAAAAGAAAGTATTAAACAGCTCTGCCTTGTCTCTGTCCCTGTTTGTGAAGTGACCATCCATTCTGTAATGAGCAAATGATATTTCTATACTGGTTACTGCCATTAATATATGTGAAAAAACTCTTTTTATTGTCCCCCATATTTCTGGCCAGCTACGGTTGAGTTTTGACCACATGAATTTTTTCACTGCAGTGACAAGCAGAATCTTTGTATTCTTCCCATGTCACATGACCTTACTTCCACTGGGCATATACCTTCCTTATTTGCCTTATTTCCAATGAAAGATTCCTGTTCAGCCAAGACGACTTTCTGTCTACCTGTTTGACTTTCATCATTTGAGAATTGCCTGTTCCTGTGCTCTAAGTAGGTGATATTTCAAAAGTGACCAGCACTTACTTCCTCAAAGAATAGCTCATCGGCACCATTATCCTGGCTGGAAGACCTATGGTAGACTCCCACAATGATTATTTGATTGCTCCTTGATTCTTACCTAGAGGATCTCAGTTGTGCCATTCCCAACTGCAAGCTCCATACCTTTATTCTAACCCTTTTATTACATACAGTGCCACCCCTCCAATTCTTCTGCTCTGCATATAATGTGTAGTACTCCAGATTATGGATTTTGAAACTGTAATTGATCTAAATAAATACAGGAAATGCTCAAATATCATGGAGGTTGGGTCTGGAATCATGTCACGATAAGTGAAATTGACAAAGAAGCAGTAAATGGGGTAAACGTGGGTTAATTTTTCGATAACCACTATGCCGATTCTCAAAAACAGAACTAAACAAAAGGCAGAATATCCCAATAAGAGCTGTTGGGTGGAGGTGGATGACTCTTTTTGTCTTTTGGCTGGAGAGCTAATGGCTCTTGACGGGCCATTTGGCCCCTGATGGCTAAGCGGGGCAGGGGTGGATTGTTCTTTCTGGCTTTTTTTGTTTTTCTTTTCTCCTTGTTACTGTTGCGTTACTGTTCATTGGGATTTATATATATATATATATATATATATGTGTGTGTGTAAATAATTGCTTCCTTTTTCTACATTTTTTGACCAAAAGCCCCTTTGATTCAAAAGGTAGATAAGGAGGGGTTTTGTTCCTTTCAACTTCAGGAAGGTTCCCATCTTCCCTGGAATGTATTGTTCTAATCTAGGACAAGTGGTAAAGCGGGAAAAAAAACCGCGATGTATTGAAGCCGCAAATAATGAAGCGCAAAGTAGCAAGGGCTACATGTACATGCAGTACATGTAGTTTTCTTAACTATGTTTTTCAGCTCAAAATAGCATCATACAGAATAAACTAGCAATCATATTTGGCAGATGTTTCTGGATTCTATGTCCTTCAAAAATAGACCTTTTAACACATTTCTTAATGATTCTTCTATTTCGTAACAGGACCAAAGGGAATACTGCAAATCAAACCACTCTTGCCTCTATGAAAAGTCTAGGAAACTTTTTTAGTTCCAGTGTCTAGAAGAGGACAGGATAGACCCAGAGCACAAACATACCTGCCTTTTTGCTCCTGTTTTTGCTTTCTTGTCACTATGGGATGGCAGAACAAATACAGTGGTGCTTCAGGAACCTTGTTAGCATCTATGTCTCACTGCAGAACCTTTCAGGAACACTGTCTGAAAAGAATAAGCTCACTTTCCTTACTCATACTCATGCAATGTCTTCATAAAACTACTAGGAAAATTTGTGTCTGCTACTACAGCTGTCTGAAACAGTGTAGCATAGAGTGGATGAGGTTTTTTTACAGTCTTAATGATCCTATTGATTCTACAGCATAGCACAGCATAGCATAGCATAGCATAGCATAGCTGCAAAGGCAAAGGCAAAGGGACCTATAACAGTTATCTAGTCCAGCTACCTGACCAATTAAGGGATGCCCAAAAGTTAAGATGTTATTAACGGTAACATTGGTAAACACAAGTTAAACACAGAAGGCCTGAGGCATACACCATCTCTTTAGGAAGCCTGTTCTAGTGTCTGACCATCCTCTCCACAAAGAAATGCTTCTTAATGTCCAGGCAGATCCCCTCAACGCATCTTTGAGGCATTCCCACACATCTTATTACTGGATCTCAGTGAGAAGAAATCACTGCCTCCCCCTCCCCTTCGCTTCCTCAGGAAGCTGTACAGAACAGTAAGATGACTCTTCAGCCTCCTTTTCTTCAAATAGAGAAGCCCAAAGTCTTTGACTACTCCTCAGAGTACTCCAGTCCATTCGCCAGCTTTGTTGCCCTCCTCTGGACCTATTCACACATAATCGCATCCTCTTATATTGAATATACAGTAAGCACTCTCCACTTTGCGCCTCCTGGATAGTAGCTTCACCTCTACATGGCATGATTTTTCAGAGATTAAGGAGGCCCGTTTCGTGACTGCACCCGTGTGAACTGACAGACATGAATATTCAAATTAGCATGAATATTCAAATCAACCCCCACACCATGCCGCACAGACCACGGGTGCACTGCTCTGCCCGTGCCACACCCCCCCCTCCCCTTCGCTCAGAAGGAGGCAGCTGCGGCAGGTCCACTTGAGCGGCGTCCGCCCCGCTCTGCTCCTCTCGAAGGGAGCCGGCTGCACCAGGTCGCTCTGGCGTTGCGCTCACCCAGCTCCACTCTGCTCGGAGGGAGGTGGCCTCGCCAGGTCCCCCCAAGCGCCACACCCACTCCGCTCCAAGCAAGGAGGCTTCATGCAGTTATGAAAGATTTACACACATTCAGGTTAGTCATGGTGCCCAAGACTTTCTTGGGGTAGATGTCTACCCTGACTATGGAGAAACCACGTCTACCCACCCAGAGAGACAACAGGACAGCAGTGAGGGCGGCTCCCCACACCGCTGTCCCCAGCCAAACAGAAAAGGTTTTTTTTCCAGCGTGGGGTGGCCATGGGTGCCAGCAAGTGCTGACACAAACACTGATACGCAGCAGGGTGGTGCCGAAACAGCGCCAGAGCACTGGGGGGTGGTATGAGGGTGTGGGGCAAAATTGCATATTAATGAGCTGCCATTCTACACGGATGGAGGGCTGCGTGGGGGGGCACCAAGACCCTCAGTACCATGGTATTCGAGGGCCAACTGTAGTATTGAGAAGTATCACTGTACTTTGTCAACCCCTTATCCTGACAGCTACAGTACCTAACAAATGATGGTGAAAATATACTTTGCACTTGAAATACATATTACATTAAGCTATTAACTGCTAAGCAGTAAATATATGGGCTAATAAATGCAAATGTCAACAAATGAATACAGTTTTAATACTGTCTTGAAAGAAATGACTATTGATATATATACAGTCCTAAAAGTATGTATCACAATTTACCTTAATTATTAATGCATTTGGTATTATTTGATTTGCTGATTTGCTAAATATTGTTAGTACAGAGAAAGGAATTAAATTTCAGAAACACTTCCTGTATTTCACACAGCTTCATCTGACCTTGAACAATGCTTGTGCAAAGAGCCCAGACAAATTAGATTGTACAAGAACTCCACAGCATGAACATCTAAGAGTGTGAATGTCTCCTGACAATTTTTCCAGGATGTTCTCAGAAGCAGGTAAGAATTGCCTTGCTAAAACATCAATTGGCTCCCAATGGGAGTTACTTTAGGTAGGCCTGAGGAATAAGAAGCTTCAGAATTATGGCCTTCCTGTCACAGTACAGCAGCTCACGAAAAAGGACAAGAGCAAGGGATTAACAAAGCTTAGATATTGTTCACAATTCAAATTAATCTCTGAGTAGATGATGGGTTATAAGTGACAGATGAATGAGGGCACAAGATTTTCAAGTAAATGTTGCTTCTGTCCCACAGCAGGGAAGATTTGCTTAGCTGAAGTACAGTTCCGTCAGTGCCTGACAGATGCAAGGACAAACAACAACGCATAAATTTAAGCTAAAAGCCTTAACTTTGTTAATAGAAGTTAAAGAAATCTAGAGGTTTTTTCTTACTTTTTAAGAAGAAACCTGGTAAGTCAAAAGAGCAAATCAAGCACATAAAACCTACAGTAAAAAAGCCAGCAACAAATACCACTGCTTGAGCTCTCCTTGAGGTCTCTTTTAGTCTTTCAGAAAACCTTTCTATCAATGATAAAAGACCAGAAAGGCATTCTCAAATAGCTTCAGTTATAAGATTTTTCATCTTTATTGGATAAGAGTAATAGGCATGCAGAAAAGCCTAAGAAAACAAGAAGCATCTTATGTGTAGTTATTCTTTATGCAATTAATTATAAATTATCATAGATATCCCTAAATTCATCAACATTAAATCAGTCAGTTAGGGACAAGTTTTTCTTTTTTCTCCTGAAGTGTGTATAAATATCCTTGGCGAAAATATTAAACAACTACCCAAATCAGTTAAAATTAACCATACCTATTTTGCAGTAAGCAAAAATGTGAATAGGTTAAGCAATCACATGTACTCCATGTAGATGGACTTTTTTCTTACTTAATATTAGTGAGTCAAAGCAAAAAAATCTTGTTGTTATAAGCATAATTATTTTAAATTTAATGAAGCTTCTCAAGACAGACTTTTAAAGCTACTTTATTACATAGAGTAAGATAGAAGTATTTTTTTAATAGAAAGGTTTAAGTTCTTTTAAAGAATACCTTTATGTTACAAGGATTTTGTATTCCTGAGATGTAAATAAAACAATAACTCTGTAAAGCTCACAGAATAACTACATAAGCCATTTTACAAGGAGGATATACTTTTCTTCTTTTCTATGAACACATAAAGCTCCCCTTCAAGCTCTTACTAAATCTATTGATCTGTGAGACACAGTGCACTCCAGGGAGGCAATTCACTTGACGTTATATATCAAATGATGAGATGAATAATGATCATACCATTTGGTAATTAAACATCTTACAAACCTTTTAACTGACTGAATGTCAGAAAGGTCAAATGAGATCAAACCCTTTTTTTTGTTTGTTTTTATTTTTTTCTTATATTAGTGCAGCCAGCAGGACTAGGGAAGTCATTCTTCCCCTGTACTTGCCACTGATTAGGCCCTACCATGAGTACTGTGTCTAGCTCTGGGCCCCTCAATTTAAGAAATGTTGAGAATCTCGAACGCATCCAGAGAAAAGCAACAAGGATGGTGAAGGGACTGGAGCGCAGGCCCTATGAAGAGTGGCAGAGGGAGCTGGGGTTGTTTAGCCTGGAGAAGAGGAGGCTCAGGAGAGACCTTATTGCTCTCTACAACTTCCTGAAAGGAGGTTGTAGCCAGGTAGGGGTTGGGCTCTTCTCTCAGGCAACCGGTGACAGAACAAGAAGACACAGACTCAAGCTCCCCCAGGGGAAGTTTAGGCTGGATGTTAGGAAAAGACTCTTCACAGAAGCAGTAATTTGTCATTGGAATGGGGTGCCCAGGGAAGTGGTGGAGTCACTGTCCCTGAAATGTTCAAAAAGAGACTGGATGTGGCACTTAGTGCCATGGTTTAGTTAATGAGATGGTGTTAGGTAATAGCTTGGGCTTGATGATCTCAAAGGTCTTTTCCAACCTTGTTAATTCTGTAATTTTGTAATAATATCAACTGGTGGTTGCTCACACTACTTTATCTTTCTTTGTCTTGAGTTTGGCAACAGAGGTCAAATCTGCAAAATGAAAAAGTGGTAATTAAGTCACATGCTCTATCTTCTGCAATATTTTAAGTATTGGACAGAGTATTCAAGTTCATAATGCTATAACTTCAGAACACTGTCCTGTCAAATATATTCAATCAATCCAATATATAGCTTTTCCAGGCCAAATAAATCAAGCAAATTTAAAATACCTCTAACTAAAATATTTCTGAATTGGAAAATTAAAAGAATATAAAAGATTGCAGTAACATTAATACTTCTTCAGATCTCCATTTCACAGGATCACAGGATATTCTGAGTTGGAAGGGATCCACAAGGATCATCTAGTCCAACTCCCAAGTAAACACCTAGGCAGGGATCGGACCCACAAACTTGGAGCCATGGGCACCACACTCTGTCCCTCTGAGCCTCCCGTTATCCAGACCATGTCAATGAGCTCCTCATCCAGTCTTTTCTTAAACACCTCCAGGGATGGTGACTCCACTACGTCCTTGGGCAGACCATTCCACTGAAGAATCACTCTCTCTGTGAAAAAGCTCTTCCTAACATCCACTCTATACCTCCCCTGGCATAGCTTCAGGCCATGTCCTCTTGTTCTGGTGTCCTCAGCCTGAAAGAAGAGATTTATACCCACAAGACTGCAACCTCCCTTCAGGTAGTTGTAAACAGCAATGAGGTCACCTCTGAGCCTCCTCTTCTCCAGGCTAAACAACCCCAGCTCCTGCACTTGCTCCCCACAGGGCTTGTTCTCCAGTCCTTTTCCCATCCTTGTCACCCTTCCTGGACCCTCTCAAGCAGTTCAACATCTTTCTTAAACTGGGGAGCCCAAAACTGGACACAGTACTCAGGATGTGGTCTGACCAGTGCTGAGTATAGGGGTAAGAATAACTTCCCTAGCCCTAACGGCCACACTGTTCCTGACAGAGGCCAGGATGCCATTGGCCCTCTTAGCCACCTGGGCACACTGTTGGGTCATATTAAGTTTTCTGACAACCATTACAGTGAATCCCCACTGCATTACGTCCTCTCCTTTACGGCCCCGTGGATTTGCGAGGAAAATTTCTCACATTCCTGTTTCCAGCATTTGCGAGGTTCCTCGACTGACACATGTGCAGAGCCTCTGCTTTATTGAGGGGCGGTGCCGGCTCTCACTCTGGGGTGGGACTGGGCTGGACCCGCGGGGAGGACACGCGGTTTCTGTGGCTCGCCGGGGGCTGTGGGATGGGGACGACCACTGTAGAAGACAGAGCAGGGCCCTGTGTGGCATGAGGTGCAAGGTGGGGATGAGTCCTCCACCTGCCTACACTTAATTAATGCAGGTCCCTGAGTGTTGCTCGCTCGCCGTGTGTGCAGAGCACCTGCAGGGCTGCGAGCGGGTAGTGCTTGTGTGTGTGCATCTGTGTTATTGTTTCCCTGGCTACAGGCGGGAAGAAAACTGTCCCAGGAAAGTGGGGCTGGCCACGGCATGTCAGCAGGACATGCTCACTCTGCTGCCTGGGCCGGGACACAGGGCTGGGATGAGCACAGGGGCCGGGACAAGCACAGGGCCCGGGACGAGCAGAGGGGCAGGGGCACGGGGGCAGGACGAGCACAGAGGCCGGGACATGGGGCTGGGACGAGCACAGGGGCCAGGACACGAGGGCAGGACGAGCACAGGGGCCGGGACACGGGGCCAGGAGGAGCACAGGTGCCAGGGCATGGGGCAGGTGGAGGGGAGCAGCAGCGCAGGGTTTGCACTGTTGGCAGCAGATGCGGAAGCGACAGCATGGCTGAAGAGAACTCTAGAGATTCTCATGGGGGTTCCCCCGAGGCAGACAGGGTGCGTTTCCTCCCCAGTGCTGCAGAGCCCGTGGGGAGGAGTTGAAGAGGCTCCCCAGCGCTCCTGATTGGCTGGGGGTGGAGCGATGGGCGTGGCCTGCATGCATACTAATGACCTGCACGTATTTGTGAGTTTGACATTTTGCGAGACCTTTGACATGACCCGTTTCTCGCAAATGAGGGGGTATAACTGTACTACCAAATCCCTCTTCATTTCACCACTCTCCGGCCACTCATCCCCCAGTCGATATCGGTGCATGGGATTGTGTTATCCAAAGTAAAGACCACAGCACGTGGACTTGTTAAATCTCATATTGTTAGAATCTGCCCATCTGTCTAGCCTAGCAAGGTCCCTCTGAAGAACCCTCCTACCCTCTGGTAGTTCAACATTTGCCCTCAACTTGGTATCATCTGCAAACTTGCTAATGGTGGTCTGAATTACCCTGTCCATGTCAACAATAAAGATATTTCTAGTATTTTCCAGAGTACAGCATTCAGCAAATTTTCAGAGATGGAGAAAGAGCAATTACTCATTTTTCTAAAAGTTAAACATTTAAAATCCAGGGGAAAATTGTTACTTTACTGCACCTAACTTGAGTATTCCGTTACCCTTTATAATGGGAAGTAAATAACCATGCGACTTTCACAACAGAACAACTTCCCTTAGAAAAACAAATAAACAGATGCTCAGATCAAATTTTAAAAGAGCATTATACATGTCATTTAAGCACTGGCCTTCGAAAGTGTTCTGTGGAGGCTCAGGGTCTCCAACATATGCTCATTTAGCTAACAGCTGCAGCAGTTAAGGCTGCTCCTGCCCTCGCCTTCCATTCCCCACTGTTTGTTACCTTCCAATGCCACAGCTGCCTGTTCCCACTCAGAGGTTAGCAAAATGACCATACAAAATGACTATACAAGCAACTTTTCTGCAGAGCCAAAGAACATGGTTGTTATGGGGTTTTTATGGCATCAGCTAGGGATCCTTTCCACTTTTATTTCCAGTTTCCTTTTTGAAAGTGACACGTTGAAGAAGAGAAAGAAGAAAGAATGCAATAACAAATTCTGGAGGAGAAACAATAATGAATTTTGGAGAAAGGGAAAAGATATCTAGAACTTTTCATTAAATAATTATGTGTTTCAGTTAAAATGATTATTGATAGTGGTGAGTCTAATACTTCCACACTGAAGATGAAAGATTTACAAATGGACATACTTATGTTCCACATTCCTTATACTACTAGTGCTCAAAAATGCAAATGTAAAATGATGCTGTCATAAGAGAAACCGTTAAATATTTCTCCATTTATTCATTAATTCAGTTCAACATTTCAATCTTATTTCTAACAATAAAGTAAAAAATAATGCTGTCATTCATTTAGTCCACTTAACTAGCAGAGAGAAACTAGCCTGAGACAAAATTCCAGTTTAGAAGTTCTAAAGTTTACAAATTTGTCTTGTTGAGGTTTTTGTAATTTTTTGTTGTTGTTACTGTTGTTGTTGCTACTCTTGTTTTAAGAAGAAGAAGGAATTTTAGATGTAAAATTCCAGTTTAGAAGAGGAAGAGGGATGATGATGCAGATTACAAAATCCTGAACTTGCATTTCTTTAAACAAGTAGTAAGGATTTCACAGAATATTCTGAGTTAGAAGGAACTCATAAGGATCATTGAGTCCAACTCTAAGGTGAATGGCTCATAGAGGGATCAAACCCACAACCTTGGTGTTATTAGCACCATGCTCTAACAGCTAAGCTACTCTCAGGGTCAACTTTGAGAAAATGTACACCCACCTAAAACTAAAGTAAAAGCCTTTGACTGGATTGAGCAGAAATTTTGTATATGATATTATTTTAATTCTTTAATAAATAATGAAAAAAGAGAACTACATTTCTATTACATCCTGAAAATGTATCTTAGAGCGAGCAGATAACTAAGTAAAAATAAATGGCAAATGGCCACGTAAGAACATTTCTGTCTTGAGCGGAAGAAAGTTAAATTGTCACCAACTTGATTGTAGCATGCAGTGTCCAGATAATAAATATTAGTTTCAAATTAGCTGCAAACATTTAAGACATCAGGTCACACATCTCTGTCATAACACACTATCCCTCTGTTCTAATTTGAAATGTTTAGTAAATAACTTCACCCAAATAACACAGAATGATATTAGGCTGCAAATTCAATTACAGGAGCACAGGAACATCTATATGTAACTCAACAGATCTAAAGCAATGTTTCATTTAGTTTCTCCTTCAAGTATAAAAACACTGAGTTATAATTAGTCTGTTTTCCATGAGTGTTGTTACCTAGAAGACTATACTTAACCAAATTATATAGGTTCTATAACTAAATTTCTATTGTGTATATACTAAGTTAGGATGGCCCATACCTTACTCTTAAGAAGTTGCTATATATTGTGTAAACTGTACCAACCAATCATAACTTTGCAGCCTAGGATTACGTCTTGTATTTTCTTTTGCAAAACTTGCACTACATTGGTCATAATTAAATTAATCTTCACAGAGGTACTTAAACTACACGCTTATGTTTGGATGTAGGACCAGAAAGACCATATGAACCAAAACATAATCTATTTTCCTTCCCTAGAAGAATCAAGCTCTGAATAAAAAAAAAAAATGTTCTTTCAAAAATTAAATTTTCACATCTGAACTTAAAAAAAAAAAACATCTGATCCAGTTAGGCAGTTTTCCTCATCAAATCACCAGTAACATGTATCTGCATTAGGCTGTGACTTACAAAATTACTAAATAGCTTGTTTACAGACTATACTCACAATTCTGAGGCCTAGTTCTTAAGGGACAGTGATCTCTGTTTGATTCCTAGATGACAGCACCCAGATCAAAAAAAACATTACCTTGTTCTTTGCTAGATCCCGTAACACAACTTCCAGAGTAGAGGTCACTTCACAAGGCAGTTAACAAGCACCACTTACAAATACAAAACTAATTTAAAATCAGCTTTTTAGGGAGCCTAACTCTCAAAGCAATCAAACAAACTTCTATTCCATCTTCAAGATACCATCTATTTTCAGGAATTAGATGTGATGTTATTTCTTCCGTATGCAGTTACTTACGCTGCATTGCTTTCTTTATCACCTACTTTTTTTTTCTTTCTTTTTTTAAATAAGGATTTAAAATAGTTCAAGACTTTTATCACAGACTGATTTATTAATAAAGTAACTTCAAAAGCATCTCAAAAATAATTTTTTTAGTGTTGCTGGAGAACACAGGAAAGAGTATCATGAAAATGAGTCTTTCAGAAGTACTTCAGATGTGGACAAATAAGAGACCTTGATGAGAAAAACAGCACAAATAATTTGTTCTGAGGAATATGGGAAAACACACTTGTTTTTCTTAAGTTTTACAGAAATCCAAAGTAAACTACTTTTGAGGTTCTATGTCTCTTGATAAAATTAGCTTTTATTCTGTCTAAATCAATCTATATCGGAGCACTCACAGGTCTCAGCATTTTTTTCCAAAGATTGTGATAATGGCATAATGGCTTTCCAATTTAAATAGAAAAAACTATGAGAGAGAGAAAAGACTATGCAACATAGAAATGAGCGAGGATTCTTTGCTCTGGATCTCCTAAAAGGGAAAAATTCAAAGCAAATCTACATATATAATTAAAATCTGATTCAATTAATGTTCTCTGTTGCCTCCAAAAGACAAGACTTTCCAAGAACTTCATTCCAGAAACAGAAAATTAAAGAGTTCAAGCAGGGATTTGTGGCTTTCTCTATTCCCTCCCACAGAAAGACAAAGCGGTTGATAACACTTTTATCCCACTGAATGAACAGAGGGNCAATTATTAAAAATGTTTAAAAGTAACAACCCAGTTTACATTATTTCACAGAATTATTTTCTCAAATAATAAACTCACCCTTAGTTAATGTCTATTATTTTTTTA
>WEKX01028172.1:72975-94756 GCA_013390025.1 Pitta sordida
AGGCTCAGGGGTGACCTCATTGCTGTTTACAGCTACCTGCGGGGAGGTTGCCGCCAGGCGGATGTGGACCTCTTCCTTCAGGCTGACGACACCAGAACGAGAGGACATGGCCTCAAGTTCCGCCAGGGGAGGTTTAGACTGAATGTTAGGAAGAGGTTTTTCACAGAGAGAGTGATCGCTCATTGGAATGGACTGCCCAGGGGGGGGGTGGAGTCGCTGTACCTGGAGGTGTTTAAGAGAAGACTTGATGAGGAGCTTAGTGACATGGTCTAGCTGGGGGGTGTTGGGCTGGATGGTCTTGTGGGTCCCTTCTGGCTCAGAGTGGCCTGTGAGCCTGTGAGGGAACTAGGTTTATGTTTACCATTCTGAGGTGTGCGTTCGGTCTCTGTACGGGAGTTAGATGGTGAGTTGGACTAGATGATCCTTGTAGGTCCCTTCCAACTCATAGTATTCTGTGATCCTGTGATTCTGTATAAAATATTCTCATGAAGCACTACTCACTAACTCAGGAAAATTTTAGAACATGGTTGAGGGTTATCTATATAAGTTGTCATTATTAGATACCCTTGTTTTGAATCAGATAGATTGAACCAAAGACACAACTGGTTTCAGTAAAGCAATTACTGTCTAGAGTAATATACTTACAGTATGTTCCATTCACTATGTAACCCACGCACAGCTTACATATACCTTCTCTTGGGGGAGAGGGGTTGGATAGGATGTTGTTCCACTTAGGTCTTACTTATTCTCAAGATTATGCAACACTGATGACATGTACTTATCAAAGTACACTGGAGAAAATGGCGATACAATCGATTAATGGGAAGCCTGAAGAAATGGAAAAATCATCCCTCCTCTTTTCTTCCAAAACCTCTACAGCAGGATTGTCTGAATAGTTGGGTATACAGACTAAACCAACCCTGAGGCAGGTCTAACTTGCTTGACTTGCCCTTACATGATAAATAATTTACACTGACACTAATCTTATAAGTAGACACAATCCCAATATCATATTCATGGAGACTCCTGAAGAATTTATCCAATCTGCACAGATAGCATGCCTTACGTTCTCTTCAGACATGTCTATCTTTGTTCTGAAAACATGCAATTTACTGTAAAAAATTCAGAGAAAAATCACTTTCCATTGGTTGAATTCTGGCACTATAATAAACTGCAACAGCCTACAGTAATTCCAAGAGAATATAAACAAATATGAAAACAAATACTAAATACTTCGTTATATAGTGCCACAAATACAATGAAACTGCAGTCCTTTGAATTATTTCCAGAATTACAGTTTGTTTTTCCCTTTACTGATGTTACTAGAAGGGATTCAGGAACACTGTCAGATGAGAATGTAGAACAATATTAAAAAGTATTATCATAAGAGGACATACATGGTGATCATCCTCGGTTGTCTCATATATCTAGTTTGTTCCTGTAAGGAGACATATGTACAGATTTATAAGTCAGTAATACATAAAGTCAAAAAACATCTGACCCTTCTGCCATTATACATGCATCATATTTCACCATTTCACAGCTCTTTCACTCACTCTGAGTGGTTGACTAGTACAAACTGCATAAAGCATCTGAATTTAGACTGGATCACTTAGGACATCAGACAAATGCATCTTCAAAACTTTCAAAAAACGCAATTCCACAACCTCATTTCTCTAGGCAACCTTTTCTATTGCATAATTGTCCCTCCCCTGAAAATCTTTATATTGAATCAAACCTTCACACATAAGAGTTCCTTGCATTCCAACTGCTCTTTCACATAAAGGGCAATTCTCCTACACCTTCTCTGCCTGACTGTTGTATGACTGTTGTACAACTTCCAACACAGGATCATGAAATCACAACATTGAAGTTGTTCTGCCCATTGGCAGTTTATTCCAATTCCATCATTCCGTGTCTCCATGTAGAACTCCAGCTCTTCCTGTTTCTTCCCTTCCCTTATGAATCACATCTACATAAGTATATTGAAAACTGAAAAAAACCCAACAACAAAATACAAAAAACCCCCAAAAAACACATTGACACAACTTCCAGGAAAAAAAGAAACACTGAGCAGTGTGAATTCCACACCTACAAACAATGCAGAAGCTATCTAAATAATCAAAATACATAAAAAATCCACAAACTGACAAATAACACACACACGCTCCTTAAGCATCTACAGAACAAAAGGAAAATAGAAAAAACCAAAACAAATAAAAAAAAGATAAATAAGTCAAGCTAACTAAAAATGGAGTAAAGAAACCTCACAAAACAACAAAAAGAGGTTCCAAGATCACCTATGCGGGCAACTGCAATCTCCTGCCAAAAATGCTACCATGGAAATAAAGACAGGCTATTGTCCCACCAGTTGCTGTAATCTGCATTATCTGACTGCAGAATCTCAAAGTAGATGTTTCCCACTTTGGCTGACCAGCTGGTTACTCCCTCATCAGCATGAGGCTTCCTTGGGGCTTCCTTAACATATCTTCAGTTTGGCCACCTCAAGAACTGCTTATACATACTGCTTATGAGGTTGGTTCAATACCAATATGACCACCATGGTTAGCTACAGATAATTGTCACGAACTAAATGTCCGTAAGATGACTGGATTCTTGCAGAGGTCCTTCTCAGAAACTCTGCCCAGGTTTCTCTAGAGGACACTGATCACACATCTCTGTCATCCATTTCTTCATTCCCTATGAAGAGCTACATCACTCTTTGGAGGGAAAATACACACAGGCCAGTCCTCCCCAAAGACACAGCAAGTCTTCAGCTATGTTGTATTTTCATATTAATCACTTCAGGTTACTGGGCAAGCTCAAGGATTATTTTAGTTAGTTAGTTAGTTAGTTTTTGTTTATTTGTTTTACACAAAGACACATTCATTAGAGAATGACTGCTCTTGGTTATCAGATCCATCTGGCAGTTAACAGTCCATTCATGTTAAACAACCCAGAGACTCCCTTTCAGCAATGGCCAAGGAAGCTAATATCAAAAAAGACATAGGATCCAAAAATAACCGAGTTCTGAAACAATCCCTAAAAACATCTAAAAACCAGAGAACCTTTATAACATTGTCAAATGCTTGTAACTATGGCAGGTAAATATTAGGGCCATTAGATATCTCTGCCTGGCTTGTACAAGCACACATCACATCGGAGTATGACTCAAAGTAAATTCCTAGCCAATGTCAATAACTGCTTTGATGTAGATTGGAATCTATGCCCTTGAAGGAACAACAAAATCCAAAAAACTCTACCACCATTTCAAAGAGGGTCACTGAAGAAAAATGAGTAAGCTTGTTACACGGAAGAAAAAATGGTCAGCTACAGAAGTCCCATCTTTACAGGTGGTACAAAAACTGGTTAAAGACACCTTTTGCAAGCTCAGAAAAATGCATACAACCTATCAAAAGAGACCGAGAAAATCCAGAGAAGGGAGATGTCATGAACAAATGAAATGAAGGACGCTATTAGAAAGAAAAAGGCATTCTTCGAAAAGCTTCAAGTTGTAGCCAAGTGAAAACGGAGAAGACTGTAATCTTTGGGAGCCTTAAAATAAAACACAGTTCAGAGTCAGAGAACTGCAGGGACTAGTAGCTTCCTACGGGCTGGGAGCAAGAAGTCGTGGGGGCTGTCCATAGGCAGAGCAGGACCTGGCTGCACTTGACCAGGGAACTGTGGGCAGCCCCAGCCCACAGCACCAGGAACTTCCGTGGGGACAATCCAAGGCTAGGATCACAATCAGGTTTAGTGAGGAGCCTCCCACCCAGGGGCTTCTATCCATGGCTGGCAGAGAGCAAAGACCACTAAAAACCTGGGGTTTCATCCACAGCAAAGGAAACTGCAGAATTTACTAGGCCAGACACCATCCTTAAAGGTATACACCAGAGGATCTGTCTTAAATTGAAACTATATTACGGAAGATGAGAACAAAAGGACAAACTAACTTCTAACAGACGACTTCACTACAGTGTATCCCATCAACAACTCTAAAGGAATATTAGTATGAAATAGTTGAACTCAACAAGAGACAAATGCCTGGTTCAAATTGTCTTAATATCAAAGGAAGGAGGGAAATATGAAAATATGAAACTAATTCTAAGAAACCTAGAGAAGATTCAAAAAAATATAGATCAGTATACATGGAGTTCACACTATGTAACTTGGTGCAGGCTACAATAAAGAGTATGTGTATGTCAATATATATGACATGTTCAGAAGGAGTCAACATTCCAGTATGAAAATGAAAGCCATGTCTTGGATAATCTCAGTTTTTTGAGAAATCACTGAGAATGTGGAAAAATGAGATACACCTGTGAGTCATGTGTTTCCAAAAATCATTTTATAAGTTATCTTACCCAAAGTCTCTAAAAAACCCCTAAACTTCATGGGAGAGGAAAAAAAAAAGTATTCGCACTGCCAAAAAAATTAGAAGATAGGACATTAAGAACGAGAATAAATGACAGTTTGTAGTATTTCCCACAAGAACATCACACAATCATTATTAAGGTTGGAAAAGACCTCCAGGATCACTAAGTCCAACTTTTGATCGAACACCACTATGTCAACTAAACTGTAGTACTAAGTGCCATGTCCAGTCGTTTCTTGAACATTTCCAGGGATAGTGACGCTACCACCTCTCTGGACAGCCTCTTCCAGCGCTTGACCACCTTTTCAGTGAAGAAATTCTTCCTGATGTCTAATCTGGTACTATCCTGCTGCAGCATGAGGCCATTTCCTCTTGTCCTGTTGGTAGTAGCCTGCGTGAAAGGGCTGAGTCTCACCTACCTTCTTTCAGATAGTGGTAAAGAACAATAAGGTCTCCCCTAAGCCTCCTTTTTTCCAACTTAAACACCTCCATCTCTGTCAGCTGCTCCTCCTGTTACGTACTCTCTAGACCCTTCACCCACCATGTTGCCCTTTTCTGGACATACTCCAACACCTTGGAGTTTTTCTTGAAGTGAGGGGATCAGAACAGACTCAGGACTCAAGGTGTGGTCTCACCAGTGCCGAGTACAGAGGGAAAACCACTGCCCTCATTCTGATGGCCACATTATTTTTGATACAGGCCTAGATGCCATTTGGCTTCTTGGCTACCTGGGCACACTGTTTGTTCATGTTCAGGAGCAGCTCACCAGCACCTCCATGTCCTTTTTCACTGAGCAGCTTTCCAGCCACTCCATGCCTGTAGTGTTGCATGGGGTTGTTGTGACCCAAGGGCAGGACCCAGGACTTGGCCTTGTTGATCTGCGTATCACTGGTTTTGGCTCTTCAATCCCACCTATCCAGAATCTTTTACAGAGTTTTCCTGCCCTCCAGCAGATCAACATTCCCACCCAACTGTCATCTGCAAACTTACTGAGGGTGCACTCCATACCCTCACTCAGTTCATCAATAGAGATGCTAAACAGGATTGGCCCAAATACTGAGCCTTGATGTACTCCACTAGTGAACAGACACCAACTGGATGTAGCACAAACCACCAACACTCTCTGAGCCTGGCCATATAGTCAATTTTTAACCTAGCAGAGATCAGCAATCAAGACCCAGAGCATCCATCTGCAAAGCTAGTGCTGCTCAGCATATGCAAAATTTACCTGGAAAGAGAATGAGCCACAATGTGACAACATAGCTCTAACACTAATCCACAGATAGTAAAGATGAGGGTAGACTAAAGAACTGCAGAAAGAAAATGAACATGAAGTCCTCAGAAGATAAGGGGTTCAAACACCACTTATGTCTCAAACACCAGTAGTCAGATAGCTGTGGAGCCAACCAAGGATTGGTTTTTTTGGTATTAATGGAGAATAATTGTCGTTAATAACATACTGTAAGAAAGAACAGGATGTAGCAGGGGAAGGGGGCCATATGGAGGTAGAGCAGCACTATTCTGGGACAAATGTAGATCTGCCTACAAATCTAGCACCTGTAGATAAGCGTAACACAGTACAGTACAAGTACAGGAATGAGAAGTGGGCATGGACTGCAAAGGGGGATCAAGATCACCAATGACCCCTGAAGCCCTTCAACACATTTCCAGAAAGGTCTGGAGGAATCAATTGTGCATGCTAACTAATTTGCATAGAAAGGAAGAAACTTATCTCCAGGGTGGGGAAAACCTATCTATAAAAAGGAATCGCCAGAAAGCTCAGTGTGCTTGTTCTGTACATGCACCCTAGAACCCTGGACAACCCTGTATCAACTGTATCAACGCTGGAGCCAAAGCTACTGATTTCTTTCTTTGTTTCTTTTTCTTTCTCTTACAGGAACTGAAGTACTTTGAGCAGGAAGACACCAGGTGTATCAGAATGCTGAGTACCAGTGCCTGTCTTGAGAGGAAGAGGCAAATTGCCAGTAAATGATAAGCAAGGTATTTCAAACATGAGCCAAAATGAATCTTCATCTTTCTCTACTTACCTGAAAGAGTTCAAGCATACGTAAAAAGGATTGTGACTAAACATTGTGCACAATTGTGCAAGTGAATTAAGAGCTACATTTTTAATTATCTAATCTGCAAAGGATACAAGCTATAATAAAAAGATCTGGTTCCTTAATAATCATAAAGAAAAAATGCTATTCACTGTTAACTCTTTACAATAATTCTCCTGTGGACATTTCACAAATCTCTCTTTTTTTTAACTTAAAGATACATGTCCAGTCTACATGACATGGGTACATAGATGTATGTCAAAGAAGAGGATCCATTTTTGTTAGTAGAAACTCTCACCAACAAAACAGGACCTTCAGTTAAGGAAAAAAACCCAACACATTTCACAAAAAAGTTTTCATCCACCATCTAACACCCCATCCCCGCTCGCACGGCAAGCAGAGCTGGCCCCGGCCCCGCTCCCCGCCGCCACTGGCGCTGTGAGCACAGCCGGCCCCGTCCTTGCCGCTGGCGCAGCGAGCACAGCCATCCTCATCCCCGCTCACCCCCGCCGCTGACGCTGCTAGCACAGCTGGTCCCGGCCCCGCTCCCTACTGCTGCTGGCACTGCGAGCACAGCCAGCCCCGGCCCCGCTGGCGCAGCGAGCACAGACGGTCCCGGCCCCACTCATCCCCACCACTGGTGCGGCGAGCATAGCCGGCCCCAGGCCCGGGCCCCCCCACTCGCACAGCGAGCACAACCAGACATCTGAAACAAGCCCCACTCTCAGGACTGTCCTCCAGACCTTATTAGGGGAGGGGGCATGGCTACGGGCATGGCGTACTTGACTACATAGTCGGGTCGCTATCTTGGCGGATTCCTTGACTTGCATAAGGAGGACCAGACTCAATAACAGGGGATCACTTTAAATCTAGTCCTGCTTGTCTCCCCTATCAGTCATTACCAAACTGAAGTATATAATAATTTGCAGATATAGTAATCCCTCAAATATCACAGGAGTTCAGTTCCAGAAAGATGTTGCAATAAGGAAAATTTGCGAAGTATTGGCAAATACAGTAAATGCAGTAAATACGGTAAAAATGGTAAAGATGGTAAAGACACAAAAAACACCCCCGCAATGTATTGAAGCCACAAACGGTGAAGCAAGAAGTAATGAGGGATTACTGTAATAACTTCATTCTTTCATGAAGAAAAATTTGCATGAGTGATTACTGTTTCAAGTTGGACATGTCCCAGTTACAAGGGTGGAGCCAGTTTATCATCATGTGAGGATAACCAAAACCATATATGCTACACTCTCTATGTCATTTCTGCTGGGCTGTTAATAATGAATCTTTTTTTGCAGCTATCCAGGACACACCAGACACCTCAGGGTACAATAGATAAGGAAAGAGACAGGGGAGTGTCTCTTTTCACACCAATGACTCAGCTGTGATAACTTCCCTCTGTGAAGGCATTAACTCCTTCACACCCAGCTGGAGGGATCCTTCTAATGGACCATCATGGACTCAGCTGCATTGGCATAATAGGCAGTTGCAAGATCATCAACGATTCAAAAACTATCCTACAATTCACAGAGTTAAACCACCCACTGTGAAACTCCCTGACCTGGGGGAGGTACTGGGCATTCCCACCTGAACCTGAGTATATATAATCTTAGGGTTTGGGGACTTCTGGTACCACTCATCAGATCCAAAGGAGGAAGAGAACTTCAACAGAACTGTGACTGCCACTCTTGAGGAAACTAACATCATTACTTCAACAGAACTGCGACTATCATCGTGACCAAAAGGTTTCCCTCTCTTCTGGTTTGCCTCCAGGTGGACCATGTGGTGCTGAGAACAGGAGCTAACAAGCACTGTGCCGTTCTTGTCCCAGGGTGCTTGGTCCTTGTGTGTTAAAACCAGGTTTTCTTTGTATCTCTGTATGCATTGTAATCTTTTTTAGTAAATTGTAACTCTGATTTGTAATCTCTCTTAAACTGAGTTCATTTCTCCCACCAGTTTACTTTTAAACCAGCACAGGACCTTACGTAGAAAAATTAACTACATGCTTTTTAAAATATATTTTTTTTTACTTGGCTGCCATAAGTAGTTTCTCTGCAATATCCCGTCAATGCTCTAGCCTCACTTTTCTCAGATCCAGTGTAAGTTTTGGGACAAGAACTTTAAATTATATGACAAAATTGGAGTTCAGAAGACAAAGTGCCAGGTCCTGCACTTGGGTAGCTGCAACTCCACACAGTGTTACAGTTTGGCGGAAGAGTAGCTTGAGAGCTGTTTAGCAGAAAGGGACTTGGAGGTACTTGTTGACAGGAAGCTGTATATGAGCCAACACTGTCTCCACATGGTCAAGAAAGCCAATGGCATCTTGGCCTATATCAAGAATAGTGTAGGCAGCAGGATTAGGGAAGCAATCATGCCCTGGCATAGGGGAGACACCTCGAGTACTGTGCTCAGTTTTGGGTCCCACACTTTAACAAGGACATTGAGGTGCTGGTGCATATCAAGAGAAGTTAATGAAAGGTCTAGAAAACGTCTTGTTAAGAATGGTTGGGGACCTGGGTTTGTTTAGTCTTGAGACAAGAAGACTCAAGGGTGTCCTCATTGTTCTCTACAACTACCTAAAAGGAGGCTGTAGTGAGGTCAATCTATTCTACCATGTCTGCATTGAGAGAACTAAAGGAAATGACCTTAAGATGAGATAGGAGAGATTCAGATTAGAAGATAGGGGAAAAAAATCACTGTTAGGGTGGTCAGGCATTGGAATAGGTTGTCTAGGGAGGTGGTGGATTCACTACCCCTGAAAGATGTCTAGACCTGGTACTGGGTGATATGGTTTAGCGGTTTAGGGGTTGCAGCGGTAGTGCTGAGTTGACATTTAGACTTGATCATCTCAAAAAATCTCTTCCACCCCTGATCATTCTTTGGTTCTGTGCAATTTTAATTCAGTTTTTGAAAATACAATGTATGCAGGATCCAAATTTTGTCTGTAACTTTTGGAAACTGTCTTACATACCTGCAGAACTTCAATACAACTCTTTACACACAGGAGGATTCCATATGTGATCCCACAGTAAATACAGAGGTTATATTGTCTACAACCATTTTTAATTAACTTTTGGACAATATTGTCATAGCAGAAAAACCTCTTACCCCAGTGATTTAAACCAATGATAAAAGCCAAAGAAACAGTGACCAAATCTTTCATTTTCCTTAGATAATAAAATGTGTTTGTTCACAAAGAAGCAAAGCTGGAAAGGGATATTTTACAAAGGCATATAGTAATAGGTCAGGGGGTAATGGCTTTAAACTAAAATAGAGTAGATTTACATCACATATAAGGAAGAGATTCTTCACTATAAATATGGTGAGATAATGGAACAGGTTGTCCAGAGAACTGTGCATGACCTATCCCTGAAAATGTTCAAGACCAGGTTGGATGGGGCTTTGAGCAACATGGTATAGTAGAAGCTGTCCCTGCCCATGGCACGAGGGCTGGAACTTGATCTTTAAGGTCTCCTTCAACCTTAATTCTGTATTTCTATAATTGCATGAAATGTCTAGGACTGAGTTTAATCTCTTTAATAGATAAAAAAACCACTATCAATTTTCAAATGAATGAAGAATTCAAGTTAATTTAAGCATTAGTTCTCATTTCTACCTCAACTTTCATAATGAGAAAAACAATTCTTGCAAGAACCTCCTGCACTGTATGATGCATTTGTTGCTCAGGAAACATGCAACATCTTCTATCTGAAAGATACAAACCAAAACATAACTGGAATGTAGATAGCTTTTATGTTTTCAAAACAATAAATTTTCTTGGAAAGACATCCTTCTGTTTTTATGCTTATCTTATATCTTTCTTCAATCCATCAATTTTACATGAATAAAATGACCCTCTTACAAACATCTCTGGGTATACAAACTCAATATAAAATAAACACAGTAAAATATTAATAAGGTAAACTACATAGTTTTGGTTTCTAAAATATTAATATATATTTTATTTTAGAGAGGCATGATAGAAATTCATATAGTAAAAGTATCCTGGTAGGTAAGAACTTCACTTCAAAAAGGTATGATGTGATTACTTTTGCAGTAAGGTCTTTTGCTTTCCTTGTTGCAGAGCCAACAAATTTTACTTTATGACAATTGACTTATAGTATTCCTTGGAAATTTCTGTCAGGGATATAAGTCTGATTCAGTGTCCTAGAAGGAATATCTTTTCACTGACCCATTAAGACTCATTTACAACTGTCAGGCTCCATTCCTAAACTGCTTTTATTTTTATATAAAATCAGTGTCATAAACACATAGTTTCTATCCCTGAAAAAACCCCCCAGCATTGCCCTATAAAATCAGGAATATGAAACACAAAAAGTTACTTTTACATTCCATTACTACACAATACCTAAATGTCAGCTTTTAGTTTTCAGATTTTACTATGCAACAGAAAAAGGCTTCTCCTTGAAAAAAATGAGTTTATATTTTGAGTGTTCTATTGGAACAAAAATTTAGCAACAGTAACAATATGCTTTAACTATTAAGGTTTTGGGGGTTTAGACCAAGCAGGCCCATCATAACCTTCCTTCAACCCCTATGTGCACATTTTTTTTTTCTCAAAAGCTCTCACTAACACAAGCAGAGCCAAAAGGAGCCATCTTAAGTTTTTGTTTCTCATTTTACCCAAAAACTTAGTAAAACAAGCTACATTGTTCACAGGTTCCTCTGAACTTGAAGGGACCCACAGGATCATCCAGTCCAACTCCCAAACAGTCTCCCACCAACTAGACCATGTCACTGAGCTCCTCATTGAGTCCTCTCTTAAACACCTCCAGGGATGGTGACTCCACCACCTCCCTGGGCAGACCATTTCACTGAGAGACTTCATGTTGGGTTCTTCTTTTCCTTTCAGCAATGGATAATTGTCTCCCACACACCAGCACTACCGATTACTTATTGTACAGGGTGTCTGTACCCAGGCACTGGCCACAGGGTCTGTGGGGCAGCCTCTGTGAGAAGAGGCCAGGGCTGCTTGGGGCTGGACAAGGTTGCTACCAGCCAACTCCAACCCACCCACTGCAGAGTGGTGCCCCAGGCAGAAGAGGATTAGAAAAGGGCAAACCCACCACACAGGCAGAGGAGGAGGAGGTGGGGGAAAATGTGAGAACACAACAGCTCCCAAACACCAGTGAAGATCAATGAAGAGGAAGGGGAGCTGTGCTGCCTGAAGAAAGCGATGCTTTTGTTATTTCTCACTACCCAAATCTATTTTATTTGGAAATAAATTGAATTGATTTTTCCCAGGTCAGCCCTGTTTTTCCCATAACAGTAATGGTAAGCAATCTCCCATGTCTTAATCATTACCTATGAGCGTTTTCCATCCTATTTTCTCCCCTCTGTCCTGTTGAAGAGTAGAGCAAGCAAGGAGCTGGCCAAAGCCAGCCCCCAACACTGACTTACTGAATCCAAGCACTGGACATTCGGCTAACACTTTGAAGGATTTTCATATACTATAACATTGTGAAAAGTTACTGCATATATTCTGAAAACAGATAGCTCTTAAAGTATGAAATTAAGAAACCAGCAATTTAGTGTAAAAATCTTCTACTGACATATATATAGGGTCTATGATATACATAATATGCTTAAAAGTCTTTCCCACAATACAACAATATATATAAGAGGATCTCAACAGGAAAGTTTTTTAAAACTTCTCGCTCATTGAGAACAAATCAGAAATTACATGCTCATGGTTTGTTTCTGTAAGAAACACAAATATTGTCACACTAGCTGAAATTTTTCTCCAAAAAAGACTGTTACACCTCAATACCATTGCACAAAAGAGTTGCAATCCACTTTAGTGCAGTGGTAAGTGTCCCCACCTGGTGTGTGGGAGACCTGGGTTCGATTCCCACCAGGGAGACAGTGTTAAGAGTTGGACTCGATGATCCTTGTGGGTCCCTTCCAACTCAGAATATTCTGTGATTCTGTGATTAGCTGATACATGTTGTAAGCCTTCTTAGTAAAATAAAGACTTTTCTTGTTTCACAAGCAAATTTAACAAAAGAAATGGGAAATATCTCTGTTCAAAACTGAGAAAGGACAACATGATAAACAGTAACATAAGTTGAGTGCCAAAAGCAAGAGAGCACAACAAGAGTAAGCTGTGGAAGCTAGGATATGTGCCTGGTGGAAGGGGAAAAGAAGAAAAGAACAAGTAAGAGAACTGCCAGACAAGGGTGTTACTGCTGAGTGTCATGGGTTGCAGATTTTAACTACTTTGGGCTAGTTCTAGGTGCACATGACCATGTAAGCACAAGGAAAAACATATAATTCTAGTATAGTAAATTAAACATGTAAATAAAATTATATTTAATGCCCTAAGATGATCTGTCACATCATTGCAAAGGCACTTCAGATATTACTTCACGGTAGCTTTTCCACCTGCCCCTTTTTCAGAGTTCTGTGCACAGATTAACAGGATAAACACAAACACTTGAAAAGTTGAGTAATGAAAGCAGAAGGGAGGAAAAAATAAGGAAAGGCAGATGCTGGAGAAGAAGACAAAGAAATTGATGGAAATAAGGAAAGAATAAACAACGAAATTGTAAAAATGCAGGTATAGACAAGCAGTACTATGTTGGTGTCAAAGGTAAAGTAAGAGATTAAAGTCATGTGTTATTGATGTCATGAAGCATTTATTTAAATATGATACTGCTGCCCTGAACCTTAATGTAAAAAGGACCTTTTTGTAAACTGCCTGCCAGCAGTCTCAGAATGGCCTTGTGTTGTGTGCCGCCTGTGGGAAATTTAAATTGACCTTGATTTAAAGCAATTGAAACATTTTAGTGAAATACAAAAAATAAATTTAATTTAATTTCATGTGATGTTACCATTAAATACTGTGCTTTAAGAGGTCCTTTGTGAAATGTGACTGCATGGAGGAGATTTCCAGGGTAGTTCAGGACTGATGTAACTAAGCTACTCTTCAACTGCAGAATTCCCATTGATTTCAGCAGAACAGATTTAAAGCCAGAAATTAGCAGTCTTGAAATTCCTTTATTCACGGATTCCACAGCTGGAATTCATGCAAAGCTGTTACATCTACGATTCCAGCTTGACTGCACCCTTTTTGGTATATATAAGGAGAAATAAATATAAAACTGGAATACTTTCAACTTCTCCCATTCAGCATTCTGATTCCTCTTGAGATGACTCTACTCATTGTAGACAATTGCCTGAGACAAACAATCAATATCTGGCCCTTGAGTTCACATATTAAAAGCATTTTGTAGGAGTCTTTCTAAAGAAACAAGACATTCATTAAAATCAGAATAATTTATTACACTGCACAGAATAAAAAACATCCTTCCTCTTGGTAACTCTGCAAACATGTCCAGCTCTACTAAGCTGTCCACAGAATGTCCAAGGTATCCTATCTGGCATCCAGCTGTCACTTCGGAAGTGTGCAGGTCTCTGTCATATCTGATAGCCCTCTAAGGTTATCTTAAACTTGCAGGACACAGAATCAAGCCCACCCTGTCAAGTATATTGGACTACCTTCTGTAGATTTTATATTATTTTTACAAGGCTTCAGTAGGGGGCGCTTATAGCAACATGTAAATCTGCTCAGGTAAATTCTTATATTTGGAAGTTCTTCTGACGTTTAACCAATCAATTCCATACTTACCATTGCTCTTTTTGCATCTCATCCACTTATTTTCATTATTGATTCATAAACCACTTTTCTGATACCAAAATTTCCACCTGAGTTATTAAAACTTTAGCCCATTTAATCAATTTAAAATACATGCTAACACATCTATACTAATTGCAAAGTAAACATAGAAGTTTTGCTGATAATTCCATTTGTATTTTCTCATGGGACAGATAGGTATTGAAAGAGAGTTCACTGACACATAACACAATAAAAACGTTTTCAATATATTTTTAATCACTTTCATTGCTGAAGTCAATAAAATCTGATCAAAATTCCTATGGCTAATTCTGCATTTTCTCTTTCTATCACTGAAATTTGGAATAGGCGGATTTTGGTTGGTATTAAACAGTAATTCCAACATAAGTTTAAGTTTAGTGTTCCTAGTTCCGACCCTTCCTAATGTTCATTTAACAGCTAAGTTATCAATTTCAAAATTTTCATAAAGTCAGATATAAATAGTTTTTTTAACACATTCTGTTAAAAAATGTACCTAAGCAGAATATATATTTTCTACTTTTTTCATATTTCTCCTCTCCATTTGTGACACCCTACTTTATCACCACTGCTTAGGTGGAATGGAAATACCCACCAGCTGCAGACAACATAAAAACCTCGGATGGTCAGTACACATAATGGACTCCTCATCATCATTTACAGATTGGTAATTCTTGCATATATTTCACTTACTGAATTCTCAAGTGTTTTTCTATTAACTCGTTTATGCACCCAAATTTTACAAACCCTGACATAAGTCATGAATGTTTGCAAATAGGAATTTCTGAAATAAGTTGTGCTGTTAGAATGACTCATAATAGATTTCCATTTTTGACTCCCACTACAATTCTGCAATTAGAAAAGTAATCAAATAATATACTGACAGAAGTATGCAGCTGACATTATGCCATTCGTAATAGAACCCTTCTGCTGTACATTGAAATATCCACCATCATCAGATGTATTCTGGAACTGTGTGTAGTTTCTCTGAACAAGAGGCAATGTAAAGATATATGGAGGTAATCACAGCATACTCTGAGTTGGAAGAGACCCACAAGGATCACTGAGTCCCACTCTTAAACAGCACCACTGTCTCCCTGGGGGGAATGGAACCCGAGACTATCACATGAGAGGCAGGGACACTCACCACTATGCTAAAGTGGATTTCATGTAATGAAACAACATACTGTACATTAGAAGAAATAACACAGTTGCTGTAACACAAAGAGAAACAACTAATCTAGTGTAATTAGAATTTCTGAAGATGTGTTTTCCACCAGAGTATTCTCCAGTGAATCTACAAGTGCCCTCTGGGCAGTGCATCACTATAAACAGTGATGAAACTATGAAACCTTTGCCTCCAGGACATGTATATGGGGTGTGGGGAGCAGTAGAAATCCATCACTATCAGAGAGGGCAGAATGGGTCTCCTGTAAGTAACAGACATCTCCAATCTTCTCACAAAAATTAAACAGTTAACTGTAAAAATTGTCATGGCTATCCAAATTTGGGAACATCAGCAAATCATCTTCAGGAAACAAGATTTGATGACGTGACCAAATTCCTAAAGGAAGCAAAACTTTGTTTTTCTTTTTAAATATCTTTGTAAACTTCAGTCATAGAGAATGGAGGAAGATCAATTAACCATTTGAAACATGTTAAGCCAAATGACTGCTGCCTCCCACCAGACACAGACCACTCTGCTTCACATTGAGAACAAACAGCCTTACCGCAACATTCTCTGTAACACGAACAGCTTTTGCTGTTTCACACAGGATATTTGTTTTGTGCACTTCTATAGCATTAACTATCACTACAGGAAATTTACTCCACTGAAAATCGAAGAGCTATGAAAGGCAAAAGTGTGTAAGGAACCAGGATGACTGTTGTCATTATGAGACTAGCAACACAGGGCTACAAGCATCTCACTCAACTCTGCCTATCACTGTATCAGTAAAGCTGCTGCATAAGTAGACTTAGAGCAAATTTCCCATTCCACTTAAGGGAATGAGAAGAAGGAATAAGAAAAAGGAATGAGAAGGAATGGGTATAAGAAGGATTGACAATGAGAAGAGGGAATGACAAAAGAACGATATCTAAGATACACTATCTAGATATTGTATCTTAGAAGAGGTTTACATAAACCTCTTCTAAGATACAAGATGCAGCTGTCCTTAAACCTTGAGAAGTGAAAGGGTTCTGCAGAGAGTGATCACCTCCCAAAAAAAGAAAGGTAATACACTGCACCTAGTCCTTAGCTTCCTCTTTCTGATTCTGAAAACTATTTCCTTAAAAAGGCCATGTTCTCAGAGACAAACACTAGAAAGCTGAGCATAGATGTATTCTCTGGTTTTGATATATTTGCAGCTCTTTTACAAACTAATTAACTCTTTTGGCAGTGTAAAGATCTTTTGCTTTGCTTTGCTTCTTGCTGGACAACATTAGTATGGTATTCTTTATGATGCCCAGAGGTGTGCACCAAAGCGAATCACAAATTCTGTATATTGTCTAAACTCCAAAAGAACATATTTCTCATCAAGGAAAAAGATCCAAATTTTAAGGTATTCTGAGTGGGGTTTCCTGCCTTTTAATGAAGTAAATGAAACTGCCAGGAATGGCAAGGGAAATATGAAAAAATCTCTTCTGCAGATACGGTTTGGATTGTTACATTGTACCAGGGAGGATAACCTTAGTAAGACATACCTGAAAGAGTTCTCATTTAAAACTAAAGATTCAATTTCTCTATGCGCTATACAAACAGCAGAAATACAATTTCCCAGACATAGAGGCAAAAGAAGACAAAAACAGAAGAAAGACAGAGGCAATGATTAAACATAGCTGGCAATCAGAATGCACATTATTATTTCTTGGTAATAGTTATTTTCTTATATGTTTGCATTAGTCTTGAAAGAAAAAAACAAGTTGCATTTAACTGAAATGCTCAGTAGCTTTTTTCAATAAATCAGATCCATTTTATGTGTAGGGATATTTGGCATTTTCTCTTCCATTTTTTCTTATTACTACTGTAACAGTAGTGAAAGCATTCAAGACTTACATTCAGATTTTGCCTGTTTTACTTCATTAATAATCAGACTTTTAATAATCTCTCCATATTCAAATGCTGTTACAACACTTATACTTGAAAATATGGAAAATAATACCTAAGGCTTGTCAAACAAATCAAGAGTATTTTTGCTAAAATTAAAATATTTTGTAATTTTTATGTTTTAAAAAATTCCATTTATAAAACACTTTTATACTACACTGTCACAATATTACAATATATGTTACTACAAGAACTGCTCACCAGCATAACCGCAAACACAAGTCAGTAGTGACAAATGCTGCATTCATCCATGAACAAACAGTATCTACTACTACATTTGGGGGTGGGTGGGTGCTATTTTTGATGCTGATAAAATTGAAATCAGGAACAGTGTGGTCAGTCANGGTTCCTTCTGGCTCGGAGTGGCCTGTGCGCCTGTGGGGGAACTAGGTTTATGTTCACCACTCTGGGGTGTGCGTTCGGTTTCTGTACGGGCTTTAGATGGTGAGTTGGACTAGATGATCCTTGTGGGTCCCTTCCAACTCATAGTATTCTGTGATTCTGTGAAATATATAAATTTTATACCTGAATATATGACATACCACCAAGCTCTCCACTTTTGCATATTTTTCATGGTTGAAGAATAAACTCCAAAATATTAACCACCCACAGAGATCACCTTGACATGCTTTTGCTGCAGAAAATAGAACATTATACAAACTACTGAAGCCTGAAGCACACTCAAAACATCACATCCTATTTGTAAAATGCACAGAAAAAATAATGGAATCAGTAAGAACATTTTAAAAGCAATGTGTTTTACTCAGTTTTAACTCCATAAAAGAGAAGCTTCTCAAAAAGCAGGCATACTTACTTTATAACATGAGCAGGCTAAGCTGCATATATCTGTTGGATAAATCCTGCTTACTTTTACCCATCATTACTTTTACAATCTCAAAGACATTGAAAAGTAACACTAAGCCATATATTAAAAAAGAGAAGTATGCCTGATATGAATACCAGAGGTCAAACTGCTGGACCACCAATGCCCTTATATGAAAATCACATCAGAATTTCCCAAATACATATTTGAAAGGAATCTAATATACGATTTAACATACTTTGAAGGAGAATACAATCTATTAATCTAAAAATGACAGTGTACTTCCAGTGACAACTGTTCTTGATTTTAGAGAAACCAGTGTCAATGTTCAGAACATACTTCTCCCTCACATGTTCATGCAAACTGCAACAGGACTTCTGGCCGCAAAGAAGGGTTATGCAAATAAATCCAGATATGATTTTAAATAAAATTTTTAAAAGGCATTGCAAAGAAAAATGTGGCATTACAGCTGTGATAGTAAAAATTGACCTTAATGACTCAAGTGAACACTTCCAGTCCTAAATTCTGAGGTGAATACACAAATTCACAGAATTGAATATTAGCATGTATACAGAAAGGACAGACAATGTAATAAAATTACAATGATGACAAATAATATAACATTGTCTCATACCACGTTTAATGTACAAAGATTCTTTATTTGTTATTAATTGTGTCTGTTCCATATAGAGATGGGAAAATATGCATTATCAAAGTATATTGCATGTTCTATTAAACCTACCGAATCTCTTAATTGCACTCAGTATAAAGAGGGCAACACAAATTAAGAAATTATGTCTGTGAAAAAAAGTGCTACATATACAAAGGTTTTTCTTAAAGGAAATATTATTGTACAAGAAGGAAAACATTACCTATTCATTACCTATTTTCCTAGCAGGAAATAAAATTGCAGCACATTGACATAGGAGGTGTTTAAGGGAAGGCCTGATGAGGAGCTCAGTGACATGGTCTAGTTGGTGGGGAGTTGCACTAGATGATCCTGAGGGTCCCTTCCAACTTGGAGTAGCCTGTGAACCTGTGAAAGATGCACTAATTTATGCAGTAGATTCACTGGCAAGACAGCAATCTTTTCGTACTACAGAAAGTATTGAGACATTCAGGAACCTGATGTTCTCATGTATTCCAAATCACTACAAGTTCAAGTGCATGAACTTTAATTACACCAGCTTTTAGGTTCTCCTTTTATCTCTTTTTCTGATCTGTTTTATTTCTGGAACTTTCCACAAGCTGTAAAAGTCACTAGAGTTAGAAAGTTAACCTAGGACTCTGATTGGAACAGGCAGTATACTCCAATCACACACCTTGCTTGTATATTTCCTTCCATTTTCTTCCTAACTTTATTTTATTTCTCCCACTACACCCAAAATTCAATGTGTTCTTACTTCTGCAACTAGCATTTTTAGTGGACATGAACAACAATATGACAGACTAAGGAGAGAGGGAAGAGTGGCAGCAAATAGGACAAAAATACAGTAATCCCCCGGAATTTGCAGGGGGTCGGGTCTGGGCAGGTCCCGTGAGTTATGAAATCCGTGAAGATACTGAACCCATGAATATTCAACTACTCCCCGCCTGTAGCCATGCACCCTCCACTAATAAGGTCTGGACGGGTGGTCCCGGGCGGAAGCGCCCTTTGGTGCTTCCCGGACGTGAAATCCAGGGTCCAGGACATTCTCCGCACATGCATGGTCTCACAACTCACTGAAAATCCAACCACGATTAATTGAATCCACGGATATGCGAGCCACGAATATGAGGGGGATAACCATATAAACATCTCTCATAAATACCTATGAAGTAAAACATACAGCTATGCCAACTGCTGCTGTACCACAAATCTCTGTATCTCTGAAGCCAGAATACAGTGCTTGTTGTAAATTGACTACCCAAACTGTAATATTCACTGAGCTACAGAAAGCCACACTTCAACATGCGTGGTTACTGCAGTACCTTTTCATATCTAAGGACTGCAAAAATGATGAGATCAATTTCAGATTATCAGAAAAAGCATCTCTCAGACGCACAGTATTTTCTAAACTCTTCTTGGACTATTTTTGCCTTGTTTCTTCTCATGAATTAACTCACCACAGAGGCTCTCAGGATCCTTTCAAAAACTGAACTCAATATACTTCTTAATGCCATAGGATTTCACAATAATCAGGTGATTTTTTTTAGTAATTTTGTCTGCCATTTTCAGTGAAAGCAAAAACTATGTTTCAGAATGACAACTGAAGCAAAATAACATCAAAATGTAAGATATTTCACAAACACATTCTGCCAGTAAAATCTACTACTGGTAGAGGTTTCAGTAGGAGACAAAAAGGAATTATTCAGAGCAGATCCTTAAAAATGTCAATTAAGTTTATGAGTTTTGGAATATATCTCATACGTTTTGGCAAAACTTCATTCAGCATGTAGATTTCCAAAGTTATGTACGTAGTGGAACAGGTGTATGAACCATTTCATGAAGTGAAATTCTATGAGCAATTAGCTGCTGAAGTGTCATCAGTCAGATACTGAGAGCTCTTTCACATGCATTGTCATTGTGCTCTTAGCAAATCCTCAATGTAGTCATTAGGGAGGAAGGAAATTGAGACTTATCTCAACAGAAGAGGCACACAAAGCATTTAAAAAAAGCTGCACATAAAATGTGATGCAACATGAGTTCAATTATCTCCTTATGCCACAGTATGAGCATGCAGAAGGTGAAAATAGACGGGAAATACAGTCAACCTCCGGAACTCATGGGGGGTCAGGTCTGTGCAGGTCCAGCGAGTCATGCAATCCAGCAGGATACTGAACTCATGAATATTCAATTAGGCCCTGCCCATAGCCACGCTCTCTCCACTAATGAGCTCTACAGGGTGTTTCCGCAACCGCCCACCACCCTGTGTCCTATGCCGCCTCAGGAGAACTAAGTGAATGGCTTCCCATCTGGGAAGCTGGCTTTAAACTCAACTCAGATGTGATCAGACATGGTGAACACACCGAGCCGCACCAAGAAAACAGTGGCTCACCTCAGTTGCTTGGGTGCTGCCCGACATGGCCGCACTCTGGTGAGAGGTGTGGGCGGCTGCTGCGTTTGGCAGCAGGACGCGGGCCAGGGCCGCAGCCGGAGCTGGGGCAGGGGCGAGCATGGCCCCTGGGCTCTGCTGGGCTCCGGCCGCGAAACCTGCCTGACTGTGGGCACAGAGGAGGAGGAGTCTGGCAACTTCACTTCCCGAGCCTCCACCAGGACCGACCCAGCAAACAGGCCCTTCAGCCTTTCCCAGGGTGGGAGGAAGACCTCGGGGAATGCCCATGTGTGTCGGTAGCTGTGGGAGGTTTCCCCCTGCCAGCCCCAGGAGAGGGTGGGAGGCGCAGTCTCAAAAACTGTTTCAGATCGGGGCTATGGCAGTGCACAGTAATGGGCAACGGGCAGTTCTGTAGCCAGCTCTTGGGGCAGCTGCAGTGCGGCGTGGAGTCGGGAGCCAGCAGGAGAGCCAGGGCCAGGACGTTGCGTTGCAGCAGATCTCGTCCCGTCCTGTCCCAGAGCAGCAGCTGCCACAGCCAATGACATGGCACAGCAGTGCCCGTGCAGCCAATGGGAGACAGAGGGAGGTGGGACACCAGCAGACAGGGATGGGCTGGAGCAAAGCTCTCAAGAGTTTCTGTTAGAAGGTTCCCCGTTCTTGCAAGTTTTATTCTACTGTGAAAGTTTATGTATCTACTGTAA
>WEKX01028173.1:0-20611 GCA_013390025.1 Pitta sordida
CCCCTGTGTGCCATTGCACCCCCGTGGACCCCGTTGCCCCTTTGCCCCCTCCTTGCCACCCTGTCAGTCACCCGCCTCCACATCCCCCTCATCCCAGCACACTCCATTTCCCATCACACGTCGTTTCCACCCCCTCACCTGCACCCCTGTGCCCCCCACCCCACCGCCTGTGCCTCTGCCTCACACCTCTCACCCAGACATGGGGTCCATGAGACCCCCATGACCCCTCACCCTCTCAGAGTGCCCCCCCAGGGCACGGCGCCTGCAGCCCCTGTCCCCCTGCCCACAGGGCACCTGCCCGCGCTGAGGACACGGGACGAGGGCACCATCTCCAAAACGCAGCAGATCATAACACACCTCAGGAAACAGGTACGGAGGGTGTGGGGCACCCCCTGCCCCGGGCCAAGGGGCACCGGAGACCCTCGAGGAGGAGGGACCCCTGTGGTGCCACCCACGGGCAGCGTTGGTGGCGTCCCACCGGATCAAACCGTGGCGTTGGCTCCACAGAAATACAACGCTGACTACGACCTGTCGGCCACGCAGAACGCGGACACGCTGGCCTTCGTGTCCCTGCTGGAGGAGAAGCTGCTGCCCGTGCTGGTGAGGCTCAGGGGGGGGCCACAAGGGAGGGGGGTCTGCTCCTCAGATGTGTGCCCGCCTGCCAGCACCAGCATCCCGGGCGCCTGGAGTGTCTGGGGTCGGCCTGTGGGGGTGGCAGTGGTGGGGTCTGCCCTGGACCACAATGGTCCTGCCACCCGTCACGGTCTCCAGGGCGGCTGTGCCAGGCAGGGCTTCTGGCTGTGCCAGGCAGGGGTGCCAGGCATGCCAGGCACGCTGGCTGCAGCCCCGCCGTGGCCGGGCCGCGGGTTGTTCTCCCCTGCAGATCCACACGTTCTGGGTGGACGCGAAGAACTACGTGGAGCACACGCGGAAATGGTACGCGGAAACCATCCCCTTCCCCCTCAACTTCTTCCTGCCCAACGCCATGCACAAGCGGCACCTGGAGCGGCTGCAGCTCCTGTGGGGGGATGACTACATGGAGGATGAGGAGAAGCTGGAGAAGCAGGTGAGGGATGGGTCCTGGGGACCTGTGTGAGACCAAAATCCAAGCTGGGGGCTGGGGTTCCGTCCATCAGCTCCCCTGAGCACTGGGCAGCCGGTAACCTTGTCCTCCTCCTCCTCCTCCTGCAGCTCTACCGGGAAGCTCGGGAATGCCTGACGCTCCTTTCCCAGCGCCTTGGCTCCCAGAAGTTTTTCTTCGGAGACTCGTAGGTGGCCGAAAAGGGGAGAAGGGGAAGGGGTCTGAGAGCCCCCCAGGTCTGCAGGGGAGCTGCAGCCCCTGTGCATTGCATTGGGGGTGGGACCGGGCTGTCCCAGGCAGCAGGGAGTGAGGGATTCAGGCTGTGGGATCAGGCCAGGATGGGATTGTCCTGCTCCTTGTCCTCACCTCGGGCTGGAGGCAGAGCACCATCCCAAAGAGGGGAAGCCATGTGCCCTCCCCTGGGACACTGAGGCGGGTGGTGGCCAGTGGGTTGAGGTGGCTTTGGGTGGGGACAGTGGCCCAGCCCCGGCTCTCTGTGCCCCAGGCCAGCCTCCCTTGACGCCTTCGTCTTCAGCCGCCTGGCGCCGCTCCTGAAGGCGAAGCTGCCCAACGGGAAACTGCAGCAGCACCTGAAGTCCCTGCAGAACCTGTGCAACTACTGCACCTCCATCCTCAGCCTCTACTTTCCCTGGGATGGAGGTGAGAGCTGCCTCCTGCCTCACCCTGTGGCCTTGGGGTGACCTGGCCCAGGTGCATCCCCCCCCTGGCACCCCATCAGCTCGGGGTGACCCCCCCTCCATCCTTTCCCTGCCCCTCCAGGTGACCCCTTGTCCGGTGCCCCCCGGGCTGCGGGCACAGACAGCAGTGAAGGAGAGGAGGATCCCCACAAACGGCGCAACCAGCTGCTGTCGGTGCTGGTGGGGCTGGTGGCCATGCTGGGCTACGCCTTCCTCAGTGGCATCGTCTCCATCCAGCGTGGCGGCGTGGGGCCGGCCGGCCGGCAGCCCATTGCCATGGAGGAAGAGGAAGAAGAGGAGGAGGAGTGAGGACGAGCTCTGCGACTGTTCCTCCCCCAGCCCCTGGAACTGTTTTTACACTGGGGGCCTGGCAGCATCGCTCCCCGCGGGTTCTCCGCTCTGTGTCCTGCCAGGAACCGCAGCCCTGTCCGCGGGAGCGTCCCTGCCACGCCAATAAACCTCCCTCTCTCTGCCTGTGGCCTCTCCTCCTCCCAGCACGCTCGGGGTCCTTCCCAGTTTCCAGTTGCATGGGCTGGAGTGCTGCAGCAGGCACTCAGCTACCCTGAGTTCTGCCCCTTGCCCCAGACCAAGGTCTTGCTGGGGACCTAAAAGCAGCTGCTGGCATCTCAGCAGCGTCCCCTGTCCCTTGTCTCGCAGCTGTGGGGCTCAGCCCCACATCTCTCCTGCATCGTTCCCCTGTGGAATTCCCCGGGGCAGTCCAAAGGGCAGGTTCTATGGGGCTCCTGCCCCACCTCCACTGCCAGCCCAGCCCGGCTGCCCCAAAAGCGGTGGCACAGATGGCGACACAAAGCCAGTGCCAGGGGGAGCTGGGGCTGCTCGTCAGGACACGTCCCCAGCCCAGGAGCACTCCCTGCTGCTGGCGGGACACCGGGAGCCCAGCTCCAGCAGCCGGGATCCCTCCGGCACTGACATCTGTTTGCACTCCTCCACGCCTGCCAGCGTCGGGGAGCTCCCGCAGCTGGCACCGCCCGGCGCTCCCGCAGCTGGCACAGCTGGGAGCACATCGTGCGGCGAGCCTGGGCTGCCCGCAGCGGACGCGCGGGGCTGCGAACGGGCTCAGGGGCACCCACCCCGGGCTCCGTGTGCCCCCGTGGTCCCCTGGGCCACCCGGGGTGTGGGGCTGGCCCCGGGGCTGGCCGCGCTGCCGCTGTTCTCGGCGGCCGCTGCCGGTTTACGAGCGCGGATGGAAACGGGGCACGGGGCCAGCCCGGCACACAGCCCTCGCTTGTTTGGCCGCCGGCTCCCTCCGCCACCGGCATCCCAGCCCTGCTGCTGCGGTGGCTGGATGTCCTCAGGGTGTCCTCAGGGTGTCCTCGTGCGGTGCTCGGGGTGTCCTCGGGACACGTGCCCCGTGTGCCCCTGGCCTGGCTGCCATGGCCGGGGGGGCTGCGGTGCTGAGCTGCTGCGGTGCTGAGCTGCTCTGGAGATCCGCCTGCAGAGCCTCCCCCATACTGGCCCAGTTCAAGGGGCCCCAGTGGGAAGGGGATGACTCAGTGCAGCCCCCCCCTCTCCCCTCAGCTGGCTCCCCCATAACGTCACTCAGGAAGTATGTGCCCCAAGCTCCCGGTTCCCATTAGCTGGAGGGGCTGATGGCTGCTCCTCCGGCAGCACAAACCGCAGCCTCCTGCTCTGGCCGGGGAGAAACTGGAGCTGCTGACGCCAGGGCTCTGCTCTAAATCCAGGCTGCGGGCCCTGGCTGCTGTTGGTGCCTGGGCCCTGCCCTGCTCTGGAGATGCTGCGGTGGCAGAGAGCAGAGAGATGTCACCCTTTGGGGTGACAGTCCCCTGCATCCCTGCTGTGCACCAGCCCCGAAGGAATGGGGCAGAACAAGGCAGGACGGGACCCAAACCTGCCTCCCGTATCCCCAGCACAGGATGCCCACTGAGCTGGCAACAAGAGGGGTGAGTGGTGCGGGCGAGGTTGTAGAAAACCTGTTTATTTTACGAAAACTTCTAGAAAAGCGCAGGCATCGCAGCCCTCGGATCAAATAGGTCCCCCTGGGGACAGGGACAGCAGAGTCCCTGCAGCCCCCTGCCCCACAGGGGTCCTGTCCCCAAGCCCCCACCAAGCACGACGCTTCCAGCGCGGGCACTTTGCTCCCCTGGCAGCTGCACTAGGCTGGCTGCTTCCACAGGAACGTCTGGATGGAGTCACTGGGTGCCATGGCCCCAATGAAGCCGACCCGGGGGTCAGAGATCCCGAAGGACACGTCCATGGGGGAGCTGCAGGGAATGTGAGAGGGAAAGGGGTTTAAGGAGGGCGGTGGGACCTTGTGCTGGGGCGCAGAGCGGAGCCACTCACCGGTTCAGGACCACCAGGACGATGGCACCGTCGGGACGCAGGAAAGCTGAGTGCTCCAGGTCACAGCGGCGGCACTTCTTGGTGACAGCCAGTCCCACTCGCTGAGAGCCCTCAGGGATGAACTTGCTGTGGGGAAAATCGGAGTCTGAGCGCGGTGCCTGGCACCGGGGAGCTGGCAGCGGAAGCCAACAGCCCCCAACCCACCTGAAGTGCCCCAGGTGGTAGAACATGGGCTGCTTGTAGAAGACATCCTTGCTGCTGTCCACGATGACGGGGCTGTCCACATAGTTCTTGCTCCAGTTGGGGCCCCCCTCCATGTCCAGGGCCAGGTTCCAGTCGGTCCAGCCTGTCACGTAGTTGTTGAGGTTCTGCGGGGCAAGGGATGGCGTTGAGCCGTGGGTGGGCACGGGGGGTGGCCCGGGTGACCAGCACATCAGTGCCCCCTGCCAAGCCCTACCGTGAGGATGCTGTGGCTGTACTTGCTGCCGCGGTCCCAGCCCCCCAGCACCACCCTGGGCTCCCAGAAGTAGGAGCCCGTGGAGGCCTCTGTGGAAAGGAGGAAATAGTCCGGGAAGAGGTGATGGGTGATGGAGAGCGTCAGGTCGATGGGTGCCAGGAAGTCCAGGTACCAGTGGACGCCGATGCCACTGATGTAACTGGCAGCCACGGGGTCTTTGAGAACCTGGCAGGAGAAAGGGGTCACCAGCGCCCAGGGCTGGGAGAGCTGCTGTGGGGATGGGGGTGCAGCTGTGGGCACTCACCACCTGGGCCCAGTAGGGCAGCATCACCCTCTGGTCATCCAGGATGATGAGCTGGACGTGCCGGTGGGAGCTGTTGGCCAGTGCAGGGCCCAGGTCCTGGGCAATGAAGTCCCTCTGGTGCTCAGGGGAGAAGCCCAGGCACTGGAAGGGGTAGAAGACAATCTCGCCGGCCGTGGGCTCGTTCCCGGCTGTCACTGCCCAGAAGGTCAGGTTGTGCTTGGCGTATTCATCCAGGAATCTGGTGTGGGGCAGGTGGTGAATGGCCCCATCACATCTGTGCCAGCCCCAGTCCTGGGCATGGCATCCCCAGTCCTGGGCATGGCATCCCCAGCGCCCACCACGCTCCCATGGCCCCTCACCGAATGAAGTACTTGGCCCAGGCCCGGTGATACTTGTCCCCAGGGTTGCCTTTGAGCGTCCCCCTCCCTGTCATGGCACCATTTGTCTTCATCCAGACTGGGGAGGTCCAGGGGCTGGCGTACAGTGACAGTGGCTGCTTGGCCACTGCCTGGGCCGCCTGGAGGATGGGGATCTGGGGAGAAATGGGATGTCAGAGAGCTCTCCTAGTGCATCCCAGTGCCGGCAGTGCAGGCAGCAGGAGGAGTCCTCTCCCTCTGCAGAGGCAGCCAAGTTCTCACTTTCCCTTTCCCCAGTCCCTTCTATTCCATCCCATCTCACCCAGGTGGCAGGATGAGTCCTCTCCTTTCCCACTGACAGGCAGGTGTTCCTCTTCTCCATCCCTTCCCATCCCATCCCATCCCATCCCATCCCATCCCCTCCCATCCCATCCCATCCCATCCCATCCCATCCCATCCTGTTCTTCCCAGAGGGAAGGATGAGTCCTCTCCATCAGTGGAGAGGCATCCCCCTTCCCCAGTTGATCCTATTTCAACCCTCCTGTCCCAACCCAATCCCCTCCTGTCCCACTGACTCCCTGCAGGACTCACCTTCATGTGCGTGTCCTCCTCTGTCAGGTTGAAGTGTCTCAGCTCGAAGTCGCCCTCGGCGTCGGCGTAGGTGTACAGGCGGACGGAGAAGTCGGTGCTGGCCATGGGCACACGCACAAGGTTGTACTCGATGCCTGGGGACAGGGTGGGTGGTGATGTTCATCCCTGCGGTGTATTCAGCAGGTACAGTTCCCCCCTCACCCACCCTGAACCCCTTGGCACGAGTCTCCCCAGCCAGACCCCAGCCCCAGCAGCTTCACCCTGCCCCGGGCTCACCTTCCTCGGAGAAGTAGGAGCGGATCAGGTGGTTCTGGGCAGCCTTGGAGAGCGACTGGATGTTGATGGCGGCCGCGTCGGTGATGGAGCCGCCGAACCCCTTCACTCTCTGGTACCGCTGCGCCATGTCCAGGGTGAGGTGGAACTCTGCAGGGGACACAGAGGGTCACTGCTGCCACGTGGCACCGACTCTGTCCCCAGGGGCACGGCAGGTCCTGGCTGTGGCGGTACCTGAGCTCTTGGTGTTGTGCTGGAACCTCCCCTCGCTCCGCTCAAGCCTCTTGCCGGCCTTGCTGCTCTCGTACTTGATGTAGGAGCCGGGGGCTGGCAGGACCAGGGGGTCCAGCGTGTCACAGTACGTGGCACTGCAGGCACAGACCAGCGAGCCGTGCCCAAAGTCCTTGGCATCGCAGGGACGGCCGCCTGCAGCGGAGGAGAAACGGGGGAGACACTGAGGGCTGCAGGTCACCCCTTTGACCCACCAAGGACCTCAAACCCACCACCCTCAAGCCCACTGACTCACGGGGGCACGTACCTGTGGCTCTCAGGGCTGCTTGTGCCAGCAGGAGCCAGCCCAGGACACCAGCACAGCCCATGGCACCTCTGCTGTGGCGGCTCAGACGGTGCTGACAGACAAACGGGGGCTGGAGAAGGGAGAGGTGTCAGCACCCAGCTCCTCTCAGGCTGACCCAGCCCTGCACGGGCAGGGCATTGTACCCCCTTGTCCTGTGTCCCCTCTGCCCCATCACAACCCTTGTGCCATCCGCCCGCCCAGGGGCTTTGGGGACCACCAATTCCCTCTGCCAGGGCTGAGCTTCCCTTGCCAAGCCCACTCCCCACTGCTGCAAGCCCAGCCCTTGCCTTCCCTCCTGCTCCTCCAGTGCCCACCGGCAGCTCCAGCCACATCCCACCTTGGGGTGCAGCCCCCCAGGTGTGTGCAGCCCCCCCAGGTGTGTGCAGCCCCCCCAGGTGTGTGCAGCCCCCCGGATGTGAGCCATCCCACCGGCCCAACATTTGCAGCCACCCCTGCCAGATGTACCCGCCAACTCATTTCACTCCCATCATTTCCCTCCCACTCCTTCTCCCTCCTTGCCTGTCCCACAGCTGTGCCATGCCGTGATGTGTCATGCCTTTGCCACCTCATGTGTCCCTGGTGCCTCCCAAGCTGTGGCCAGGAGCAAACAGCTCCACACTCCCAACTCCATGTGTGTGGTCGCCAAGGCTTTCCCAGCCAGAGCATTTTAGGGCTCAAGCCCCCAGCGCAGAGGGTCCCACATTCCCCTGCCCCACACCTGCACCCTGCCCTGTTCTTCCCGTGGTGCTGGGCAAGGAGCCTCTCCACGAGGGCATGGGAGGAGCCACCTCGGATCCTCAGGACCCTGGTGCCAGGCTGAGGACACCTTGGGAGCCTGGACAGAGGAGGGCCACAGTGGGATGGTGCCAGCTTGGCTATTCTCTGAGATGATATGGGATGGGGAGCAGGGCACACACTCCAGCGTCCAGCTCCCAGCACCACGGCCATGGCCTCAGCGTGGTCCTGCTGCCCATGCCCATCCACACCTTCATCCCTCTCCCCATCCCTCTCCCCATCCCCATCCTCATTCCTACCTGTTGACAAAGCTGTCCCGGACCCAGGGGACTCACCTGCTGTCAAACCGCTTCTTGTCACGTCTCTGGGGCAGCAGCGGCAGGACCTGTGTCCTGGCTGTGCCTGGTGGGAGGTGACATGTCTGGTGGAGCAGGAAAGGTGAGTTTGGGATGAGACTGCTCATGGGACTTGGTGTTTGAAGAGGAGCCTGGGGATGATTTTGCAACCTGGCTCCGACGAGCCTTCGACACGCCACAGCATTTGCAAAGCTCTCCTGAAACCAGTCCCGGTGGCCAGAGGGAAGCTGGGGGAGGAGGATGCCCACCAGCCCCCCCAAGTGCCTCCATCACCCCAACCAGGACCCCCACGGTCACTGTCACCCAGCACAGTGCTCCCCTTGGGAAGAGCCCCACGGGAGCAGCATTGTGTCCCTGGGGGGCACCCCGGGCAGAGCAGGGCCAGCTGTGCCCACCCAGGGTCCCTGCTCATCCCACCTGCCAGTGGCTCAGCTTTGCCATGGCCAGTGCCACCACCACGGCCCCTGTCCCATTTGTGGCTGCTCCAGCACCTTCCCTGGCACGGGCAGAGGTGCTGCCAGGCCCACAGACCCCAGAGCCATGGCAGGGACCCCTGAACCCCACCGCTGGCTCAGTAGGTGATGGGCACAGAGATGAGGGTGCTGCCCCCGTGCCCCCCACCCTGGAGCCCCACCAAGGCGGGGTGGAGGCGGCTGCAGCAGTTTATCATCTGCAAAACAAGTCTGGGCTCCACACCTTCTAATTTGGGATCCTTCCTAATTGCAGGAGGAGAAACAGGAGGAGAAACCTGAGCCAAGGCGGAGGCAGCATCTGCCCCAGGGTACCCTTGTGGGCAGCTGGTGCAGGTGGCCCGGGAGGGAGACCCTCACCCAGGGACCACAGTCCCTCATCCCCAGGGCCCTGCTCATGCTGAGACTGGAGTAGAGACCCCCCCAGCACAGGCTGCTGTCGGGGGGGGATGATGGAGGGGGATTCCTCCAGCCCCAGCCTGGCCCCTCGCACCCACTGCCGAGGATGTTACACCCCCCCGGTTTCTCCACTGGCTTTTCCACAGGGAGGGAAGTCACCAGCCCTGCAGTAGCTGCGGTTCCAGATGGGCAGGAACAGGGAGCCAGCTCAGAGGGGCTGGGCCGGAGCATTTCCCTGCACACACTTCTCTGGAAGCTGCTGAACACCCAGGGCGGAGGCTCCAGATGTGCCGCCCCTGCCCGAGCTCTGATGTCGAAGTGGCACGAATAGTGCGGCCAGCAGGACCAACCCAGTGACCCTGTGCTGGGCACTGGTGAGGATTTGACCCTAACTCGAATCCTGGGGTCAGTTCTGGGCCCCTCGTGGCAAGAAAGACATTGAGGGGCTGCAGTGTGCCCAAAGAAATGAATGGAGCTGGGAAAGGGTCTGGAGCACAAGAAGCAGCTGAGGGACCGGCGGGGGCTCAGCCTGGAGAAAAGGAGGCTCAGGAGGGACTTTCTTGCTCTCTACAACTCCCTGACAGGAAGGTGGAGCCAGGTGGGTGTCGGGCTCTGCTCCCAGGGAACAAGGGACAAGAGGAAATGGCCTCGAGCGGCAGTGGTGGAGCCTTGGGTTGGATAGGAGGGAAAATTTCCTCATGGAAACAACTGTCAAGCCCTGGCACAGGCTGCCCAGGGCAGTGGTGGAGCCGCCATATCTGGAGGAATCGAACAGACACGTGGATGGAGCACTTGGGGACATGGTTTAGTGGTGGGGGAACGGTTGGACGTGATGATCTTGGAGGCCTTTTCCAACCTCAGTGGTTCCATGATCCTGTTCTATGATCCGAAGCACAGGCAGCCTGGCCTGGCTGCCACAGGGACCAGAACATGCACCAAAGCGTGGGACAGACTGATGTGCTCTGTGAACAGGGCTGGGACAGAGCCCAGTGCCACCTTCCCCACTCCAATAAAACAGCTGTCAAACCTCTGGGTTTTTCCTTTTTCCCAACCTCAGCAGCAGCTCCGTGGCTCTCACACAGGGGCCTCTGCCAAGGAGCGCTCTGGCTTTCTCATTCCTGGACTTCAAAGATGCTGCTAATGTTCCCAAAGGCACAGGGAACACTGTAACTGGTATTTAGGGAAAGTAAATAGGACAGGGAGGTCATTGCGGGCTGCGGGCGGTGACGGCCATGGCCGGAATAGAGGGGACTCTGTCTGGAGGCCACCCCGGCGCTGGGCGGGTGGATGCGGCCAGCGGTGTGAGCTCTGGGAGAGGTGGCACCTCTAATTTTCGGTGGATGGGGGGACACCGATATCATTTACGAGGCCTCTCCGACAGCGTCTGACATTTGGATTTTTAAAAAAAAAAAAATTTAAAACAATTCCCCCCCTAAAAAAAAGCCGGCTGGGGGAAACCAACGGCACATACGGAACGAATCAGGCTCTGGCAGCGGCGTTTATCCCTCCAGCTGCAGGGATAAACAAGGAGCCACCCGCGGGCCACGAGGCCGGAGCCCCCGGGGCCACCCCTGGCCCTGCGCCGGCGAGGGAAACCGAGCGATTTCCGAGCGCGTAGAGGAAACACTGACGGGAACGGCGCATTCCGGAGGGAGCGCGTCATGGCTTTACTTGGCGCCCGAGACACACGCGAAGGTTTCGAGGGAGCCACGTGTGGAAGCGTGGTCCAGGAGACGGCACAGAGGGAGCTGCCAGGGGAGGTGGGGGGTGCCGGGAAGGAAGGAGCAGCCCTGGCCAGGCCTTGGTGCCCCTCGTGCAGGAAGCTGGAGCCCTGGTCACTCCTGTGCCACCAGCGACGGGTCACCATCCACTTCCACCCCTGAGGGATGCTGGAAAAGGGTGGGGGAAGAGTTGAGCCCCTGGAGCACCCCAGCACCGCCCTGGCCATCAGTGCTGGCGCCACAGGTAGGTCTGGATGGAGTTGGCCGGAGCCACGGCGTCGATGAACCCAAGAGCGGGGTCCCGGATCCCAAATGGCACATCCCAGCCGAACCTGGAGGGGCGAGAGGGGCTGAGCAGGTGGGCCCAGCTGGGGCCAAGCACCCGCCTCGTCTGTCTGCCTGGGCTGACCTGTTGAGGACCACCAGGACGACGGCGCCGTCGGGGCGCAGGACAGCCACGTGCTCCAGGTGGCAGAGGAGGCAGCGGCGGCTGCTGTGCAGCCCCACGCGCCGGGAGCCCTCGGGGATGAACTTGCTGTGGGGAGAGGATCAGGAGAGCAGTCGTGGCCCTGCTCTGGGGGTGGCAGCAGCATCTGAACTCCTGTCCCCCAACCCACCTGAAGTGCCCCAGGTGGTAGAACATGGGCTGCTTGTAAAAGACGTCCTTGCTGCCGTCCACGATGACGGGGCTGTCCACAAAGTTCTTGACCCAGTTGGGGCCTCCCTCCATGTCCAGGGCGAGGTTCCAGTCGGTCCAACCGGCCACAAAGTGGTTCAGGACCTGTTGGGGTGGGGAAGGGGCTGAGCAGGGCTGAGCCCCCCCAGCCCCAGGCGGGCAGTGTGGGGGGCTGTACCGTCAGGATGCTGTGGCTGTACTGCTCCCCTCGCTCCCAGCAGCCCAAAGTCACGGCGAAGCGGAAGCTGAAGACGCCGCTGCAGGCCTCGGTGTAGAGGAGGAAATGGTCAGGGAAGAGCTTGTGGGTGGCCTCCAGGCTGCAGCTGGGTGGGACGATGGGGTCCAGGTACCAGTGGATCGCCAGGCCGGCCACGTAGCGAGCAGCCGTGGCATTGCCCAGCACCTGGGGGAGCACAGGAGACACCTCGCACCGAGACCACCCACGCTCCCAGCCCGTGGGGATGGACTCAAGCACCCCACGTGCCAGTGGGGTGTCCCAGGGCCAGCTCATGTCCCCTCCTGGGGGCACTGCAGCCCCCTCCCTCCCTGCAGCACTGCATTCCCCTGAGCACCACCCCAGCCTGGCACTGGCACCCCGACAGCACCCCAGTGTGGCCTTGGCACCCTGCTGGCTGCAGTGTGACGGGTTTGGGGACGCCCTTCAGCGGGACCCTCACCCCCCACCTGCTTCTGCTGTTGCCTGGTTCTCCTTCCACATCTCCCCGGGGTGGCCTGGCCTCGTGGCCACGCTGTGGCTGGCACTGAGGGAGGGACATTCCGAGCCCTCCTGCAGCTGCTGCCTGGCTCCAGGCCAGGGCAGAGGCATGTTTTACTTGCTTTCCTGCTGGTTTGAGATGATTCCCCCAAACAGCCTTTGCAGCATTGGGAGGGGAGCTGAATCAGCCAAAATTCTTCCCAGCAGCGCTGCCGGGATCTGGGGTGCAGGTGTCACCTCCTGTCCCCACTCCTCCCAGGCACACCGGGAGGCGGCTACTCCCAAAGGAGCCAAGTCCGGCTCCTGCTCCGGCAGACCCGGTTTGCTCCCAGTCTCCAGGCCTGGGAGAGGCCTCTGACTCCACTTCCAATAAACCCCGGGGCTGAGGCGGGAGGCGGAGGCAGGGGAAAAGGGGGCTCTGCTTTTCACCACTTTGGCCCAGTGCGGGAGGTGGATGCGCTGGTCGTCCAGGATAAGGAGCTGGGTGCGATGGGGGCTGCGGCTCAGCGCGGGGCCCAGGTCGCGCAGGATGAAGTCCCGCTGCTGCGCGGCCGTGAAGGCAATGGTGGGCATCTGGGGGGGGGTGAGGAGCCCTGCCAGGGGCTCGTTCTGCGCCGTCACCGCCCAGAAGGTCACGTTGTGTTTGGCATATTCATCCAGGAACCTGGGGCAGAGAAGGGTCAGGGTTATGCTCCACAGAACCCACTCCCCAGTCACCCTGGGCCGGCCATCCCAGCACAACCCCGGGGACGTTACTTGATGAAGTAGTTGGCCCAGATCTGGTGGTACTTGTCCCCTGCCTTCCCCTTCAGTGTCCCCTTCCCACGGATGTCCTCGTTGCTCCTCAGCCAGCCCGGGGCAGTCCAGGGGCTGGCGTACAGTGACAGTGGCCTCTTGCTCATGGCCAAGACTCGGTGCAGGAGCGGGATCTGCAGGAGAGAGGAGGGGGACCGGGTCAGCTCCAGCTGCAGCCCCCCCCCAAAACCACAGGGCCTGGCACAGGAGGAAAAGGAGCACCCAAGGGACCTCAGCCAGGACTGGCACCTGGTGAGCACCACCCCATGGCGCAGCGCCCCGGCTCCTCATCCTGCCAGTGCCAGCCAGGATGCGCCAGGATGTGCCCCGGGGGAGGTGCCAGCTCCCACAACTTGTCCTCACGCACCCTGCCACCGCATGCGGGGCTTGGCAGCACCTGGTCACGGGGGTCCCGGCCCATGCAGGAGTTCCTGTGTGAGAGGGGACAAGGTGCCGATGGCAGCGGCTGCAGGCTCCCACCTTCATCTTCACGTCCTCGTCCACCAGCCTGAAGTGCTTCAGCTCGTAGTCGTAGGGGACGTCGTCGTAGCTGTAGGGGCGCACGGAGAAGTCGCTGCAAGCCATGGGGATCCGGATGAGGTTGTACTCAATCCCTGCGGAGCGGGAAAAGCCAAAGTGGCAGCGGAGCAGTCACCCAAGTGACGGGTGTCCCCGCGGCGGGGACAGGCACAGCCACCTCTGGTGACCCCACAAGCCGCCCACGCTGCCGTGCCCTCACCGCTCTCAGAGAAGTAGGAGCGCAGCAGGTTGTCCTGGGCTGGCCGCGACAGCCACAGGATGTTTATGGCAGCGGCGTCGGAGAGGGACCCGCCGAAGCCTTTCATGCACTGGTACAGCGTGGAGACATTGAGGGTCAGCAGCAGCCCTGAGGGGAGAGCCCGGCTCAGCCCGCGGTGCCCTGCGGTGGCACTGCCACCCCCGTGCCCGGCTGCGGTGGTACCTGGATTTCGCAGGTTGGGCTGGAACTTCCCCTCGCTCCGCTCCAGCCTCTTGCCGGCCTTGCTGCTCTCGTACTTGATGTAAGAGCCCCGGGCCGGCAGGACCAGCGGGTCCAGCGTGTCGCAGTAGGTGGCATTGCAGACACAGACCACCGAGCCATGGCCAAAGTCCTTGGGGATGCAGGGCCGGGCGCCTGGGGGGCACAGGAGGGTGGGAGGTGCTGCCAGCTCAAGGACGTGTCCCTGCCAGCTCTCCCACCTGCCCCGGAGCAATGCAACTGTCCCAGTGCTCCACACCACAGCACCTCCCCAGCACCCAATTCTGTGCTGTCCCCGGGCTCTTGCCCCTGGCCCGCGACATCCCGGTGCCCAAGCCCCGCTGCCACCCCCACAACATCCCCGTGCTCACCTGCCACCCAGGGCACTGGCACCAGCAGCAGCAGCAGCCAGCCCAGGATGCTGAGAGCCCCCATGGCCCCTCCACGTCCCTTCAGCTCCAGCTGGTCCCAGGCAGCAGCACCTGCGAGCGGGGAAACCCTCAACAGAGGCAGGGGACGGAGGGACAGGCTGCGTTCCGTGCTGGATCTGCCCCATCTCCCCAGCCCCTGCTCCTCCTTCTGCTGCCAGGGAGCTCCTGCCACACGCTCCGTCCCCCCACAGACACCATCGCCTGGCAGGTAGGCGCGGTGGGTCGATCCCTCCTTGGCACCTGCAGCCCAACCACCTTCACCCTGGCTGCTCCCAACCTGTGCTGCTGCCAACACTCCTCCTCTTCGGCAGCTCCAGCCTCCCCAGCTCACCTTTACAGGGAGCTGCTCTGAGACCTCCCTCCGCAGCACAGCCCTTCCCACCCCTAATAGCTCCTCCTCGCTCTCCTCCTGGCCAGCACCTGCCTTTGGGCTCAGACCACCGAACATCACCTCGCGGTGGGGCTGCGGGACGCCGGGTCCCACTCACCCCCCGCCACTCTGGGGATGGGGACACGGCGCTGGCAGCTCTGCCCGAGTGAGAGGCCCCAACAGCACAGGGAGATCACAGGATCACACCATCAACCAGGTTGGAAAAGATCTCTGGGATCATCGAGGCCAACCTTTGACTCAACACCACCTTGTCTACTAAATATCGTGGGGGCAGCTCTGAGACTCCGCTGCACCTCTAAAGGAAGAGCTGATCCCTTGGTTTTGTCAGGCAGGGTCTGGATGAGCCCCTGGGAGCCCAGCAGAGCCCAGGGCAGACTCGTGACACCTGCCTGTCCTGTCGGGAAACTCCAGCAGCACCCTCAGCCACCCACTTACCCCTGCCCAGCACCCCTCTGATCCACGGTGCCCCAGGGGATGCTGTGGCCATGCACCCAGCACGGGGAGGGTCCAGTGCCCCTAGGTGATGCCACCAAATGTGGCTGCGCAGCCCAGGGCAGGGAGGGGCGGCCACACAGGAGCTGGGGAAGCGGCCATTCCCTGGCCAAGCCTTTGGCATGGCTTTCCCCACCTCGGCACGCACTGGGGAAGGCAGTGGCAGCAGTGGTGGCAGTGGCAGCAGTGGTGGCAGTGGCAGCAGTGGTGGCAGTGGCAGGCTCCCATGCAGGCCCTCAGCCACTGCAGCCTCGAAGGGGGATCAGCTGCCCTGACAGTGGCCGTGCCAGGAGCAGAGATCACCTCTGCTCCTCCAAGAGTGACCCTCGAGCCCAGCCAGCCAGGGTTGAACCAGGCCAGCTCACCCAGGCACACAGAAATCCACCTAGTCCAGGTCCCATCACCCAGGGTGTGCCCACTCCTGTGAACACCTGCCTGTCACTGCAGGGACACCTTGGGCATCTCCCCACAGGGGTGGCCCAGGGGACAGAGAGCGCCCAGGTCACAGACACAGCTCCCAGCCACGGCTCTGCCCCCCTGGAGCATCAATCCCCAGGTCAGAGCTCCCCTCCACAGGGTTAAACTGCTCCGTTAGCTCTCCCTCCCTGGGTGGAGCAGCACTTCATGACTAATTTTCTCCTTTTCTTGCGTATCAGATTCGGCTCCGGGGCAAGTCAATTTATCAAAGTTCCTCCTACCCCCAGCACTGCCCTGCCATGGCCCCCACACCTCTGCTGGGAGCTGAGCCAGGGGACACTTGGGCCAGTTGCCACCAGGGCTGGACAGCCCCTGGTTACATCTCAGGGGGAAAACAGGTGCCCTGGAAGGCATCTCCTGTCCCACTGTGCCGTGACTCTCCCGCCCTCAAGTGTGATTAAGGTGACTGCTACACCCAGGCTAATGAGCTGCAGTTTTGGGGAGGGGTTAACAGGTCCTGTGGCCATCAGTCACCTCTCAGCCCACTCCCAGCCAGCCGGGATGCCCCGCTCACCCTTTCCCCGTCCTCAAGTCTGGCTCTTCCTTGCTCCCCATCCATCCGGAGCCCTCCTGGCTCAGGTCCCTGCAGGTCCCCGAAGCGAAAACACTGCGGAGGCTGCTGGAGCTCATCCCTATCTCCCCTGGCTGATAAGAGCGGTCCTGCTGAGCAGGAAAAGCGAGAGCCAGGGGATGGGCAACGCCTCGCAGGGAGATGCTGGGCAGCCTCACCAAACCCGCAAAGCTGCTTCTCTGCAGCCGCTCCCCACACACCAGGAGCGTAGGGGGTCGTGGGGGGCCTCGTGGCATCGCGTGAGCGCCCTTTGCAGAGCACAGGTGGGTCTGTTCCGGGCAGGGCTCAAGGGCGTGGGGTCAGGGGAACGGGCAGAAGGGCGAATTTTGGAGGGTGAATTTTTGTCCCTTAGCCAGGATGGTGCAGATGGGGACCCTGGGAACGTTGAGCTGGGCTGAGCCACCTCTGCGGGCATCACAGCTCTGGAAACATCGAAGCCAAAGAGCCTCAGGGTGGCATCGCAGCGGCTTCTCCTCCTGGCCAGGGGCATGTGGGGCCGCAGGTTTCAGGGTGGTCACTGGTTTCAGGGCAGTGGCTGGGTGGACCCAGCAGCCTGTAGCCACTGGGAGCCCCAAACAAGCCACGGCTTTGCACAATAAATGAGCCAAGCCCAGCAAGGTCAGAGGGTTCACTCCTGCTCTCTTTATCCTGGAGACACTGGGTCCTTCAGCACTGAGCCGAGCACGGGGCAAGGACACATGAACCAGCATGCGGTCACCAGCTCTTAGATGGTACCAGGGGGTTACCAGGGCAGGTGAGTAAGAAGTGGGTGAAGGAGTAGCAGCCTTGTACTGGGAGCAGGATGCTGGGAGCAGGGGGCTGGAGTGGGATCCTGGGAGCAGGGCTCGGTCTAGTTGTGATCCTGGAGAAACATTTCCCTCTTGTGGACACAAACAGCCTCGGGGCAGGAGCAGGGTGTTCTCTCCAGGACTCCGGCACCTCCTGGAGTCGCAGGGTCCCAGGACTCCCACCCTGGAGCAGCATCCCCGTGGCACCACAGTGCAGGATGTTCCAGGGTGACGCTGTCACGCACTGACCCCACCTGGGCTGTGCCCGGCCCACGCAGCACCGGGGCTGTCAGCCCTGACAGCACCCCGGGGCACAGACCAGCCCAGGGCCTCAGCCAGCCTCCTCGCCCTGCAATTGTGACCTCCCTGCCCTAATCCTCTGCTCCCACGCCCTGTCAGCTCCATCCCTCCTTCCTGGGTGCGCCCATACTCAGCTCCCACTCCCAGCCTGAGTGTCAGCTTGCTCAAGCTGCCCCGGCTCTGTGGTGGGTGCTGAGCCCCTGGTGCACCCTGACCCTCCTCGCTGCAGTGAGGACCCCTCTGGGCAGGGCTGCTGCAGCCTGGCCAACATTCCCTGTCCTGGCAAGGTCCCAGGAGCAGCTGGCAATGCCCTGACTCCAGCCAGAGCCTGTTGGCACCCTGAGCCCCCCACGCTGTGATGCTTCTGGAGCTGGCTCTGCCTCCAGCCCCAACCTCCGGAAACATCCTTGGCTGCAAGAGACATGATCCACACATCCCCTGGCCTGGCAGCTGGCTTCAGGTGGCTCCAGCTTGGCAGGAAAAGCATGGAAAGCCAAACCTTTGTTGCAACCCCTGCCCACGCCTTCCATCAAGGGGGCTGTCCAGCTGCCTTGTCCCTGCTCCTGCTCCAGCACCCAGAGCATGGGGGGTGAATCCTGACCACTTCCCAGCTCCTCAACCTGTCCCCAAAGGCAGCAGGAGAGCACCCAGGCTCTGCTCAGCCCCTGCCAGGCAGCACATGCCTGGAATTGGGAGCAGACTGGTGCCCTGAGCATCCTCTGGAATGCTGAGCCCTGAGGGGCAGAGGAGCAGGGGATGGGCTGCCCCACCGGCTTCCTAATGCTCTGTGCTGCTCTCCGGACTCCCGTGGGCTCCATGCCCAGGTGGCACCCAGCCACAGTGCCCAGGAGCAGGGGAGGGACGCGGATGTTTCTCTCCCAGCCGCAGACGTGGAGGCAGCATCAGCGTTTAATGTCAGAACAGCAGAACACAGCGTTCACAGCCCGCGGGCTCTTCCCCCCTGAGGGGCACCAGTGCCCCCCGACCCTCCTGCACACGCACGGCCTCCCCGGCCCGGCTCGGCCCGAGCGCTCGGCTCCGCTGTGGCACCGGGGAAAGGCTTCCCCAGCACGGCCCAGCTCCAGCCCCTGGGCAGCTGGGGCTGCACGGCCCGGCTGTGTCCGGTCCCTGGCCAGCCATGGGCGTCCCGGCCCCGTCACTGCCGCTGCCACAGGTAGGTCTGGATGGAGTTGGCCGGAGCCACCGTCTCGATGAGGCCGACGGTGTCAGCCAGGCCGAAGGTGATGTTTTGTGGGGACCTGGGGGGGCGAGAGCAGGGAGGGCAGAGCTGCAGCACCCACTGCTGCACAGGGGCTGGCGGGATGGGGTCCCACACGTGGCTGTGTCACCTACCGGTTCAGGACCACCACCACCACGGCGCCGTCGGGGCGAACCAAGGCCGTGTACTCCAGGTTGGTCTTCTTGGACTCTTTGGAGGCGACGAGCCCCACGCGCTGGGAGCCCTCAGGGATGAACTTACTGCTCAGACAAAAGCAAGAAGCAACCCCACGGAGGGAATCAGACCCCATAAAAGGTCCTCTTCTCCCAAACCTGCCCCGCTCCTCTCCTGACAAGCTGGGGCTGGAGCCTGGGCAGCTGGGCACGTGTGAGGGGCCTCGGCCCACCTGAAGTGCCCCAGGTGGTAGAACATGGGCTGCTTGTAGAAGATGCCTTCACTGGTGTCCACGATGACGGGGCTGTCCACGTAGTTCTTGACCCAGTTGGGGCCCCCCTCCAGGTCCAGAGCCAGGTTCCAGTCGGTCCAGCCGGACACAAAGTGGTTCAGATTCTGCAACAGAACAGTCCAGATGTCTGCCCAAGAAGCAGGGTGCTGAGGGGAGAGGGAGCACACCAGCATCCCTCCTCAGGCCCCACTGCACAGGGAGACACGGGGGCCTCACCATCAGGATGCTGTGGCTGTACTGGTTCCCCCGATCCCAGCACCCAAGGATCACATCCCGCTCCCAGAAATGGGCTCCAATGGATGCCTCTGTGGCCAGGATGAAGTAGTCAGGGAAGAGCTCGTGAGTGGGCAGCACCGTGTCTTGTATGGGACCGATGAAGTCCAGGTACCAGTGGATGCCAATGCCGTGGACGTAGCGAGCTGCCTCCTCATCCTCCAGGACCTGCCAGGGAGAAGCGCTGGTCCCATGAGTCAGAGCCGGTGGCACGGAGTGGCCGAGCACCCTGCAGGGATGTGGGCTCTGCCCTGGCTCTCCGTGCCAACTCATCCCCAGCCACACTCACCACTTTGGCCCAGTGCGGGAGGTGGAGCCGGTTGTCGTCCAGGATGATGAGCTGGACGTGCCGGTGGGAGCTGTTGGCCAGCGCCGGGCCCAGGTCCCGGGAGATGAAGTCCCGCTGCTGCTCGGCCGTGAAGCCCAGGCACTGGAAGGGGTAGTTGTTGATGAGCCCGGCCGAGGGCTCGTTCTCCGCCGTCACCGCCCAGAAGGTCAGGTTGTGCTTGGCGTATTCATCCATGAACCTGGGACGGAGGAGGGCAGGGGTGAGTCCCCAGTGCCACCATGGAGGGTCCCCGCCCTGTATCACCCCTCATCCCCCAAGCGCTCCTCACCGTACAAAATAGTTGGCCCAGGTCTTGTGGTACTTGTCCCCCGCCTGCCCCTTCAGCGTCCCCTTCCCCACGAAGGACTCGCTGGTCTTCATCCAGGTGGGGGAGGTCCAGGGGCTGGCGTACAGCGACAGCGGCCGCTTGCTCATGGCCATGGCTCGGTGCAGGAGGGGGATCTGCAGGGGAGGATGGAGGGACCAGCTCCACCGAGTCCCCTGCGACGCCCCATCCCGCCCCGTTTCCTCCCGCCGCTCACCTTTAGCTTCGTGTCCTCGTCTCGCAGGCTGAAGTGGGTCAGCCCATAGTCATAGGGGACATCGTCGTAGGTGTAGACGTGGAGGGAGAAGTCACAGCTAGCCATGGGAAGCCGGACAAGGTTGTACTCCAGCCCTAGCAGGCACAGGAGGGCAGTGGGACATGAGACCTGCCAGCACCCGAGGTCCCCTGCCACCATCCCTCCCGTCTCCCCAGCGCTCTCACCTTCCTCAGAGAAGTAGGAGCGCAGCAGGTGCTCCTGCGCCTTCTCCGGCAGGGACAAGATGTTGATGGCGGCCGCATCGGTCATGGAGCCACCGAACCCCTTCACCCTCTGGAACCGCTGCGTCGTGTCCAGGGTGAGGACGAGGTCTGCAGGGAGGGGAGCCCAGTGTGATGGGGGTCACAGCGGGGCCCGTCCCATCCCTGCTGCCGACAGCGGTACCTGGGGCGCAAAGTCTGCACTGGAACTTCCCCTCGCTCCGCTCCAGCCTCTTGCCGGCCTTGCTGCTCTCGTACTTGATGTAGGAGCCCACGGGTGGCAGCACCAGGGGATCCACCGTGTCGCAGTAGGTGGCATTGCAGACGCAGACCATGGCATCGAGCCCAAAGTATTTGGGGCTGCAGGGCCGGGCGCCTGCGGGGCACGGGGGGGGNGTGGGGGCAGTCCCGGGGACGTGTCCCTTGCCACCTCTCCCACCTGCCCCGGAGTGATGCCGCTGTCCCGGTGCTCCACATCACGGCATCTCCCGGGCATCCCCGGCCCCCCGGGTATTCCCTCCCCACTCCGGTCCACCGGACACCCCCATTT
>WEKX01028173.1:28499-40050 GCA_013390025.1 Pitta sordida
CCCCCGCCCTCCCCAAGAGTTGGGGCCTCCCTCGGTGTCCCGGGGACAGACACCTTCCCTATCACCCTCCTTATCCCGGGCTCAGGCCCCCCTCCAGGTGTCTTGGGGACCCACCCTCCCCATCATCCCCGGTGTCCCGGGGACAGAACCCCAGAACCATCCCCGGTGTCCCGGGGACAGAACCCCAGGCCATTCCCGGTGTCCCGGGGACAGAACCCCAGAACCATCCCCGGTGTCCCGGGGACAGAACCCCAGACCATCCCCGGTGTCCCGGGGACAGAACCCCAGGCCATTCCCGGTGTCCCGGGGACAGAACCCCAGGCCATTCCCGGTGTCCCAGGGACAGAACCCCAGGCCATTCCCGGTGTCCCGGGGACAGAGCCCCAGACCATTCCCGGTGTCCCGGGGTGGGGCCTCCATCGCCCCTCGGGGTCCCGGGTCCCCGTCCAGAGGCCTCTCCTCCAATCCCCCCCCCCATCCGGTCTCGAGCCTCCAGGACCTTCCCCGTCGCCCCCCGGGGTCGGTGGGTCACAGGAGCAGCTGTCCCAGGGAGGGATTCGTGGCACCACAAGTGCTTGGGGAATTGCATTCGTGTCTCCTGGATCCAGTTATTTTTAGGGATCCCCGATTCCATCAGCTCCAGCTGCCCCTGGATGGCACAGCGACCCTGGGAGCAGGAGCCGCACCAGCCCCTGCCCAGCTCCCAGTGCCCAGCAGAGACCCCGAGAACATTGTTTAGACTCTTGAGACCGACACAGGAATGCCCCAGGTGAGCTCCCACCTCAGCTCCCACCTTCCCCCCGCTGTGAAAGTCACAGCAGGTCCCAGGGAATAGTCCAGGCAGAGGCACAGACAGCCCAACGTGGGCTCCTGACACCCCTTTATCCAACAGCCCCCACCACCAGCTCCACCCCAACCAGGGCCAAGAGGTTTCTCCAGGTAAGAGAACCCCCCCCTCCTCACTGGCCTTTTTCTGCCTCCCACCCCAACACTGACCCCCAGGGCAGGAGGAAGGGGCCAGCCCGTGGTTTGCTGACCCCCAAACCAGCATCTGCTCAGCCCCAGGCGCAGCCCTGAGGGCCAAACACAGCTCCTACCCTGGGAGGCCTCTCAGGGGGTTGTAGAGCTGGTTCCCTGCGCCGTGAAGTTCCTTTCCTCCCTCCTCTTTCTTCCTCACCCAGGGCACAGCACCAGGGTCCCAGGAGCAGCTGCCGCCAGGCCAAACACCCAGGGACAGCACAGGGGCGCTTTATTCACTTCATGTTTATTTCTCACAAAGACTGTACAAAATCCTTATAAAACTCTGGTGTGGGGATGGGCTATGACATCGATCCAAAAAATAATTCCCATGCAGTCCCACCAGTTCCATAACTTACAAGGAAAACAGAGGAGCTACAAGAGAGAGCTGCGAGTCCTGGAGTATTTACACCGAGGAGGGGCAGGAGCAGGAGACAAAAGCGACACATGACGAGAGGTATTTACAGCACGGACACACCCCCCTCCCCTCACAGCAGCGACAGCGGGTCGGGCCCGTGGTGCTCTGGGACTATTTACAGTATCTCACATATTAACAGCTTTACAAAGGGAGTTTCTTCTTGTTTNCACACAGGCCTCCACGGGGGCTACAATCCGAGGGCTGGCTGGCACCTGTGGCGTCACCGGCTGATGTCGCGGCTCGAGTCCCACAGTTTTGTGCTGGGCTCCATCCCCAGCAGGTCGAAGAAGGGGTGTTTGAGGGCCTCGGCCAGGGTGATGCGCTTGGAGGGCTCGTACTCCAGCATGCTCTCGATGAGGTCGAAGAGGCGGTGATGGTCCTCGGCCTCCGACGTCAGGTAGCGCTGCAGGGGTGGAGGGGAGAGGTCAGGGCCTGGCTTGGGATACCCTCCTCTCAGGGGGTTGTAGGGAGGGAAAAGATCCCTCCTGAACCTCTTTTCTCCAGGCTGAGCAACCCCAGGACAACGAGGTGACTGTAACAACAGCCTTGCCAAAGAACAGCACTGTGGAGCTGTTCAATAAAGCACTTCCCATCTCCCAGGGCAAACCCAGGACAGCTCCTGAAGCACATGGAGGCTCATCACTCCCCAGAGTGCCCTCGAGGGGCACACCTGCCTTGGTAGGAGGTGATCCCACCCAGGATCACTTCAGGGGCCCGGTAGTGCCTGGTGATGGTGTTGTGATGCTCGTGGTCAAACGTGGCGCTGCCAAAATCCACCACCCTGATGGCCTGGCCTGGCCTGGGACGTTCCCTGGGCTAAGCTGGTTTGTTCAGGCCACCACTGAGCCAGGATCTGAACTCTGGGCTCCTCTAAGCAAGACACAACCGCTGGGGTTTCATCCGCCCCACCTTTCCCAGCCACTTCCTGAACTCTCCTTCTCCTCCACTTCAGATTTAACTCAGGCTGCCGCAGCATCCCTGGCTCACGCCTGGCACAGCCAAAGCTCCCTCAGGACACTGTGTGACCCTCTGGGCTGGCCTGAGCTTGCCCAGAGGGAGAATCTCCAAAGCAGGCACTGGAGTTCCTCCCCCCTTACCCGCAGTGGTTTGCAGTTCTCCCGCACGTAGCGTCCGGCCGAGGTGTTCTCGTCCCAATCCAGGCGCCCGTGGTAGAAATATTTCTGTTTCCTGTCCAGAGTAACAGGCAGGAGAGCAGGTTACACCCAAGCACAACACACCCGGCACCAACAGCAACGTGCCAGCCCTGCCTTGGGACAGCAGCATGGCCAGGGAGCTCAGCAGGGAGAACCCACTGCCCATGAAGCAGGAGGGGCTGCCAAGCCTGCAGGGCCCAGCTGGCCTTGCTCACCTCGTCTTCCGAACCATCCGAGAAGGAATTGGCCCCAAAATCCTCTCCATCATGGCCAGGTGCTCCCGGTTGTCGTGTGTCTGAGAGAGAGAAACGCCAAGGGAAGGCATGGACCAGATTCCAGTGGCTATGGCTCCACAGCCCTGGGTGTTCTCCCAACCAGAACCCCTTCCCAGCCTTGGCCAGCTCTCCAAGGCAGCAGCGATGAGGGATCCCCAGTGCCAGGGACTCTGGGCTGTGCCAGAATCCTCTCAGCACTTGGAAGCAGCCACACAACGCACAGTTCTTACCTGGAACAGGGTGAAACCCACATAATACTCAAAGATGATGCAGCCGATGCTCCACACATCACAGGGCTGACTCCAGCCCAGCTCTGAAAAAACAGTGTTGTTTCAATAAATGATCCAGTTATGGCCCAAGATGACAAGCCCCTCTCCCTTTTAAAAACAAACAACTGGAAAAACACTCCTCATTCCAGCCAAGCTCCTGGTTGGGCAGCAAGGCCAGAACACCAGCTGATGATCATGGAATCGTTGTAGCTGGGAAACACCTCCAAAATCATCACGTCCAACCTCTGACCCACCCAACCCAGAGCACCAAGTGCCACATCCAGTTGTTTCCTCAACACCTTCAGGGACGGGGACTCCCCCACCTCCCTGGGCAATGCCTGACAACTCCTTCCAGGAAGAAATTCCTCCTGATGTCCAACCTGCCCCTCCCCTGGCACAGCTTGAGGCTGGTCCCTCTCCTCCTGTCCCTTGTTCCCTAGGAGCAGAGCCTGACCCCCACCTAGCTCCACCCTCCTCTCAGGGGGTTGTAGGGAGGGAAAAGGTCCCTCCTGAGCCTCCTTTTCTCCAGGCTGAGCCACCCCAGAACAACGAGGTGACTGTAATGAGGTGACTGCCAAAGAACAGCACTGTGGAGCTGTTCAATAAAGCACTTCCCATCTCCCAGGGCAAACCCAGGACAGCTCCTGAAGCACATGGAGGCTCATCACTCCCCAGAGTGCCCTCGAGGGGCACACCTGCCTTGGCAGGCACCTACCCAGGATCACTTCAGGGGCCCGGTAGTGCCTGGTGGAGACGATGGTGCTGTGATGCTCGTGGTCAAACGTGGCGCTGCCAAAATCCACCACCCTGATGGCCGTGCTCTTGACGCTCCTCTCGTCCCTCTTCTGCACAGGGAAGAACAGGATCTGTCACCTCAGAGTGCTGAGCCCCTCTCCTCACACAGCTGAGAGGGGAAAGCTTCACAATAACCTTCCCTCACCTCCCAGCTACACCCTGGGTCACTTATCACTGCCTGAACACGGGCAGATCATGGGAGAAACAGGCCCTGAAGGGAGCCCGTGTCCCAACTCCTTCCCCCTGCCAGCCCATGTCACCTGGGGCCATGTCCAAATCCTTCCCCCTGCCAGCCCATGTCACCTGGGGCCGTGTCCAAATCCTTCCCCCTGCCAGCCCATGTCACCTGGGGCCGTGTCCAACTCCTCTGATGAGGTCAAGGACACCAAGAACCCCAGAGGAGACCCGAGCCCAGGCTGTGTGTTACCTTTTCCAGGTTGTAGGAGAGCTCGTAGTCCGAGTTCACAAAGAGGATGTTCTCCGGCTTGAGGTCGGTGTGGGTGAGTTTATTGTCGTGCAGGACTGAGGAAGGAGAAAGTCCAGGTGATGGGACAGAAGCAAAGAAAGGTTGTCCCCACCCAAAAGGCCCTCCTTGGTTCGGTTTGCTCATCCTGGCTGTCCTTTGGCCCACGTTTCAAACTGGGAGTGAACAGCCAGGCTGGCCCAGGCCAAGATGCCTCAGCAGAAGCACAAGGATGAATCATATTGATCACCAGGAGGGTGGATGCTGGAGTGCCCTGAGCTACTGCCAAGCCCACAAGCCCAAGGAAATGAACAGGCTCCATTCCCAGAAGGACAGGAAGGCTCAGGCTCAGAACCACAGTGAAAACTCGCTGCTCTGAGCCACCAGCTGAAGTGTCCCCGTCCCTGGGAGCTGCCCAGGTGAGCGCAGTGCAGAGGGGAGAGCAGCAGGCAACACTTACACTTCACAGCCTGGCACACCTGGAAGGCCATGTGCCGGACCTGGTGGATGGGGTAAGGCAGGTAGTTGTTGTCCTTGAGGAAGTCGAAGGTGCTGAGCCCCAGCAGCTCAAAGGAGATGCACATGTGGCCATGGTAGTCAAACCAGTCAAACATCCTGACACAGAGACTGACAGAAACATTCCTCCTTGGGAACAGCTCTGCAATGCCACCCCCCGTGCCAGGGCTCCTCCTTCCCCTGCTCACTCTGTATCCCACGGCAAGAAAAGATGCCTCCAAACCCAGCCAGGATCACCCCTCTGCCACCCCACCCCTGAAACCTGCCCTGCCTGTCCCACACCACGAGCAAACTCACTTGGTGTTCTCGGGATCCTTCTCGTTGATTTTCTCCAGCACGTTGATCTCCAGCCGAGCGGCCTCCTTGTACTTCTCTACGTTTTTAATGATTTTGAGAGCAACACGTGCACCACCCCTGAGGGAGAAACAGGGAGACGAGGCAAGGTGAGCCCTGAAGGCGTCAGACCAGGCAAGAGGGACCTTCTGTGCAGCACAGGCTCAAGGGGTGTCCACCAATGCTGTCCCCTTTCCCTCCCTACAAACAGTCCTGAGGGCTTCCCCTCCACAGGAGTGACCCAACAAGGTGAGCGTGACCCAACAAGGTGAACACCCAGCCCAGCAGAGGATCCTGGAAGCCCAACAGATCGATTTTCAACCCCCCCCACAAGCTCCAACTTTACGCCCCAAAGGCTCCACAGGCAGCTGGAAGCCTCTCCCCCCCCCTTTCCCCACGTACCTCCGGTGATCCATGCACTGCACCACTCTGCCGAAGGTGCCTTCCCCCAGGGTGCTGATAATCTCATCTGGGAGGGAGAGAAGGAGAAGGGGGAAGGAGCTGAGAGAAGGGAGCGGGACCTGGCTGCAGCGATACACAGGGCAGAGGAGAATGCATTGCAACACCTAAACCTGCACACAGCTGGAGAGCCCGGAGCAGCGGAAGGCTGACACCGGCTGCACAAGGCAGCTGCCCTAATTCCCTGCCAACTTCAGGAACAATACACAATATATTAATTTTTAAAAAAAAAAAACAAAAAAAACAAACAAAAAAAATAAAACAAAAGGGGAAGGAAAAGGAGAGGGTTTTCTCTTTAATAAACAATGAAAATAAAAATGAAAACAGAAAGGTAAGACAGATCTGCGACTGCGATGGGAGCTTAACTAGAGAGCTAAATTATGTTACGATTTGGCTGTACATCTTTCTTGTAGCCAGTCGCCGACGCGATAGATCAGATGCCCCTCGTCGTCGTCCTCCACACTCTTGGCCCTTCTGCTGCTCTGTCGACTCCGCTGCTGGCCCAGGCAGACAGGGAATTCATCATTTCACCAATCACATTTTCAAACCAGCGCAGCAGCCAGCGTCACGCATTGGTTGGTTTGGAAATTCACATGGTTGGTTTGAGGAGGGGTTGCAGGAGGAGATTCCCAGCCAATTCATACGGCACAGAGGAATATATAACGATAGGGATATTGCAAGGGAACATGTCAAGATACAACACACTAGCTCAGGAAAGAAAAAAAAAAAAAAAACAGTTTCGCTTTTCGTTGTAGCCAAAAAAAAATAAAAATAAAAAGAGTTTTTTATTTAGAAAAAAAAAAAGTAAAAGGAAGAAAAAAAAAAAGAAAAGAAAAAGAAGAACCTACAAACAGCCCCACCCGAACCAGTGTGAGAGCAGAGCTGTGGGAGCCGAGGGGCACAGAAGGGCTGCTCTGGCTCCCGCGGGGGCTCAGAGAGGAACAGCACCAGCCTGCGGGTCCTGGGCCCTGCCTGGTCATGTCACAGGCCAGGGGAAGGAAGGGGCTCCCCGCAGGCCACCGAGGAGGGAGGGAGCAAGGGGCAGGTGCCAGGAGGTCCTGCACAAGCCCAGGCTGCCCCCACGGGCATCCCCATCCCACTGCAACAACCGCCCACACAGCTTCCCCCAGCCCAGGCACTCGGGGAGAGATGAATTCCGAGATTCCAGAAGCAGCCCCAGGCACAAGGATCCATCCAAAACTGAGAGTGTGCAGTGACTGCCTGGGGAAAGACAGACACTCCTTCCCTAGACCCCTCCCCCAGAAGAAGCTGATCCTGGAAAGACTTAACTTCCAGGGGAGAAGCAGAGCCTAACAGGGAACAGGGACAGCCTGGGATGAGGTAGATAAGAGCTTTGTGTCAGAGAAGAGAGAATTCCTGCCTTCGGTTCCTAAGCTCAGTAACCCCACACCTGGGAGCGACCACTCAGACCCGAATCCAGCCCCCAATCCCCTCCCTGGACACACAGAACAGAGCAGACAACACTGAGAGCTCCACACACAGAGCAGAGCAGAGCCCGTGCCTGGGCTCTAACACGAGTGGAAGGTGAAGAGCAGAACAGACAAGAAGAGGAAAGCCAGGGGCACTGCTGGGAAGAGCTTGGGATGGTCACTGCCTCCACCTGAGCTCTGCTCCTCCGCAAAGCCCCTCGCACGACACCCCACGTCAGCTGGGCCCAGCCTGGAGGGTCCTGCTCTAACCCTCAGAGCCAGGGGCTTCCTCCACAGCCTGAGCCAAGGGCCACAGGGACAAGCTGCCCCTCGCAGGCTCTGTGGGACTGGGACCAGCTGAGCGGCGGCTGTCGGAGCCTCGCACAAATCCTGCCTGGCTGGGGCAGCTCTGCAGGAGCCCCACGGAACGGGAGGAGCTTCAGCACCACCCCAAGGACACACCTGTCCTCCCACCTGAGCTGGCAAGACCTAAGAGAGGGTCTGAGCCGCCCGTGCCCAGCTGGCACAAGGGCGGCCCCAGGCGCGGCGCAAACGGGACGCGGGCAGGAACGCCCTGCACCAAAAAAAAAAAAACAAAACAAAAAAAACCAAAAACCAAACAAACCACCTTTTGGACACACAATTCAAAGCCGAGTCCGAGAGAGAGAGCAGTTCAGTTAGAAAAAGTGAGAGAATTGTTCTACTTACCCAGCTCGCCCCCTGGGGGAGAAAAGGTTACAGGGGAAGGCCCAGCCCAGCAGGATACTCACCGATGAGGAGCGGCTAAAGGACCGGCTGCGGCGCCGCCTCCGCCTGTGCTTACGCCGGCTGCTTTTGCAGCTCCGGTAGCTGCCCTCGCGGTCCCGGGAGCGCCGGTACTCGTAGGAATGGCGGTACTCGGGCTCGTAGTAGGCGTCCCCTCGCTCGCGGCTGTAGTCGTTGCGCCGGTAGCTGTCACAGTAGCGCCGGTCGTAGGCCCGCCGGTCTGCGGAGTGGTCGTCGTAGCTGGGGGGGGGGAAATTGGAATGCTGAGGAATGTTGGGATGGACCTTAAAGGTCGCAGGCAGGGGTGAATCCCACTAGGGCAGGTCGCTCAGGGTCTTGTTTAAACTGGCTTTGAAGACTGAAAGATTTGAAGATTGATTATTTGAAGATTGGCAGGGTTGGGGAATCCACGACCTCCCGGTGTCTCGCCACCCTCGCAGGGGAGAATTTCTTCTTAATATCCCACCTGGATTTCCCCTCTTTCAATCTGCACCCGTACCCTTTGTCCCATCACCCCAGTTCCTGATGCGCAGTCCCTCTCCGGCTGCCCTGGAGCCCCTTCAGATCCTGGGAGGTGCTGGGAGGTTTCCAAACAACCTTCTCCTCTCCCAGCATGTCTCCACAGGGGAGGTGCTCCAGCCCCTTTATGAACTTTGTGCTCTCCTCTGGACCTGCTCCAACAGCTCCACATCCTCCTTATCAATCTGGGGACACCAGAACTGTACACCGTGCTCCAGGCTGGGTCACACAGGAGCAGAGCTGGGGAGGGAATCCCCTCCTTTGAAACATTTAGTGCAGCAGCTTGAGTGGGAGCCCTGGAGGGCAGGAGCTCCTGGCACCAACCCTCTGCATGACAAAGGGCACAGGGACCTGTGTCCCAACCAGGTGAGGGACACTGGTAACCAAGGACTCTCAGATTTTTCTGCTCTGAGACTGTGAGGGGATAAAAGCCCAGGAGGTCCTTTGTTTAAGGTCTGGCCCCGGAGGCATCAGTTCAAGCTTTGTAATTGTATCGAGATTACATTATTATATTATATTATTTTAAGGATCCAGAGGTCTGGGACTCTGCTGTGGGAAACCTGGGCTGAGCTGGTGAGGAAACTGGTCTGACTGGGAGTGTGGGGAGTCAGGAGGGGATCCGCTGGGTCACTGGAGCCACCGCTGTGAGGGGGCCTGAGTGGGACTGTCAGAGCGGCTCCTGGGGGGCTGGACAGGGAAGTTTCTCTAGGACAGGAGTGAAGTGAGGGGGTTTAGTCACGAGCACCACCCCAAGAGAGACAGGAGCAGAGCTCAGGTCACACGGGGACCAGGGCACCATGGCTGATCAGGCCCAGCTGGAGAAACAAAGATGATTAAGGGCCTGGAGAATCTCCTTTATGAGGAGAGACTGTGGGAGCTGGGCCTGGTTAGTCCGGAGAAGAGAAGACTCAGACAGGGTCTCATCAATGTATGAAAATATCCCCAAGGGAGGGGTCAGGACAGTGCCACCCTCCATTCAGTGGTGGCAGTGACACAACAAGGAGGAATGGCCATAAACTCAAAAACAAGAAGATCCACCTCAACATGTGGACGAACGAGGGCAGCAGACCAGGGAAGGCGTGGAGACATTCCAGAATCCAAATCCCTCTGGAGACATTCCAAACCCACCTGGACGCATCCCTGTGTCACCTGCTCTCCCAGATGTCCCCCTGCCATCCCAGCCAGCGAAACGGGGCAGGGCTGAGCCCGGCTCACCTCCGGGATCTGACGTGGTAACTGTCCTCCCGCCGGTGCCGCCGGTCCCGCTCGCTGCTGCTCGACCGCGACCGCGTCCGCCGCCGCTTGTGCTTGCGGCTCCTGTAGCGCTCGTGGTAACTCCCGCGGCTGCTGCGCTCCGACGAGCGGTACCTTCGGGAGTGAGGCATCTGTGGGGACAGCAGGGACCCCGGGAGTGAGTGAGGCATCCGTGGGGACAGCAGGGACCCCAGGAGTGAGGAATCCGTGGGGACAGTGGGGACCCTGGGAGTGAGTGAGGAACCTGTGGGGACAGTGGGGACCCTGGGAGTGAGTGAGGAATCCATGGAGACAGCAGGGACCCCAAGATTGAGGCATCCGTGGGGACTCTGGGAGTGAGGCATCTGTGGGGACAGCAGGGACCCCGGGAGTGAGTGAGGCATCTGTGGGGACAGTGGGGACCCTGGGAGTGAGTGAGGAATCCATGGAGACAGCAGGGACCCCAAGATTGAGGCATCCGTGGGGACCTCAGGAGTGAGGCATCTGTGGGGACAGGAGGAGTGAGATATCCGTGGGGATAGGAGGGACCCCAGGAGTGAGTGAGGCATCTGTGGGGACAGTGGGGGCCCTGGGAGTGAGGCATCCGTGGGGACAGCAAGGACCCCAAGAGTGAGGCATCTGTGGGGATCCCAGGAGTGAGGAATCCATGGGGACAGCGGGGACCTCGGGAGTGAGGCACCCGTGGGGACAGCAGGGACCTCGGCATCCGTGGGGACAACAGGCACAGTCTGAATGTGCAGGGGGGTCTGAGAGGGAGGAACTTCTGAGAGATCCCCCGGGACAGGATGAGCTGACCCACAGGTTTGCTGTGGTTCTCTTTTCCAGGTTAACTTTCCCTCCTGGCGCCCATTTCTACTGGCCATGGCTCCAGGAGCTGCTCTTCCAGGGCTTCCACCTTCTCCCTCTAAGCTCCTGTGCTCCCCAGGGAGGTGGGAAGGACCCCCAAGGAGAACTGGAGGAAGGTGAAATGAAGCCCTGGATGTCACCAAGGATCCTGTGCACCAGTAATGGAAACACCTACGGCAGCAGCTCCCCAAGAGATGCCCCTGGTTTGCTGCCAAGCAAGTGACATCAGCACCTGGGGGGGGACATGAGGGCAGGGAAGGGTCTGGAGCGGCCACTCGAGGAGCAGCTGAGGGCACTTGGTCTGTCCAGCCTGGAGGAGACTGAGGGGAGACCTCAGGGCTCTGCAGCTTCCTCAGGAGGGGCAGCCCCTGATCCCTGCTCTGTGTGACAGGGACAGGAGCCAGGGAAGGGCTGGAGTTGTGTCAGGGCAGGGTGAGGGTGGATCTCAGGACAAGGTTCTTCCCCCAGAGGGATTTGGGGCACTGAACAGGCTCCCCAGGGTTTGGTCACTGAGGCTGCCAGAGCTCCAGGAGGGTTTGGACAACTCTCTCAGGGTCACAGTGGGATTTTGGGGCGCCTGTGAAGTCGGATTCCATGATCCTTGCGGGTCCCTTCCAGCTCAGGGATTCCGTGACACAATTCCCTGTGCCCCGGGGGAACTGCCCGGGGACAAACCCACCCTTCCCACGCTCACAGAGCCCTGCAGCCCCTCGTGAACCCCGAGGGCACAGGGGAAGCAGGAGCCCAGGTACCCCCGGGTGAGACCCCACTGCAGCCCCACACGTTCCCCACACGCGTTTTGTGGTTCCCAAGCACGAGCTGCTCCCTCTGCCTCAGCTCCACAGCACCAACCGCGGGATTATGGAACGTGAGGAGTTGGGAGGGACCTCAAAAAAGCTCATCCAGTCCCACCCCCTGCCCTGGGCACGGACACCTCCCAGCGGCCCAGGGGGCTCCAGCCTGGCCTTGGGCACTTCCCGGGATGGGGCAGCCCCGAATTCCCTGGAAAACCCGCGCCCGAGCTCCCCCTGCCCTCAC
>WEKX01028174.1:0-12765 GCA_013390025.1 Pitta sordida
CCTCCCTCCTCCTGTTTGTATGGGGCATAAGGGGTGGGGGAAATGAAGTGAGAGAGAGGTTGTGGGTGCATCTTTGGAATCCAGCCGGGGTCAAACCACGACACATATGCATAAGTGCTATGAGGAATGAATACACACCCTTGAAAAAGGAACATAGACATTTTTAAAAGGTGCTTATTTCTTTTGTGGTTTATGTATGGCATTGTACAACCCTTTGTTTTTCCTTCACCCTGTGAATATTAGTTTGCCAGAAAAAAACCCCAAACCAGTTCAGGCTTTGAGCTAGAGATGGAAGGAAATAAACCTGCATACCTTATACTGTGGATGCTGGAACCTCGTGCTAACTAACCTGCATCAACACATCCTGAGAGGTCACTTTTTTGTGATTACAATAACACCATCAGGTATTGGTATCATTAACATCTCCTTTAAGCATAGCTTTGCATACTAGATCAGCATCAGTCAAAGTCAAAATCCATCACATGTTCTAAGGTACAAGTTGTCTGAGAGTTTTCTATGTTATAGTCTTGATATGGTTTGTAACAAACAGATGAAAGATCAGGGAATGCCACCAGAAACAGCCCCCACAGGTTAAAATGTCAGCAACAAAATTATGTAACTGTTCTTGACAGTACTCAACTCCTTAACAAAGCTCAAAACTGCAACAGGCTGCTAAATAAACCCTCACCTGTACAACTGAGAAATGTAATCTTTCATTTTAAGATTCCAGTTGGACACGTAACAAAGAGTCACTACTATTTTACCGCATGAGATTTTCATGAGTGGATCTCAGAGAGGTATAGTAGAGAAGTTATTTATGTGAATTGCAGCTGCCATGAGTTTCAATTTAAAGATAGAAGAAATGAAGCAAAATATTTGGCATAGGCTGCTCCATGGGAGAATGGAAGGGTTGGGAAAAGAAAGGCAGCCTTTTCAGACTGCTGCTGTCAGACACTTCTCTCAAAAGAAGCCACACTATCCTCATAGCATTAAGATCAAATAGATTCTCTCATTTCCGTTGAATTAGATAAAGAGATGTTAGTTTCACAACACCAACTAAGTCATTAAGAGACTGGCTGTGCAGTTGGCAGGGAGGAAATAGAGAAAGTCAGATGATGGGTCAATTGGTACCAGCATGTCTGAAGCCAGGGCTTTAATTTAAGATTACCCATTTTACTTGTCTTGCTATGTACAGCAAGTAATTACTTCTTGTTTCATGACATTCCACCTAACATCTACATTTTTAGAGTTGTCAGTTTCTGCTTTTCATGTCCTGATGATAAATACCTTTAAGGTAATACTACTGGGATTTGTTCACTGACACCTGAGTTCCCAAGATTCATCTAATCTTTACCTTGAGGGAACCCAAGCCACGGGAAACAAGAGAAGCATTGTGTCTATTAGACAAATACTAAAAATTACACTTACCTTCATAAGAAGAATTGATCTAATCAGCAACAGTAGTTCTTGAAAGCTTCATCTTTTTATAGGAAACTTTAACTTTCTATGAGCAGTCTTCTGATTTGACATAAATTTGCACGAGTCTGCGCAAGAAATGGAACATACAATTTTATTCTGTTTTGATGAATTCTCTGTTACTCAGTAGCTAATGAGGGGCACATAGATCACTTTTTACAAGGTAACTAACTGGCTAACTCTCTTCTGAGTGACTGAATTCTGGATATGAATATCAGTCATTTGAGACAATTCAAACAATGAAGCGAGGGAGAGAAGAAAAATTTTAGAAGGTATTACAAAAGAACTCTCTTTTAGAAGATCTTTCTACTACTGCTGTTCCAATATAGAGAGCTACTGCCCTCTATAAACACCAGCAAACTCCACAAGGAAACAACACTCCTTCCTTCAAAGTACACAGCAATAGTGGTATTTTAATCTAGTAACAAGACAAGTAGAAGACTGTGTGACGGCTAGAGTTTTGTTGGCTTCCCGTTGTCTTGACTTTGCATAGAAGGGTACTCAAACAGTGAGATGACAGCCCGTCCCTTTAAAGTTGTGAGGTTTATATAATGGAAGTAACATTTTAAATTAGGCTCATGGCCTCCATTTGGTTGTACACAATTAAGTATTTTATTGCTTGACTCTTGTTCTTTTACTGTGACAATCTCCAGGCCAGTTTTTTTCCTATAAATGAAACTCTGCTGGCTGACAGTTTGGACTAATTGTTGAACTCAATAATATGAGGTACATGGGGGATCTTCAGGAGTGGAGACAATTGACCCTAGCTGAAGTTCTGTTCTAGGACTAATTTCTGGGAAGTTTATTTGTAAATTAGCTAAATTCTCTTGCCATTTTGGACTTGTTTGACAGGCATAACGCTGTCTAATAACTGGATGTAGAAAGCTGTCAGTTACAATCTTTCGAGAAACTGAGAAGGGTGAGTCAAGTCCATAGTGATACCAAATACTCTGATTTATTTCAATTGTTGTGCTAAGTTGTTCTGGAAGCATTTAATAGTGATTTCAAAACATTATTCAAATACTGAATCGCTGAAAATAATAATTTCCAGAGTTTCAGCACAGATGGCCTGTTAAAGGAGAGTATTGTTGGCTTTACTTACCATGCTTTTGTCTATATAACTCTTAAGAAAATATATTCTGAGGAACAATTGCCGTAGTTAGTTTGGACTATTTGTCCATGTTTATACAACATCACATTGTACAGGGAGTTGATGTGACTGAAAGTATGTAAGTTTTAAATTCATTTTCATTGTTTAGTCTTTGCTTACATTACAAAGCTGTTTTAAATCTGCCAAGAAGACTCAACCCTGAAAAGAGAGGAGAAACAAAATTCTGCTCTGAATTCTCTACACTCATTTTTTGATAGAGCTAGTCTCAGGCTACTATAGTGTCCCCAGATACCCAGGGCTTATAAATAAAACGTATCAGAAGCTGGATTTTTGGGATGTAATCCTTGTATATAGAAAACCTACACGATACACTTTTGATTTTGCTTTAACAAACATTTGAAAATTTTCAGGTAATCTGGATGATTTTTTCTAATACTTTCATATGTGCGTCTGAAGTCATTTTATCACAAGTGCAGTTTCATGGATATTGGTTTGGCCCTGTATGTATTCACCTGCACTGGTGGCAAATGTGCTTTGTACTGACAAAGAAGTGTAAACAGTCACAGCTCATACACAAATTGTGGCTACTGTGTCCCTTCTTGGATACCTTTCTTCTTTCCAATGTTCTCCTTTTATTGTAATGCATTAATTTTGCAATCCTGCAATGTCGGAAAAATGAACAAATTGAAGTAGGAATGGTATTTCTCATGAGATAATGATAAAAGATCGGTAACAAATAGTATTTTGGTTTTACAAGCTTTGTTTACTGAAGTTTCTGGAACAAGTGACACATTTTTTAAATATTTTAAGTGATAGGCTAGTGAAATCCTCCCAGATACTACTTTAGTTCACTCCAGATTTTAAACCCAGTGGTACTTGAAGTATAATCTTGTTCAGCCCATGATCTACCAGTGATCTCTCTTATTTACATTTCAGTTACAAAGCCAGAAGTGTGAGCTGAAATTTTATACTTTGTAAAGACAAACCTCCCTGAAGTCTTAATTGTCAATGAATGCTCATAAAAGCTGTAATCAGAAGTCAAATAGGAATAGTCTGGAAAAATAAAAAGTAACTCACTATTTATTTCATCAACTGTTAAACAGACTAATTCCATATTGGAATATCTTGCTCCCAAGAGCTTATCTGGAGAAGGCTGGAAATTTAAAATTGGATTCTGTGGGAAATTTTCAAACAAATTCAAAAAAATCACATCAAGATATAAATTGAGAAATAAATTTTCTTTCTCTGTTTCAAGAAAAGTAAGTGAGAGGCCATATACAATGTCATCCAACCTAAAACGATAGGAAACTTTTGGTTTTGTGGTCTGGTGTCTTACTACATATCCAAGGCCTTACAGATTTAATGCTGTTTGGGAAGAAACTGGCAGTGCAAATTGATATTATTTTATGGAATCCAGCATATTTATCAAGGAGGCAGTAAATTTAATTTCCCTTAATGGAACAGTGAAATAGGAAACAAAACAATTTTTCCTTCCTTGTATTTTTTCTGTCATCCTGCAATAGTGGCTCATTTAGTTAGTGACATAATAATGACTTCTTTCCTTCTGTTTCTTGAGCAATCTCACGAGTGCTTCTTTACCTGTTGCACATCCTATTTGTGTGTAGTTTTCTCCTCCTTTAAGCCAACTTAACCAAAACTGCAAATTTGCAAATGGCACCTTAAATCCAGAGTGTTCATCATCTAGGCCATGCAACTGAGCTGGGTTCAACACCTTCAACAGTGGTGTTATTTCCAGTTCTAGGGAGAAAATAAATGGTTAAGTCTCGAAGATTTGTGCTTCTTGGATAAAGTTATGAAAGCTAGTAGTACTTAACTGCACAAGAATATTATTTTTAAAATATTTTAAATTAAGAAAAAAAGGATATTAATTCATGTCACAGTTGGATTTCATTGATAGCTAAAACTGTTGCATAGCTATGGATATTTTGCCATGTCACACCTTTTTACATGACAGTTGGATATCAGGAAAAAGTTTTTCACCCACAGGGCATTTGACCACTGGAACAAGCTCCCTGGGGAAGTTGTCACAGCACCAAGGCTGACAGAGTTCAAGAATGATGTGACTCTTGGGGTGTCCTGTTCAGGGCCAGGAGTTGGACTCACTGATCCTGATGGGTCCTTTTCAACTCAGGATATTGTATGATTTTGTGATGATCTCCTGCTATTGAAATCCACTTTAGTACAGTGGTGAGTGTCCCTGCCTGCCATGCGGGAGACCAGGGTTCGATTCCCGCCAGGTAGGCAGTGGTGTGGTTTAAGAGTTGGACTCAATGATCCTTGTGGGTCCCTTCCAACTCACAATAATCTGTGAATCTGTAATCTATTATTTCCCAGTTTGTCAATACATCTATGAGGCCACAAGCTTATGTGTCACATCTTTGATCTAAATAATTACGTATTATGCTGCTTTTATTATTAGCCTAATTTTTCCCAAACTTAAAAGCCCTTCTGATGTTGAGCGACTCCAATGAGGTATTTTAATGCTACATTTTAGGCTGATGCTATACAGTATCCAGCAGAAATTTACTCTGCTCTTCTCTCTCTGAGTGCAAGCCTCAATGTAGTTTCATTTACAGAAAAGACCAGGAAATTTTTATCCACGCTACCTACCAGGTTGTACCCATATATATATGTAAGTTGGGAGCACCTTTTATCCCATCTGCTCTGGAAAATGTGTCCTTTGGTAAACAGTCGGTAGGAATGTTTGCCACAGGGGTCCATCCTATGAAGAACAAAAGTGGTCAGTGACAAATCACATTGCTGTATGACTCATAGTCTCAGCTGGGCTGTACAGTTTTTGGTTTATCAGCTTCATAACTTGTCTCTTCACTTTCTTTTTTGCAATGAATATAAATTATTCTAATCCTTCCCGAGCCCTTAGCACTACAATGTTTGTTGTAGTGTTGTTTTCTGATATTCCTTTCTGTTTTTTCTGGGAACATGTTGCAATATAAATTGTTAGATTCAAACCTGTATCCTGTTAATTAACAAAATAATACAATTTTTAGGTATTACCGCTGTCCCTTTTTTGATTTAGCAATTTGTTGTGCATTTCAAAGATTTCTTTACAGAGCTCTAAACAGTGATGTAGTGATGCAAAACAGAAAATGTAACTTCATTTGTGCACTTAAATTTTTTTGCTTTCACTGTGCAGAGCTTCATCTGAAATCAAATCATCTGGGTTTGTCTGTGCTCCTTAGAGCCGTGTATAATATTTTGGTGTCATTTTTCCTTTAATCAGATGTGTATTATTTTAAAATATTTGAAATATTTAAATACTTAAATTAATTTTAAAATTAAATTACATTTTAAATATTTAATATTTAAAATATTACTTTGTATGTTTAGGGTTAGTGAAAGCAGGGTAGCCTGTTAGTCAAGGGCTCTGAATCCATCCTTCAGAACTGTGTTTTAAATGTGTGCTATTTCATCTCACTGTTCCACTCTTTCCCAGGTGAATTGTTGAACATGCTGTTATCATGAACTTATTTCCACAGTAAAACTTTGATTACTTAGTTGTGTTTTATTTAATCACAGGAATTCTTGTAACAGGCGGTATTAGCAGCCAATGTTTCAGACCACTTTCTGCAATACAGAAGACCTCCACTTATTCGTGGTTCAGCTTCCTGTGAATTCAATCCTTTGCTGTTCATTTTTCAGCTAAAAAAGCGGGTGTGTGCATGTGCAGACAATGCCACGAAGGCAGAAAGTGCATGTATATGTAAATGAGCTCATGAATATGTAAATAAGCGCCACCCAGGAACCACTGGGGGCAGCAAGGGGAGGAAGCTGGGAAGGGAGTCGGGAGCTGTGCAGCCCGGCCCAGCCATAGCAGTGGGGGTGTCTCGTCCCAGTCCCAGTGCCGTCCTGTCCCGTCCCATCACATGTCATAGTGGCGAGGGGAGAAAGCAGGGAAGGGATCCGTGAGTGGCATGGCCTGACTGTGGTGGTGGGAGCATCATGTCCCAGTCCTGTCCTGGCCCATTTCATCCTGCGGCGGTGAGGGGAGGGAGCAGGGAAGGAGGTGCGGGTGGCAGCAGTGGGGCCACTCCCTGTCTGGCTTGGAGGAGCATCGAGGGGTGACAGCAAGGCCATTCCCTGCCATCCCTCTGCACCGGGAGGGAGTGGTGCTGGGGGACCCACTGCCATGGCAACCCCAGCCCAAATGCCCACACCTTTATACCCAACTGAGTTGGCTTTAAACACACACACACACTGGCAAGCCCCAGCATGGACAGGCAAAAGCCATTCCCTTTGGTGTCCTGAGCTGGCTCAGGGCACAAGGCAGTCCTGGGAAAGCCGCACAGCGCTGCGGAGCTGAAGGGGGCAGGGCGACGGGTGGGGCTTAATTGCATATTCATGAGTTTGCTATCTTAGTGAATTGCGGACTTTGCGGCTCCAACACAGACCCGTGGATCTGCAAAACCCGAGGGCTCACTGTAATAAACTCCTGTATGTAAACAGAGAAACAGTGCTTGGAAATTAGAGCTCAGTTTTACATTTTGACTTAATCTCTTTTGAACTAATACAGGACAACTGCAAGTATTTCAACACAGGATTCTTCAGGCCCTCGCGATGGCCTGAGATCTATCAGAGAAGACTCTGTTCCATAGTTGGTGATGATATTTATTCTGTGCCTGGTGCTCCCTTTTGAATAAGGCATTTGTCTGCACAGGGAAAGGAAAGCACTGTCTGTAGAGACAAAACCGTAAGAGCCATACAAAGGTTCTGCTTCCTATGTTCAGTTCATTCAGTGTTGTCTTTTTTGGCACTTTAAGCTATCTTTCCAACAGTGCAGACATCAAGTTAAGGAAGTAGAAATCAAAGTAAAGAGTATCTGAAAAATGCTTGTAATGGAAGTAAAATCAGAGTGTTTCTACGAACAGTCAGGGTAGCTGGTTAACCATAGCCATCAGGAAAGAATTACAAAAACCATACAAAAACCAGTTTCTTTCTAGTTCTTCTTGGTTTAGTCTTCACTTTCGGATCACAGAATCACAGAATATTCTGAGTTGGAAGGGACCTACAGGGATCATCGAGTCCAACTCTTTAAATGGCACCACTGCCTCCCTGGCAGGAATAGAACCCCTGGTCTCCCACATGACAGACAGGGACCCAAACAACCTACTAATCCTTCACATAAAGAAACAAACCAAACAAATAAAAAAGAAAAACAAACAAACCAACCCCTCCCCCCTAACCAAACAAAAGGAGAACGGATTATTCCACTTTAACTGTCATAAAATCTTAATCAAAATAAAAGGTACCCAAGAAGAGATCCTTGTTCTGCCACTGAAGTTTATAGTTCTGCTTCTTAATGATGAAGGAGAAGGAGGTTATGATCTAGAAACTAAATAATGTATCCAAGGTGGCCTGCTGGTTGTTGAAGACTTTCAGTACACACTGATATGACTCTGTAATAAACTGTATATATTCCCAGCAGTGAACAAAAGTATAACAGACTACCTTAAACCATTTATTACATTTTCCACAGAAGAAAAATTCCCCTACTGCAATAAGTAGGATATCAAGAAGCCAAGATAGCATCAAGAATCTATTTCAATGGAGTAATGCTCAATACTAAATAACAAATAAATAGAAAGTCAGAGGTTTTGATATATTTAAATAGTAGATCTAAAACATCGCAATGCATATATTTTTAGATATTTTCAAAAATCATAGAAAGGCTTGGATTGGAAGGGACCTTAATGATCACTTAGTTCCAGCCCCTCCTTTTCAAATGCAGGGATGTCACCCACTAGATCAGAATGTTCCTATTTTTAAAAAGGGAATACATACTTCCTGTGACAGAGAAAACCCAAATTCTGCTTGTATTCAGATCACATAGACTCACTGGAGTGAATAGGCTTGAAAAGAACACAGAATCTCACCCTAGCATACCCACATAGTGACAAACTCAGTTGGAGGTGTTAACTAAGTATCTACTGAGACAGCTCATTTTACTGCATTTCTTGCTTGCACACCAATTAGTTAGTTTGTGAAAACCTTAAGCCAAGTAGCTAAAGTAAGCTGTTATGTGTGAACTGAGAAAATGCTTGTTCATGAATGCTGAATCGTGTCTTTAAAAAGGTTTGGATAAGTACAATAGTTGTGTAAATTTCCTGACAGACTCACTGTTGAGTGTACGATTTTAAATACGTAGGTCCCACTGCAGAGCATCAACCCCATTGGCAGTTAGGGTGCCAAGGCTCACCCACAGTAGTAAGCCCCCAAAATTGCATGTTTAGTTGTATTCTGCACCATACTTCATTCCCTTACCATGCACTGAGTGCATGAAGACACCCATGTCCAGCACAGGTAAAGGGACAGTGTCTCCTCTCCAGTCCCTCCCCGTCCCTGCTCCATCAGCAAGCCTAAGAGGAGACTTCATGACTTGGCATTTCGAGCAGCAAGGGAATGAAAGGTGAAGGTGGGGTATGGGAAGCATGAGTGCTGTGAATTGCTTAGGGGATGAGGGTCTTGTGAGCAGTTGTCTGGAACTGTTAGGATTTTGTTGACTGCTGGGATTTTGTGATTGGGACTGCTGGGATTTTGTTGACTTCCCTCACCCATTACTTTGGCATCCAAAGCCACTGCCTCCTTCAGTGATACGTACCTGCAGACAGCCCTGTTTGTTATTAGGTCAACTAACATATTGCATAGAAAAAGCCAAACTGAATGACTATGTAATTTTTACTTTCCATTACCAAATTCTTGATGCTCTCCAAACATGCAGTGGCAGATTAATAAAAGACACTTGGGATACCAGTATCAGGTACAGCCAAGCGCTGTAGCTCGACATAAAACACAGAAAAAAAAAGGTATAACACTGTAGAGCACTGCAGATGCAAATGGAGGAGGAATACAACGGGAAAGGGAGTTGGTGTTCAAAACTGTAAGACTGAGACTCTGAGAGGGAAAGACCAACAACCCCAAACTGAAAACCAGTGACAGACACATCAGACCGCCTGATAAAACCAGCAAGCTGCCTCTGATATGTGGTACTGGACCTCATAAAACCACTCTATGCTGACTGTACTGCAATTGCTTACTCACAATTTAAAAGTAAATCACCATAAAAAAGCAGTAATACCAAGGGGGCAGACTAAAGAGTTGGTTGGGATTGCTGCCAATGCCTATTATTTAAGTGGTATTTTTTAACAATGACCCTGTATTTCTCAAGCTGCTGTGCAGAAGCTCCTTGTAAGGAAACAAAAATGATGCGCACACTTAAGTATGTGATCTCTTAACTGGATATGGTAAGGATACACAAGAAGTTTTTAACAGCCTTCAGTGAGATTCTGTAAAGATTACATCTTTACATTGCTTTACTTTTTAGCTTTGATTGGCATTTACAAGAAATAGATTTTCTTACCCATATTAGAGAAACACAATGCACAGGAGGAAGGAGACTAGACTGGAAATAGCATAGAAAAACAGGGAATGAAGAGTGATAGACGCGCACATGATGAGGGTAACAAAGGCAGACTTGGAGCAAAAGTAGTCAACGGCAACTGACATGAGATTTTACTCCTATTTTCTTGACCTACGGAGATAAGGATGGCTTTTGCAGACCTGCAAAGTCTTTTGCATTGCACATGAACTTCAACTGATGTGCCATTTCCCCATATTCTCCAGGAACAGGGGAACTCACACTTCTAATCAGCCAGGTGGTGCGGCTTCTGTCCCACTCAAAACCTGCCATCTGGCGGAATGTGGTGCCTGCAGATCATGACATGGAAAACAGCCAGACACCACGTTGTGCTACCAGCAGCAATGTACCCAACCTCTAGGTCCTCACACAGCAAGCAGTCCTGACAAATACAATTGCCATCCCAGTGGCAGTGCACAGGTTCTCAGAAGTTGTAAAGGAAAATGCAGTTGAGAACTGTGCCAGGCAAGGGGGAAGGGCTTCTTACATTTGCAGCTGCAATGTAAAAGACCTGGACTTCAGGCATTGACCTGCAGAGCTTAACATCATGCCCTGGTTTTCTGCACATGCTTCTCTTAGCAAGAGAAGTTCCCCCATAAAAAAACCCCAATAAACAATACAAGCCAAAAGGAAGAGGGGTACTGTCTCCATGCAAACAGAAGAATTTTTTTATGAACTAGCACAGAAAGTTATTACACTTTGTATGATTGCTCAGTTGAGAATTTAGACAAAAATTTCATTAACTCTCAATATACAGAGAAAAAAAAATTGTACTTACTGTTGCCTCTAACTTCATATATGCAGGTAAGAGCAGAATTGATAGGAAATTTGATGTAAATCAGAATAGATATTCAAGATATTGGTAGACAACTGGGCACTTGATTTCCCCACACTATCCATGATCTGAGAAGCAAGCTCTTCTCAGTATTTTGATTAGCATAAGTGACATTTTCAGGTTTCTCTGCAGTTTGTTAAAGAACTTCTTATCTCTGATCTTCTATTACTCTTCTTCTTTAAACTTCATTTTATTCAGAAATGCTCACAGATAAGTAAGAACAGGTTGTAGACAGATGAGTTCAGGCGCATTTTCATATCTCTTATATTTGCTTGTTTATTCTACCAACATAGCTGATGATAATTATAATTTCCTCACATCTGTCACTCACAAGGGTGAAAATGTTACACCTGATATTTCAGAATCTTGAAACATTCTTTGTTTTACAGAGGCCATCCTCAGAACTGAAACTGGGTATTAATGCTTGGCTTTGGAGATCAGTGTTACCTCCTCTCTTAGCTTATTTATTAATTGTTCTGGGACTTTAAAAATTAGTATTTTGACTTAGAAAATCAGTTTATTCAGTAAGAATTTGATTACATGGTTCTGTTACTCATGCACATAGGAATAGATTTTCCTAGATGGACTAAGTAGATGAAAGTTCCTTGCATTTACATCATGCAGTGAGGTGTACATAATGCCACACAGCTGCTCTGCTTAAATGTGGGCTGTGTCAGCTCCTGGTACTGAGCATGAATTAATGCCTCGCCCTGATGGGCAACGAGGCTAAAATATTCAGGAGCGTAACAAAACTTCACCTCAGTACAGGCCAACTTGTATTCCTCAAGAAGCACACAGAAAGGAGCCTTGGGATTGAATTTGCTCCTCACACCATCTGGACGTGATGCTTCAGGGCCTAAAACACAGCTTTTTAAATTGCCTCCTGTTACCTCACACTAGTGCAAAGCCACTTAAACCACAGCTAAAGATGTTTAAAGCTACTCTTTGTGACTGCACTGACACAGATTTGAAGACTGTGAACTGCCAACTCTAGCTGAGAAGCAATTTGAGAAGATGCTGCCTTGCAGCTTTTGCTTGCAGCAGCTCAGCTGAGGTGCAACAGCTGACTGTAAGAGAAAGTTTAGTCCTTTCCAAGGCAAGGGCAGACAGGCTAATAAAGGTGTAAGTAATGCTGGTTATTTCACTCGCTGTTGAGACAGACCTGGAATGCTCACAGCTGGTTACAGCCTACATGGCTTGGCAGGTGGTGACCAGCAAGTGACAGCAGCTCCAAAGCCATCATAAGCTGCTGTCAGGCAACTGCCTCAGCAGCATGAGCAGTTGGAAGCACAGGTGATGCTGGAGGAGTCTGGGAGGCTGTGGGGACAAGGACACTTTCCTCTACAGGCTCTACTGGGGGGAAGGGCAAGGCCAGCAGCCCGCGTGTGTTTGGGTGTCTCCAACATCATCATGCCAAAGCTGCGTGGCCCAAGTGCCAGACTCACAGGTATACTTTCCTCACGCTCATTTCTGGAGATGATACATTATAAACATTTATGCAGGAAAAGGAAGAAATGTGTGAGATTGTCAGGACAGCTTGAGGCAACCCTTGTGCAACCCAAGGTGTGCCCAGCTCAGCGTGCCCGGTGCCTGCAGAGAGGCGGTGTAGGATCCCAGAGGATAAGGGGCTGATGTGCATGTCTTGAACACCGATAGCTGATGGCTGTGGAACCAAGCAATCATTGCTGGTACTCAGACAAGGATTGCTGGTAGTATCATGCCATGAGAAAGAATAGGTTGTGACTGGAGAAGTGGGCCATGCGGAGGTAGAGCAGTACTTTTCTGGGACAAACATCCTTGTTGTAGTTCCTGGAGACAAACACAACGAAGCACAGCACAAGTGCGGGAATGAAGCTGAGAAGTGGGCATGGACTGCAGGGGGGATAAAGG
>WEKX01028175.1:1867-44180 GCA_013390025.1 Pitta sordida
CTTGTAATATGACTCAGCTTTTCAAGTACTTTCAGTCCCTGTGGTGCTGCTTTCCCCACCTCCCTGCCCCTTTGTGACAAAAAATGCTGTTCTCTGGGGAAATGTCATCCAGGTCTAGCTGTGAGAAGCTGAATCATTTTGTCATAAATACCACAAAAAATATCAAACCAACCCAAATAATGTTTCTTTGCAAATGAAACTCAATGTTTCCTATGTCTTTTGTGTGGGCTGCGAGCCTTGTTGCTATTCACCATTCCTGGGGTCTAAATGTCATGCTTGGTGGCTAAAATGTACTTTGTGCTTATTCTCCTTTCATGTATGTATTTGTATTGTGTTCTTGCCTCATTTTTAGCCTGGAGTAATGCATAAATAAACAGATCTTTGGAGATATCTTAGAATGATGTGAGAGAACAAGTCTGGGCAAGGTGTACTATGGATGAAAAAGACTGATTAATCCATCACACAAGTACTGAAAATAAAACACAGAGCAGGGGTACCCTAACAAGACACAGTTAAAAGTGCAAATCCATCTACTGAAAGGAAGATCAGTTCTGTGCCTGTTTTCACAGATGACTGTTTCCAACTGCCCCCCTCACTCTGATTCTAAGGGAAATGGGGAAAAGGAAAGCTCTGGACAGACCATGACAATTCTCCTCAAGCATTTTCCTTCCCAGAAAAAGGAGATGGTAAAACAGGGTGAGAATGAGAAAATTGCCATTACATGTGGTTCATGGTGCAGAGAGTCATCAATCATGAGAACCTTCTCTTCTCTAAGAACAGCACTGAATCCATCAGCATCCATCTCCACTGGAGCCAGAGACATAGCTCTACTGCACTCACACAAATAAGACTTGCTTTGGGATTTCCAAAGCAGCTACCAGAGATCGCTGAATGGGCAGCTTTATTTCAATTCCACCACTTTCTTCCTGGCATAAGTGATCACTTCCACAGAACAAGATGCAACCAGCAAGAGTCTAAAACCTGGTAGGCACACCAATCAGATGGTCTATTGTACACTTAAACTTGCCAAGGACCCCTTCAGACTTTTTTTTTTGACAGAAGAGGAAAGTTGATGCCACAACTGCCTGTATTAGGGACCTTTTTCTTTATGAGCACTCAAATCTCCACTTCACTTACCTCACTTCTTAACATCAGTCACTTGGAATGGTGGTTAATTGATGAGTAAAAGGCCATGACTACAAGCAATGAATGCAACTTAGGTCCCCTAAGATAACTTGGACCTACTCAGACCTTCTGAGGTGGAACTTCAACAGTAGCAACTTATATGAAATACTGAAATTCAGGGATCTGGACCACTGGATGACTGCTTATTGGTGGGCTGGTTCACCCCTTCCTGCACTCAGGAAATGCTGAGTTTAGCTCAGATTGTCAAAGCTGAGAAGTAACAATAGAAAACCTCAATTAACTTAGAAAAGCCCACGATTTTTTAATACTTCAGAGGGTCCATGCTATCGACCACATGGTCAACCGCTGACCATTTTAGCCCTAGACATACTGGAGATACTTGTCTCTCTCACAGGAGACAGAGAGGAGACAGACTTCCAGAAACAGATTTTGCCTGCTACTTCGAGGTACTTCTTGTTTCTCCTGTCTTCCTCAAAAAATATTCTACATAGTTCCATTTCCGACATAAGAAAGATCAAGAAAGATAAATGTAAAATTTTCCCAGAAGGAACTCCCAAAGAAGTGCTCTACTTCTACAGCTGAAGTGGGTGATCTTAAAGGTCTCTTCCAACCTTGATGGTTCTATGAATGTGTGAGCCAGAAGATGACACAATCCCCTTGAAGGTGAAGGGTTTCTGTCTATCAGCTAAATCAAATGCATATATCTGGCAATGCCTACTGCCAGGTAGCAGGACGACAGACTAAAACCAAACAGCTCTGATTTCTTACTCAAGTCCTAAAAGAACATATTTGAAAACTGATCTATTTTGTTCTGGAGCTCATAATTCTACATATCTGCTGTGAAAATTGAATAATCAGAGCTTCTAGAAAACAGAATCCAGGAGCTCAGCAATCCACTGATGGAATATTGAAATGATGAAACATTACCCCTGCAGAAATAAATGTCACAGCAAGGAAACCTGGATGAAGGGCGAAACAAAACTGAGAGAGGTTATTTCAGAAAATATAGAAAGAACAGGAGTCAGTAATTACATGAAGAGTCTAGGGGGTTGAGGGGAATTTTCTCTGAACCATGCTTGATTTCTGTAATGATATTTTTTGAAACTTTCATATTGAGAATTACTAATATCTCTGGACGAACCTTGGTGTCTAACACTCCTTGAGGATTATGTCACCTTTTCTATTTAAAGAGTGATCCAGCATTTACTACACATACTATTCACTGAGCTATGAGAAGCTCTCACTAGTGCAGAACCAAATCTGAGTTCCCTGTGTTAGAAACTTGAATAAAATAATAAACAGAGGCAATCTCTGGAAAGTTAATCAGAAAGCAAACACTTCTCTACTGTAAAAAACTTGTGTGTTTCATCGAAATGTGGATGACCCACAGAACAAGAAGATATATCAGAAAGAGATTTTTTATCTCAGTTTTGAAGAAACAGAGAAGAACATGAAATCTGTGTTATGTAACTTTACCCAGCCACTATGGCCAAGCCATACTTGGTTGTATCTTGCTCAGGTAAAGTATTTCTTTGAAAAACCTATTAGAAGAGTTAGCTCATAAGCTTGAATACACATGTTTCAAGATAGGATTAAGGGAAGGAAAAAAAAAATTTTCTGGAGAACAAGAGACCACAAGTTCAAAAGAAAAGCAAACTCCACATCCCTAGGAAGGATTAAACCAGATCCTGATTGATTAAGAGCAGAAGGGTTTGGCTCTGACACAGCAAAAAACCACATCTTTCTCCTTCTTCTGGTCCCTCATAGAGGAAGGATTGTGTCTGCACATGTACACCCATGTAGGACCACACAAGATCATGAAAAGCTGAAGGAAAAAGAAAAAAAAAACACTAATATCATCCTAGGCTAGAGATGAAATGGGCTTAACTCTAAGTTCCTTATTACCAGTTTTAATTTCTCCTCAGACTAAGAAAAACAAATTTCCATTGCTACTTGAAAGGCATTAATCATCAGTCTATATTCAATCTGTTGGAAATATTTTCTTCAGCAATAGAATATTTGCATAACACTGTTCTCCTTGTCAGGTTCACAATAGCTGTGGGGCTTATTAGACTGACTTGTGTGAATATTCAACAGTAACTCACTAGTCATATGAGGGGCCTCACAGGAGTCAAAATGTACATGAGTTAGAACAGATTATTTAAAATATATCCCTATCCAGATTTTGAAAACAAAATGCACTTTATGTAAAAGAGTAAAGGCTGGTGTGCAGGCAAATTGTCAACAAGCCTACACTAGCATATTATTTGTGTAAATGGAATTTTTCTGGTTTAAAATAGAGGCTGTTGAGGGCTTGCCAAGGTTGATGCACTTCTCAACAGTGTGATCCTTCCCTTCTTGACCGAGCCACTTGGAACAGTCCCATGGTCCACTTCTGATTGCTTAAAGCTTTTCCCTTCTATAGAGAAATTAGATACCTCACATTAACATTGAAGGCACACATTTACAAAGACAGCAATGAGAGAAAAGGGCTTGGGGTACTTTTGCTGTGCTTTATCAGATACAGCTGGAATGAGCAATTTGCCTGAATGCAGACATGGCGGGACAGAGAAAATGCAACACAACACTAACTTTCTACAGACAAAAGTATTCTAATTATGATTTAGAGCTGCATGTATTTTATATATTTTGGAGATAAGTGAGGCTTTGACATGGTGAAAGTCCAGGTCTCCAAGGAGACAGTTTGTCAGAGAGTGGAAAAGTCCTATCAGACTTACACATGCCTCAGTGAAATCTGATTAGATTTATTTCCTCCATTATTAGCAAGGCCTACAGCAAGATCCTCAAGAAAGGAGGTGCCTAGTAACAAAAATGAGCTGAGTGAGAAGCAGACTTCTCCAAAAAGTCTGGACAGAATTTAGAAACCAAGGACTGAGAGAAAACATGAGGAGAGTATTGGAGAAAACCATGTCTTGATAAGAGCTGAGCTCTGGGCAGCACTAGGATGAGTTAGGAGCCAGGAAAGTTATAAGACATTTACACTGTTCTCTGGGGAAGAAAATAATTCCAGTTATCAAGATATTAGCCTAAATAACTTCAAAGACCTCTCCAAATCATAGTCTCTACCCACTCCCCTTGCTGCCCACAAGGTGAAGCAATGACACCAACTCCTCCTTCCACAGCTGTTGGTCTCTTCACAGCTCTGTCTGAACACCACTGCACTGAAATGAGATCAAACACATTTTGTGTCCAAAATTACTCATTTTATCAGCCACAAGTTCTCTCCAGATGGCAAACAGTCATCTACTACCAGTAATCCATTTCTCCTCCTCCTTTTCTACCATAGTAAATTGATGTCAAGTCATCATAGCAGTCTTTTAAGAGAGAACAAGGATATACAGATGTTGTTTGTTGTTGTTTCTAATAAGAAACAACCCATGGGAAAATATTAAAAATTAAAACCTTTAGTGCTGTTACAGAACAGAGTCATTTAGATGAAAATCACATTATTTGCTAGTACATACTATCATTTCTGACAAATAGCAAATGTAGCAGCCATAGCTGCTTGCCAGGCCAGCCCACTCTTTTTTACTTGCTGTGAGCTGAAAAGCTTCAAACTCTGCTTTGCTCTTGCTTTCTCATGACTCCTTCCAATCTGGTACTGGAGTAGTTAGGGAGTTTATAGATATCCCTCCTTCTCTCTCTCCTATTCTCCAAGAGCAAGAGGAAATTTCTATGTTAAGTATTTCAATGACCAACTTCTCGTTCCTGTAACTCTCTCACCTCTTCTCCTTTAAACAAGTCTTCAACAACCAAAACCAAATCAACAAGCAAAAAAAAGTATCTTGGAAACATTATTCTTGGCAAGGTCATTTCGGAGCTGGTGTAGCAGGTCCTTACAGAAGTTCAAGATTCAAGAATTCATATCAAGAAGATATGAACAACAAGCCATGCTGGACAATTTTCACAGCTTTACATCATTATGATCTAGATGTAGAGGATAGGTTGGACTAGATGATCTTCAAGGTCGTTTCCAGCCTTATCTATACTGTGATACTGTGATGACGGTACTGTTTTTCTGATCTTGTGCTCTGGCATGGCAGCTACAGCAGTAGCTGTGAGCTTTTAGATTGTTCAACACAAGATTCTTGGAATTATTTTGAATTCCAGGGAAAAGATAATTGGCCAAAGTAGATGAAAGAGATGTAATTTCCTACTTGGTTTTTTTTCTCCTGTGAAATCAGAGTATAATATTCATTTCTTCCTTGCTAGTTTAAAAGCTTTATGAGGGTTATATACTATGTCAAGCAGAAGGACCACATCATCAACTGATTTTCAAGGGTTTAAATACCTGCACTAAACCATGACCTCTGGGATTTTCTCATATTGAAAGACTGAGAATATGACTGTACATCTCTTGTTTCTCCATGAATCCCAGAGTCACCAATTGGAAAAAAACTGCAGTTAGCAAAGAGGACTCTGCAGAGCTCTCAGTGTGTGACACATATACCTTCATACAAACACCAAACAGCGCAGGGGAGTAAGATCTCAGAACAATTCTAATTCTCAAATTCTGGGAATATGAGGGTTTCACCCATTAATCCTTTGAGTTTTACTGATTGGTTGGGATCCTCTCATAAATACCAAATCAGGCTAGATGTCCTTGCATCTACCAGCTTGACCTGACTTTGGATTCTCCATAATAGCATTTCCTGCTCCTAAGTACTTTAATACAAAAAGAAAACACACAGGCTTTCTGTAGCAGCCACAAAACCAATAAAAAATATCATTATGTGGTCAACCAACTCAATTCTCAGCAGTAATAAGTGTGATTTGAATAAATACAGAAGTGGAATCAGGGAAAAAAAAAGTAAAAAATATAGCAGCAGACACTTTTTCTCCCTCTTAGTTTTGCAAAACTAAAGACCCTTGTATTTATTACTTGAGCTTATTGAAAATAATAAGCCCTGTCTGTTTTTGTGGTTGTCTTAATAAACAATGTTCCCACACTGAAAACTTTTTCTTAGTACAATAGCAATAAATAATCCAGAAATCTCATAAAAAAATACCAAGTTTGTTGACATTTACCTGCCTAATACAACATTTTCATTTTAGACTAGAGAAAATTTGAGATAGGAAACCTCTCAAGAAGCTGCATTTTTTTAACTTCTGCTGTTGTTTTATTTTTATATCTGTGGCAGTAATTCAGGTTACAGGTGCTACAATAGCTAAAGGAATAAATGCCCAGAGGTTCAATACTCAATGTAAGCAGCCCTTGAGCTCCAGAGAGTGATGGGAGCAGCATTGGAGACATCAGAGCCAGAAACACTATCCCAGAAGGTCTCATTATACCTGCCCAGAAAGCAAAGGAAATGCTGTGGTGAAGTCACAGGAGCAGAGCTATGGCAAATTCATGCCTTCCAGATTGAAGCACCACCCACATCTGAGCAGCTTCACGTACTCATCCATATGTAGTCTGCACTTGGGAAACAAAGGAACTCTCTCTTCTCCCCATCCTGCCCTAAATGGTAGGAGGCACCGCTGCTCTGCTCCCTTGACACACAGCTCTGGGAAGCCGCTTCTCTTCATCCACCTTGGCTCCTGCACGAGATTTCCTTTTACTCTTCCACTCCAGTGTCTTTGTTTGCTTTCTGAAAACTTTCAGAGGTATTTTAAAAGAATAATTTCCATACACATTTGTGAAGAAGAAATGAGGTCCAAAGAGACATAACCAATAACCAGGGAAAGTAGAGAAAAATTCCATGACAATTCCTTATGTTGGAGAGGTACAGAAGTGCTTCATCTTCACTCCCACACATTTGTTTTCCAGACCCTAAATTGGCTTCATTTGTGCAATTGCGAAGGAGTTCGTCTTGCAGGCTCCAGTAACACTTCCCGTGCACAGAAGCATGAAAAGCATCTGGAAAAAAAGTTGCTCAGAAGGAGTTTCCACCAGTACTCACTTACAGGCATTTTCTGGAGAATCCAGGCAATGTATGGATGACACATCAATGCAATCTGCAAGTGACTAATGTTTATAGATTGGTTCAAATGAGTGTCACCAAATTTACCACCTGGGTCCTGGCAGGTATGAGCCACAGGTAACAGTAGAAATCAGCATCACATATCCCACATTTCCTACTTTTAAACCACAAGTGCCATTAAATTGTTCAGACCTTATTTTAAAAATCCTTTCGTGCTCAGGCTGTGACCTCCCTACAAGGATTAAACATCTCTGTGATATTCTTAAGAACCCTAAGTGTTCACTAATGACATTTGTGGCATAGAAGCATTTAGTTTCCAGATTTTACTTAAGCTCACTATGGTTTACCTCTCCTGATAAGTTCTGTAAGTCACATTCTTCTTCAGTTTATGAATTTTTATCTAAAAATTACACTCAACATGTATTTTCTACAGAAAACATTTTCAATTACTCAGGCTCTAGTTTTTGTTTAATCAGTTATAAAGGTAATTCCTGGGGGAGAAAAGGTGGAAGAATATTTATGTCCCAATTAAATTTTCCAATGGTCAGAACTCTTCAAGTCTTAACTTCATGGTTTTTATAGCAGTGCAATCTTTTAAAAATAACCTAAATAATCAAAAATAAACATGCCAAGATCAAGAAAATCCAAGCTTTTATATCTTTCAAAATACATCACATGACCCTGTACAGAGACAGACAGATAACATTCCTATAAACAATAGAATATAAAATTTAATGGAGCATTACAAATGCTTGGTTAGAAGGCATGGTTAGAAAACTAATTTTCAGACTAGCAAGGCAGAAGTGGTAAACAAATACCCAATACAAAAGTGTTTCAAATGGAAATTGCATAAAATGAATGATGCTTATTCACGGCCACAGCAGGCTAAGAAAAAAAATTAATTTAAAAAGTTGTGGGTTTTTTTCAACCAAGTTAAGGAATATCTGATTTCTAAATCAATAGCTGTCTCTAGCCAAACTGAAGTGCTTGTACAACTTCAGACAGGTAATTACTTACAGGGATTGGATGAGGAACAAGCACATCAAGGGATATTGCTATGTCAATCTCCCTTCTTTTACATTTTATTGTAGCATTTCATTGTTCCGGAGATCAACATTAAGGACTGATTTTGTCCCTAGTATGTGCAGAATAAGGAAAACCCAACACACTAGATACACATCTTTCATGGCTGCTTTTTCAAAACATTTAATGTCATGGTTTAAGGTGGAGGCTGACAGGAAAGAGGCAGCTCTAAAGAGTTTTAGATGGTTTTTTTCTTTAAAATTACTGAATTTCAAGAGGAAATACATTTACAAGATTATTTGCATACGTATTTAAGGGATAATACTGTTGCATTTCATTAAAATTTATTATCATGATACTGTAACCAAAATCCATTTACCTCTCCATTGAAGAAACCCCGTAATATACCTTCAACCTAACAGTAAAATGTAAGTGAGTAACAGGACCTGTGAACCTGTGAAGAGTTGATATAACCACTAGATTTTTTTTCACTGTTTCTATTTTTTAGAGTGTTTGAGGTATCGACTTTTAAGTTCCCCACTTACATTTTACGGCTTTTATTAAAAATTTTAGTTTTAGCTGAAAACATAAATTTTTCAGGTTTTGGAAACATCTTAATCCCTAAAAGATATACTTTCCTTCTTTTTTCTCTAAATATATATACATGCATGTTCATGTGTGTATTGCTAAATCCATCAGCATTTTCTGTGGGGAAAACGTATGTTTGGCAGATCTAATTTTCAGTTTTGGCGTTTTCAAGACTGAGAAAGTTTCTGCCTCCAAAGTCCATTTTTGACAGCAACAATAAAAAATCGTATCTATTTTACCAGTTAGAATAACTTTCTAAAAGTCACCCCTAGGATACTACTGCAAGAAGACTGAGATAGTACATGTATATTATATAAGTTCTAAAAGGCCTAAGCTTGTATAAGATTTGCAAGTCTTCCTCCAAATTCCTTTCTATCACTACAAGCTCTTGGCAAGTCTTTCTTCAGAGAGAAGTAAGCTGAAGTTTACAATCCTCAAGAGATAATGGTACTTTTTATTAGAAGATGATGTATTTTAATGAACTGGATACATTCAGTTGCCTCTAGTATTTCCTCTGGTGTTCACTACTCTCCCAAGTGATGAGTCAAAATTTGCATTTTAACAGAAGCTGAGTACTCTATTGCAAAGGCACCATCCTCAAAATCTCCTAAGTAGACTTTTGTCTATTATTTGGTTTATTGAAATTTGTTACTGCCTTCAAAGTCTCTTCTTAAAGGGATACACAAAGCTCCTGTTAATTGACCTAAATTACTATCTGGATTTTTGCACTCAGTTGTTAGATTATTATACCATAGCATAAACATAATGATCCACCTTGCAGGGCAGTTACTCCATTTGTTTTGCACTGGTCTGATAGTGGAAAACAGGTAGAAGCCTCCTGGTCACCTGTAAACTGTGCTTGTGTGATGTAGGTTTGGCTCCTCAAGACTTCTTTTTACAGATAATTTCAGCTATGCACAGTTGATAGCAACTGTCCAGTTGCTCTAAGGTAGTAATCAAGTGTGCCACTCTAACAACCAAGGCAATGCTCCTTTTAAGACAAAGTAAAAACAACTTCCCAAAAGAAAATTATTATCTGCCCAGCAATCATTTCAAATTTAACCTGAACTGCTACTTATTTTTAGATTTAAATCTACCCTCCTGCACTTAGGAAAGGTCAGCAAATACAGCTCCCATTTGCTCTTCCAGACCCCACGGCCGTGTGAGGTGAAAGAGGGGGAAACAAGACTCTTCTTCCATCTCATCATGGCTGCCCATGGAAGTGACACCTGCAAGGAGAACTGCCCTGGGCACCAACTCTGCCTCCAACTGCTGCAGATGTGGATGGCTGTCACAGGGCTGCCATTACTCCCTGGTGTCTGCAGCACAAAGCAACAGAGCAGGCAGCACTCAGAGCCTCTGCTCTGTTTTTCATTGCACAAACATGTCCATTCGTCACTGATCAGGAGGAACAGGCTGTCACCCGACTCGTGCTCCGCCATCCCGCCGCCTGCTAGAGGGACCCCAGCCCTGCCCTCCTGCTTCCAGCACTCACACTCCTGATCTCTGTAGCATCAGCCACACGTGCTCCCATCCACTTTCACCTCTTTTAGAGGAACGCATTTTGTCACATATCTGGCATTTGTAACTAGGATTAGGTATTCACAGAATAAAAATCGGAGGTGCCAAGCATACAGCAAGTCACAACTCTTACACAGCTCTAGTTTGCATATACAAGTCCAGAGGCTCACCTTAAAAATTAACCCATGACAAAATTAGTGTATGATCTAGCAAAGAAAAACACAAAAAAACTACTCACTTGTCTAAAATAAAGCTTCACTTACTGAATTACCTTGTGACTACACAAAGCACTCTGGCTGTTGCAATAGTTCATTTTTTATTAATGATATGAAAGGGGACTGATTCTGAAGGCTCCAAACTCCTTCATTCCTCTGCTGAAGTCTCTCATTCATTATTTACCTCCAAGAATTCTCCCTTGAACCAAGGCACATATACTTAGTTCCCGTTCTCTTTAATTCAAGACCTCTTTAACTACAGCTCGCAAAACAAAACAAATACAACACCAAAAAGGACAATTTGAGTGAAATATTGAATAATTGGCAGTGAAATAACTGACAATTTATGGTTTATGAGAAATGTTCTCTCTTCTACTGATTTTGGAGATGTTTCACTTCCAAATCTACTTAAGATAGAAAGTCTACTGAACTGAGACATTATAATCATATTTGCTGATTGCTTTAGCAATTGTCTCCTGCAATCTTCTAAACAAGTCATTAGACTCCCACTGGCTGTTTCCAGGACAGAAAAAGATAATGTGAATGTCCAACAATTATTATTTTCTCAGTCCAGCTCTATTCACATCCCACATTCACACATACTTAGGTCTGAGTACATCGTCATAGGCTGCTGTTACTCTGCAAGGCAAACAGATGATGACCTGAAGGAGCTGACATTTTTTAGCTCTTCATATTACTGTGAGTCAGAGATCCCCAAAACTATGCATCCATGGGAGGAAAACAGAGCCTAATCACCCCAGGAGCGGGGTTTTAATTGCTCTTTGCACCTCCCAGCTGCTTCTCAAGCCCTGCAGAACAGATCAGTGTTGGCAGCTGTGATCCAGAGGAGGCATCATGTCCTCAGGGATGCATCTCCTCGGGGAAAACAGCAGGCCAAAATTCACCTCCTCACCCTCTATTAAGAAAATCAATTTGATAAAGAGTGTTTCTGACTGATATGGGTACATTTGCTGCATGCATTTGCAAGGCAAGGTCTAAGCCACAAACAGTTTACCTTTAGAGCTGTAGTGCCAGCAGGTTTGCGCATTTGTGGATTTTTTTGTGGTTGTGTGGCAGTGTTCTGTGGTTTTGGGTCAAAGTTCAGCACCCCTGGGTCACTTCTAAGGCAGTATAAGAAAGCACGCACAGGTCTGGTGGCAGATGGAAAAGTATGCTTGTAGTAAGGACTACTGATAACAAGCAGTGATGAACATTGAAATAAACTGTGGATAGAGAAGACATTAAATATCTATCACAGATGACTTCAAAGAATAAATGATGAGAACAGTGGCTAAGAAGGTGCAGGCAATTGTTCCTGTGGTAATAGATTGATGACCCCTTGCTACTCCTCCCCAGGCTTCCTTCCCCTCCCTTATTCCAGATAGAAGAACAAAACTCTCCCTTCTGCAGTTACTCACTCTCGTTCTCTGGGAGGAATACTCAACAGTCACTTTTACAGGCCCATGCAGCATAGCAAGGGACAGGGCAGGAGAGCCCTTCTCAGCAGAAGAGGCCACCTTGGAGGGCAGATCCAGGGACGCAGGGGACTTTCCTGGCTTCATAACTGGGATTCCAAACAGACCAGGTTTTCCCTCGTTATATTCCTTCCCTCCATTACTTCTGGCTAATTTACCTTCAGTGGTTTTCCTGACACCCATTCATGACAAGTTTAGCAGAATAACTTACTAGAAGGGCAGAAGGAAATAATAAATCAGTTTCAAAACATGTATACAAAAGCGATTCTTCATCACACACCAGTGAAATAACTTCTTGGTCAGGGCAAGAGGCCATTGCTCTTCTATGTTGCAGGGTCAGCATCAGCAGCCATTTGTGTATTTGCTCAGCATCAGCTGGGTTTGGCAATTAGCACTTTGTATGGCTGTTTAGTTACAGAGATATAAGTCAATGCTATTTCACTCCCAGCACTAGGCACTAGCAGAGAGCAAAATTCAGCCCACAGTGTGGTCAGAGACATACCTGGAACTGAGACCACTGAGGGGGGTTTTGCCTTGTGGTTTAGCTTTACCACATAATTGCAGATACCACACAGACTATTCAGTAGCCTATGGAATAACCTAGGCAACAGAGTAGAAGGCCCTCTCTGCTTTCCTTTTTTTAATGTAAATAAATACTTTAAAAATTACCACAGTGAGACCATCCCCATTTATGCAGTGGAGTGTGGAGAAGGAGGAGAGAATGTCCTATTACTGAGAATAGCTTTTAAGTATATTTCATGCATTCATTAGTGTTGTTTAACAAGGAAAGCAGCCATGTAAGTCAGCAGCAGCATAATTGTGTGTGTAATACAAATATAATCTTTAATTCAAAGACCCAGTGAAAAGAAGGGGGAAAATAATGGTTCATATGATGAGGTCGTTTACTTTTTCAGCAAAGTAGTAAACCTGATAGGAAGAGGTTGTTTTCATTTTCTGACTATTTACTACTTATTTGTAAGCTTTTACTTCCCTTGAGCACAGGGCAACTTCTACCCAACTGTGTCTGTTCAGAACAAAACACTTCAATTTTAAAATAACAAAAAACCCCTTGTTCTTATAAACATAACTTGATTTTTAGAACCAAGAGAAAAACATGTTAATGTTTTCTTGACTTTTTGCAGCACCAGCTTATAGGAAGTCATTTCCAGTTAAACTTTCAGCTTGCTGGAAACCAGATGGCTGTGGAGCCCTGGGCAAGGATAAAAAGCAATGCTCAGAAATCAGGAGACTGAGCAGAGATGTCACTACCTCTATTAATGTCACTAGGAGAGGAGCTTTTGCAGCTGCCAGCGAGCCCTGTCTGCCCAGTACACCTCACTGCCAGATTGCCTTGCTCTGCCAGGCCAGCTCTGAGCCATCACCTCAAAGAGCTATGACCGAGGAGGCTGCATCATGGGATTCCCCTGCCCACATGCCGACATCTGTCCTGTGGCCTGGCATGGCAGGCCACCCCACAGTCATATCCAGTGACTTCTTCAAATCTCCTGCCACCCTCACTGAAGTTTCTCACACAGCAAGCTAGCCGCAAAAAAACATAAGGGCCTTAGAGTCTGCTCAGTATTACCTGTCTTTGGTTGTCCATGGTTTGAAAGTAAAATTTTGATTGCTCTGGAAAGAGATTGTGATCTCTGCCTATTTTCAGCAGAGACTGTTCAAGCAGTCTAGAGGTCGGGAGAAGGGTGACAAAGATGCTCAGAGGGCTGGACTACCTCTACTATGAAGACAGGCAGAGGTCTGGGATTATTCAACCTGGAGAAGAGAAGGCTTTGAGATCTTAGAGCATCTTCTAGAGCCGAAAGGGGCTACAAGAGAGCTGGAGAGGGACGTTTTACAAGGGCATGTAGGAGTAGGATGGGGGGAATGTTGTTAAACTGACAGAGTGTAAGTTTAAATTAGATATTGGGAGGAAATTCTTTCCTGTGAGTATGGTGAGGAAGTGGCACAAGTTTCCTGGAGAGGCTATGGATGCCCTATTCTGGAAATGCTCAAGGCCAGGTTAGATAGGGCTTTCAGCAGTCTGACCTAGCGGAAGGTGTCTGCCTATGGTAAGGGGATTGGAACTAGATGAGCTTTAAGGTCCTTTCCAACCCAAACCATCCTACGATTATAACTCTGCCAGCACGTGTTTGTCATCCCGCCAGGGAGGCAGTGGTGCTGTTTAAGAATTGGACTCGATGATCCTTGTGGTCCCTTCCAACTCAGAATATTCTGTGATTCTGTGATTCTTGTGGTCCCCTGCATCACTTTCAGGGTGAGAGAGAAACCAAAAGGTTAAATAACAATTTATATTCAGCTGTCACCTAGAAAACAGCTACATGTCCCTTAGTGACAAGTGTTGGCTCTTTCAGCAAGACCTCATCTAGAGCTCTCTCATTCTTTATACAGTGATCCCTGCATATTCACAGCTCACATATCTGCATATTCAATTAATCGCAGTTGGATTTTCAGTGAGTTGAGACCGCGCATGTGCGCAGAATGTCCCGAGCCCCAGATTTCATGGCCGGGAAGCACCAAAGGGCGCTTCCTCCACTTTAATGAGGTGCTACAGTGTGAGTCACACTCCCAGGACTGCTCTTTCAGACCTTATTAATGGAGGGTGCGTGGCTACAGGCGGGGTCACGGGTTTGGTATCTTCATGGATTTCATAACTCAGGGGACCTGCCCAGACCCAACCTCCAGCGAATTCCAGGGGCTCACTGTACATGGCTAGTGATAATAAGCATGCTGCAAACAGCTGAAAACTTCAGCTTGGGGCTGCAGCCAGAGCAGATGCTGAGTGTTCACTTTGAGCAACAATTCAAAGGAATCAAATTTGAGAGAGTTTATTGCAATATTAGCTGTCCAGAAAAAGACATCCAGTCATCACAGTTCGGGGTTTCCTATTAAAATCTTACCCTAATGCATCTCCAGAACTCAAAATTATATGAAATTAGAAAATTTAATCCTACACTCTTCAAATGTAGAGATTAGACTTTACTACTGGAGCAGAATAAATATCAACTGAAAGACAGAAGATGACTTCAGCTTTTCTAATTACAGACAAAAGCCTTAACAGTAGGAAGAATTTTTTTTAATTCATCAATTTTTTAGCATATTTTAAATTTTCATTTGTGAAAGGTCATGTCATGAGTAAGACAATATTTTGGCTGTTATGAGACTTCTCAGGGCTCTAAGTACACGTTCAGGTAGAACAGCCATAACCTTATTGGGAGGCTCAACACCACTGTGTTCCAGGATTGGTTTTTCTTGGGGTTCCTTTTGCAAGGAGAAGCAGAATAAATTATTTTTAGGTTTCATTGTTGGCAGCATTACTGGCTGCAAAAGATTTTTCTCTAAGACAGGGCAGTTGTTCTAAGAAAACAAATTCCTTTCTGTATGGTTTTGCTCTCGTCAATAAATTTCACAAATGTTGATGGTGGTGTTCAGTGTAACGAAAACCTCTGCAAGAGCCTTTCTTAGGATCTTTGAATGAAGACACAAAATTTCGATCTAATTTTAATATAAATCAGCAACCTGATAGCCCAATGTGTCACTGGCTTTTCAAAAACCTTTCTCCCTGAAGTAAGGGAAAACATAAGAGATGACAGAAGAGTTTGCAGGGTCAAACGGATTCTAAGAAAAATGCCAGATGAGATTAGACAGGAGGAGATTCAACAGCTCTGAAATTTATAGCCATTAAAATACAAAGTATTATTTAGAAGATTTTTCATCAAAGATGCTTTCAAGGGCAAAACATGACTTCTGCCCTAGTCAAACATGTGGAGAGTTTACTACTGGAAAGTTTCAGCTAAGTTTCATTTTGGCAAAGGTTTCATTTCACAGGATCACAGGATATTTCCTTTCTCTGTACCTCACAACAAATACCTTAAGCCATTGTACAGGAGAAGATTCTGAAATTCCTCCAAAAATTATTTGAAATATTTCATTAGAGGTGTGCAATAATGTTTTTCCAGTAGAGATTTACAGTTCACACTCACTCTATGATATGGGATGTTCAAGAGCATAGAATCCTTTACAACAATGCAGTGACACTATTATATATCTAGTCTTATTAAAACTTTTTTGGTTTTCAAGTATTTTCAAAGAAACTTTATTCCATGAAAAATCTCTACCTTTTCTGTTGTTATGAAAATTCTCAGCTCTGATGCTGGCTGGATTCCTGATTTCCCATATTCCCAACACCTACAAATTAAGTGCATGCTCTATACTCTATAATTCTAATTAAACAACTCTCTTGCCTCCCAAGGCACAAAGCCAGCAATGGTTCTTTCTGTGTGTTGCAGCAGGGAGGCAGCATAATCCACTCAACCTGACCCTGAATTGAAGCAAAGAACTGCTTAAACCTAAAACCAGATTATGAAGAACATCTTTCACTGTGTGTTTACACAGTCACCAATACTCTACTTCTGTATTTTTGTTGTTTGGACAGCCATCAAAGACAGCGCTTGGACTACTCACTTCAGGTATTTCCTAGGCCAAGTGCAGACGTAAAGGTAAGGATAGAACTCAGCACTCAGTTTTGATTTAAAAAGGAAGAGTCAACAATCCCCGGCCAGCAGTAGGTAAGGGTAGTAAGCTGTTCACACAGAATGGTATTTTTCGTGCTGCTTTGCAAAGGAACAGGCAGGAGGGACAATGATATTGTTATTCTAATATTAGAGAAATACGTGAGGATTAGGGAGCTGAAGGAATTTATCTAAATGGGAAGTTTCTTTTCAGAACTCAATGTTCAGTCCATGTTCTTAGGCTGTTTCACTGCCAGTACAATTTATTGAGACTAAAAATAAAAGTACATTTTCATTTCCACCAACAAAAAACATGCTGAAACTGTTCACTCAAAATTAGTCATCTGTAGTCATTTCTACACCAAAGAATATATATATTTAGAATTGGAGGGGACATTTGCCCTAACAGGATGCTACAATTCAAGCAGGAATTTGTACTTGGAAAACTCTTACATCACACTTTGCAGGAGGTTCAGACAGCCTTGAACTCTGGAATACAAAGCTTGAGAAGAGGGGAGTACAGAAGACAATGAAATATTGGCCTACATTGGAAGCATGTTAAAGCTTTGAGAGATAACCTGCTTGCAGGGAAAAAAACATTTCTATTTTATCATTATGTTGATCAATATTTTTTAACTGACCCTGCTGTAAAAGGTATTTTCTGCTGGTATTTGGCAGAAGAGAAGGGAGTTTTATGAGTCAAGAAAAAGAGTCAGTAAATGGTTTCCCTATTCTTTTGCAGGCTATAGCTGTCACTCAGCAAGCCATTTTCCTTTAACACTACCACAGTAACACAGAATGTTTTTTACTCCTTGCAAAGAATATTCATCATGTATAAAAAAACCCATCAGTTGTTTCACTTTATATCTTCCTCAAACTATTTCCTCCAAATCTCCATTTTTTGGTGAGATGCATGAAACTTTCACGTCATTCTTTCTGGTCCTGAAAGACATCTGTTAACTTTCAGCATCAAAAAAGCAGACTGAGGAAAGTTCCTCCTGAAATGAGTTTCCTTGGTTCTTCAGCTTTAACCTTTTAAACTGTGAGCTTCTTTACCTATGATGTGTTTAATTACCTCAATGATTTCAGCTAAAATTTTTGCTTCCTAAGCAAAGGAAAACTGAGCTGGAGAACCATTTTCTTCCTACTATGAGAATGTCCTCAAAAGATGTCCTGTACAGACTCTTCTGTTATCAGCCTATTGACCATTTTTCTACCTTCTTTAAGGACTACCTAACTCCAAATACCCCTCACTTTTGGGATAAAACTCAACAGACATTCCTCATAACACTTTCATATCCCCGAAACACCACTCTTTTCCAGTGCTGAGTCTTGTTCCAGGTGGAGGATTGAGGGTCTGACATATTTCCACTTCTGCTACTAACATACAGTTCCAGAAACAGTGATGAATTAGAAAAATTTAAAATCACTCTTACTTGATATGAAAGTTGATACATTCCCACTATTCCTCTGTACAGAATACTGTAAAAACCTTCCAGTCTGTGTCATTTTGACCTGAAAGCAGCCCTTCCCTAACTTGTCCTTATGGCATTGAAAAGGTAGATACGTAGTCATCATAGCAAGGCTCCTTAGACAAGTCATTAGGCGAAACAAATAGAAAGATTAGTACTTTCTTGAACTGATCTTCCCAAACAGCTTTTATATCTCAGCTTGTAAAAACACACTTCGACTCTCTCCTTTCCCAGAATTCCCCTGCATAAAGAAATTGAATTTGACTATCTTTTTGCCAATAAAGGATACTCTTAACCTTCTAATAGTCACTCGTAACAAAGTAGAGTGTGTGTTAAGTACCAAACTCCCAACACATGATTGAAGCAGCTGTAGCATTATACCTACTGGTGTATGACCTACATTCCCAGTAAACCTGGTTTGGGAAAACTTGAGAGCAGGACTGTTGTGGTTTAACCCCAGCCAGTAACTAAATATCACATAGGTGCTCACTCACTCCCCCACCAGTGGGCTGGAGGAAAGAATCAAAAGGGTAAAAGTGAGAAAACCTGTGGGTTAAGATAAAGACAGTTTGAAACAAAGCAAAAGCTGTGCACAGAAGCAAAGCAAAACAAGCAATCCATTCACTGCTTCCCATCAGCAGGCAGGTTTTCAGCCATCTCAAGGAGAGCAGGGCCCCATCATGTGTAAGGGTGACTTGGGAAAGCAAACACCATCACGCCCAAGATCCCTCCATTCCTCTTTCCCAAGCGTTAAATACTGAGGATCATATGGTCTGCAATATCCCTGTGGTCAGTTGCTGTCCCAGCTGTGTCTCCCCCGGCTTCTTGTGCACCCCCAGCCTCCTTGCTGGTGGGGGGTGAGGAAGAGAAAAGGCCTTGACTGTGTATGCACTGCTCAGCAGGAATGAAAACACCTGTGGTACCAGCAATTTTCATCACTATTCTGCAACACAGCACCATATCAGCTACTTCAAAGAAAATCCTGCCCCAGCCAAAACCAGCATAAAGAGTTTGCATTGCCATCCAGTGTTCAAGAACTCGACAGGTCTTACTTTCATGGCCATTTACCATTTCAAACTGTCTATATTTCTGGCCTTTAAAACACATTCCGTGTAGCACATAATTATATTGTCATCGCTGCCATCAAAGTTATTTGCATTCAGACCTTCCGCATAATTTCATTTGGCCTTCACATTCTTGTCCTGACTGAGAACACCATTCACATTTCTCTTTCTCAAATTACGATATTTAATTCCAAGCCCATCACTGTGCATACACAGTTAGGGGAAGCTTCTGCATATTGATTACTTTGCCTTAACTAACAAAATTATTTTGCCACTTTCATGTTCCAAAACCCAGCAGGGTGAAAACCTTCTGCAACAGTTTTAATTTTATCTCCTCCTGTATCAAGTCTCAATTCTCTTTTACCATCACCCCTTTTTCATATTGTTATGAACATACAGTTTCACCTATTACACAAACTGATTGTTTTTTAAACCATCTCTCATGATGTGTCATTTAAATGATCTGTGGCAAATACGTTGTTACAGAAAACTCTGGCTAAAAGTAAAAAGTTTCTAGAAAACTAGCTGCACCATAGTACCTCGATAATTTTCCTTCACGTGTATATACATATATTTAGTTGTATAAAAATTAAAAATTGCAACTTCTCCCTAAAAGATCACATTAAAATGAACAAACATATTTTGATAAGAAGTAGTAGCTCTTTCCTATTGGCCTGGGGTTTTACAACTGCAATCAATATTTCAATAATTTTATATTTTCATTCTTCTAGAAATCGTTTTCAAACATTCCCCATACAGGCACTTGCCACTCACCATTTTTAGAACTTTCCTGTTTCCCTTTAAAGAACAGAGGGCTAGGCCTTCTTTTACCACCCTTTTCCAGTAAAAGCAGACTGCTTTTTCCAGTTCTAGTAAGAACAGCTAGTTCTTTATCCAGTCATAAAAACCCATGTGGGAGTGAAAAAACCAGCAAGAGGACAACACAGTAAATTAAAAGCAGCTAAAGATGTATGCCACAGAAAAGAAAGCAACATAAAATTAAATTTCCTTCTTTGTACTTGGATGGTGACTCTTGATAAACTTTATATAGAAGTCACTGCAGGTTGGGTTTTTGAAGCGTTTTCTTCGGCTAAACTCAGGCTCTGATACTTGACAAGGAGACAGCCATTTGCACTGTTCCAGAAAGGGTTGGTAAGAACTACAAAAAGATAAATACAACACTGTGTCCTTGTAGCCCTTTAAGATAAGGAGATTTAAACAGAATCAACCTCCAGCTCAACTCCAGCTGCTCGGCTGCTGCAGGAAAATTGAGCACTGCTACTGTCACGCAGAACTACTCCAACACTCTTAGATCCCTTAGACAAATCTGTGTCCAAATAAGTTATCCTGGTTACACTTAGTTTCTTTTTCTCTCATTTTATATGCATTTTCCCCCCAATGCTTGGCTGAACTTGTAAGATTATGACAAAGTTATTTGAAAAGCAATGTAGGCAAGTTCACACATTACTGAGATCTGAGATCCACACAAAGACAAATAGGAAGTTACATGTGAGGTAGAGAAGGTGACACTTCTTAGTAACACAAAAACTATCCCACCACAGTTGCCAATCCATGTGGGAGAAGAAACACACAAAATTAGAAAACTGTTCTCTAGGTACAATTCCTTCTGCTTTCCACCAGATATCAACACATTTCATACCTAAAGCGTAACTTGAAACATACTACTCCTCGAAATGAACAAAAGTAAAGTTGTAAGGCCTGTATTATGGGAATAAGACAAAAGTCATCCGTCACTTTTAATTAACTTGGTGACAATTGTGAATGGGACAAACCTTAAACCTGTGGTCTGAGCCCAGTCACTGCTGTTTTCTTGCCTGTATTCCACATCAGTTCTTTGAAAGCTGTAGTTCTGTTATGCTCAGATAACTTAAATTCACAGGTAACAAGAGGGTTTTGAGGGAATCTTCCTCTAACAGGCTGATAATTGGAGCACTACGTATTAAGCTATGGGGGCAAGGGTTGGAGAGGAAAGAAGTTTGTTCGGGATTTGGAGGGGGAAACGGAGGGGTGGAAGGCTGTAGAGGGTTTTTCACAACAGGTTTTTAGGTTTTCAAGTGGGAAAAATATAGCTGTTTGACTCCACCAGTAGATACAAAGGTGGATTAAAATTGTTAAGGCCACCAAACTGCACACATCCATAAACACCACTGTATTTTGACAAGAGAAAGCACACATCAATGTCTTCTCTCTCTAGTGCAAAAGGGTGGAATAACTAACCCTGTTATGTGGGCATAACTTCGAGAAAGGCAAGGAAGCCAAATCAGATCCTTGGGGTTTTTTCAGTCCTGGAGCAGTTCGTAGTTCACAGGACAGGAACTGAAGTGAGGAGTACAGGCTTCTGGCTCTTAGATCACCAGAGGAAAAATCAAACACCTAAAAGAAACAAATTATATAAGCAATATGAGTGCATGTAAAGTGATTTGGGAAAGGGCAGCTTTCTCTCTAGTCACTGCTGATGAAAGCTGGCAGTTGGCAGCCAGAAGCTCTAGGCACTGCCTGGCAGATTCCAGAGAGCTGTACCTTTGAAGAAACTGCAAACTTGGAGTCAGCGACAAAAACAATCAGTCAGAAGACAGCATGTATTACATTTTATTGAATCAGAGTGTTCTAACAGGTCCAGAGAGCTAAGATAAAAAAGCATGAAGACAAATAAGTCAAAAAACATGTGATAGCCATTAAAATTACTTATAGCACAGAGGCATTTGCTAAAAATGTCTCACTACAGTGAGACATTGAAGATGAAAAATAACATTCAGGTGAAAATATAGCTAATGCAAGTATCTAAGCATCTTTGACAGTGTTTCTGGTCTTAAAGGCAGCAACAGAAGTGCTAGTGACAGGGAACATCCACCAGATCGTAAAGATGTCTGCTTTTCTTGTCAGGGACCCACATGCATGCACATGTCAATGCTTCCATCTGAAGGCAGCACTGAATTGAGAGCAGCTGAGCTCAGCACCCTTTTCATACTTTAGAGTGCATGTAAGGCAATAAGGCAGGGCCAGCCAAGCAATATAAACCATGGGTTTGTGATCCTGACATCAAGCTGAATTCGAAAATAGTTATTTACTTCTTTAAAAACCAGTATATACCACTTAGAAATGCTCCGGGAAACCAAAACATGCATTCATGTCAAAGATAAAGAAGAACACTGCTACAGAGACCATACACTCATTGTTTCAGTGATGGTTTCTTCTTCAGTTCCCAGGTATCTTGGAAATTTTACTTTAAATAGAATAGAATCATAAAATAGTTTGGGCTGGAAGAGACTTTTAAAGGTCATCTAGTACAATCCTCCTGAAAAAAGCAGAGATACCTTTAACTAAATCAGGTTTCTCAAAGTTCCATCCAGCCTTACCTTGAATATTTCCAGGGATGGAGCATCTATCACGTCCCTGGGAAACCTTTTCCAGTGTTTCACCACTCTCATTGTAAAAACAATTATTTCTTGTACCTAGTCTGAATCTGCCCCATTTTAGTCCAAAATCATTGCCCCTTGTCTTATCACAACACCCCTTACTAAAAAAAAAAAAAAAATCTGTCCCCATCTTCCCCATCTTGGGTGCTGAAAGGCTGCAATAAAGTCTTCCCAGAGCCTTCTCTTCTCCAGACTGAACAACCCCAACTCTCCCAGTTCATTTTCATAGGAGATGTGTTCCATCCTTTTGAACATCTTTGTGGTCCCTCTCTGGACCCCCTTGACCTGCTGGTCACGCTTTATTTTTGCCTCTCATCCACCACTACCCCCAGCTCTTTCTTGGAAGGGCTGCTCTCAATCTGTTCATCCCCCCAGCCAGTATTGATACTGAGGGTTGTCCCAACCCCAGTGCAGGACCCTGCCCTTGGCCTGGTTGATCCACATGAGGTTCCCACAGGCCCACTGCTGAAGCTTGTCCAAAATTACCGCAGGTGCATCCAGTCCCATTGTGTCATTGGTGAAGGCATTAAATGGTACCAGTTGCAATATGGGCCCCTGAGGGGCACCTCTCATCACTGAATGATAGTGAAGTGATATGTAATCCCAGACTCAGAGAGCTCGTAGGACAGAGCAGGTTTGGGCAGTCCAGAGAGCGACTGCTCAGCAAACATGGATTCTATCTAAGAAAAAGGGAACTAATTAACAGTAGTCAGGGCCTCCTCAATCACTCTGCAACAATTCTATATACTTTCCCATTTCTCTTTAGTTGGATTTAGTCAAGTTTGAGTCTTTAGAAACATAATTGACCTTTATGAATTATTGAAAGGCCTTCCAGCCCTGTGTACTGTATATGCTACAACAGTACCTCAGGAAAAAAAGAAAAAACTCTTACTTGGAATGCAACATAGGGGAAGAGAAAAGAGCAAATACAGTTTAGTGGAACAGTGAATGTAGGACATCACATGAATAATGGATGCCAAAAGGCATAATCTGGAGAATTGAGACTTGCACAACTCTCTTGGAATGTTCAGCAATTTCCTTTCTTCCTCTTTACCACAGTTATAATAAATGCCTCCTGTTCAAATATTAGTTGAAATACTTTAGTTTTCTTCTCTAGAAATCATCTCTTCAAGCAGGTGCTTTGCAACATCACAATCTCTCAAAATCTACCTTTAAGCTGGGAGCCAGGAAGCATGTTTCGCATTTAGTGGGCATGTAACAGGAACATAATACATATCCTCCCCCATCATTGCTTCTTATTGTCTTATTCCATAATCTCAGTAGATTTATTCTATATAACTGTAATTGCCAGAAATGACCTTTCAGTCTAAGTGCTAATACTGCAAGGTGTTTGGAAATAGAAGCGAAAGAATGGTAGAGCTGTTTAGTCAAAAAGCACATTCATTTGAAAATCATCATCTTATGCCATACTGCCATGGTGACTTACAGGAAAAGAAGGCAGTATCCTGAAATTCTGTACATTTATCAGCCAAGTTAAGCAGGCATGTTACTAATGAAAAAGTGTGTCTGTTCTCACCCTAAGAGCAAGGCAACTGTATCTCATGGTAAGGTACATTATGCCCTGTGGTCAAGTAGAAAAATATTACTTTTTTCATAACTTCCACTGCTTAAATTCAGAAGCACACAAGGAGAAAAACATCACCAAGGGCCAGACTAATTGCCTTAAAGAGGAAAATCCACTGAAATCGGTAGCTAAACTAAGCAACTCCCCCCCATACTCTCAACTGTTGAAAGACTTTTGAAGCTGCTGACAGGGAGAGAAAGCAAGAAGTGATGTCAGTGATTTTTCCTTTTCATGTGCGTACCCAGAACACATCAGGTGAACATGACAATGATAGAGATGAAAGGTACTACCCAAAGGCCTCCTGTAGAGCCTGATCACCCTGGGCTGTTGGTCACTGCCATACAATATTGCTGCCTCATCAAGGGGACCCCTGGTGTGGTCAGCCCCAGCCAAACCAGCTGTCTTTCCAGTCCACTCCAGTTTTTCTGTTTCAGGAGTACTGTCATAGGGAGCAAGACCAGTGAGTGAACACCTCTCTCTGCCCTGTGGTAAACAGTTGGTTAAGGCATCTTTTTCATCGGCACAAACTCAGCAGCTCTGAAAACTTATTCAAATCAAAGTAGAGATAGTGGCCTCCTTGGCTCAGAGTGCCTCAAAAAAATCTCTGAATCTCTGTAGCTCCTTGATTCTTCTCAGCTTCCCAGCTAGTGGCTGACTTCTCTATGCCTGATGAACTCCTGTATCTAGATCACTTCCACAGCTGCTTATAAGAAATAGCTCAGCCACAAGTCTCACACAAAGTTGTATCTTGGGCTTTAATACCCTGTAAAACCCCTTTGTCTTTCTCATATTTTAAACAATTAAAAAAAGGGAGAGATACCACACTTCATACAGCTTCTATAAAGATCCTATAGACATTCTTGTGCTCTAGTCTAGTCTGGATTTTACTGTCAGTTTGCAGCCATTTTCCACAGTCTCTCTCTCTCTCATTTCCAAACTTTGTTGTAGAAAGTGATTTCTCTTTTCTTTGCTTCATCTAAGCTTCCAACTCCACTTTCTCCCAATACCTTTTCCATTTCTCAAAGAAGAAAATACAGTCATACCTTGCCTATTCACGCTTCAGGTTTTACATTTTCATTTCTCCATGGATTTTTTTTTTCAGCGAAATTTATTCAATTAATTGCGGAGCTTCCTGGTAGACACATATGCAGTGCATCTGCTTTGCCGAGGGGCAGCGCTGGCACTGCCCCGTGGGGTGGGACAGCCACACCCTGCGGGGGTGGGGCATGTCTCTCACTTGCTTGGGGGCTGCCTACAGCTCACTGCCTCATCAGGGTTGGACAAGTTAGGTGCCAGGGAAGGTTTATAACAATGTGTCAACAGCTATTTACAGCTGCTCACACCAGGGCTGTGCTGGGACCCCATCAGCCAGTGGTCCCACCCCTCCTCCATGCACAGGGACTCCTCTACCAGCTGTAGGGCCACCCCTACTCCCTCCCCCATTCATGGGATCACCCCCACAACCCCCCCACCCCCACCCTTGCAGGGACTCCCCTGCACCCTCCTTTGTCTGCAGGGCCAGGCTAGGGTTAGCCTAACGCTAACCTGCAGATGGGGGAGGGGGCCCCATGAGCCCCAAAGGGTGTCAGCACCACACCACCACAGCAGCAAATACCAGGGATTCACTGCAGCAGCAGTTGGCAGCAGGGAACCCCAATTTGGGTGAGGAGGGCTCAGAAGGGATTCCCTTCAATTCCCCGACCCATCTGAGAGGACAAGTGGTGCTGGGAATGCCCTCCAGACTGAGAGGGCCAGGGTGATGGGTGTGGCTTATTTGCATATTCATGGCATGCCTATCTTTGAGGACTGAGCAATTCACAGGACCCAAGGAGACCTGTAAACCACAAATTTTGAGGTATGAGTATAATGTACTTATCCAGCCTTGCTACAGATTCTTGCAGTTTTAGTGAATCACTAGTGCAGAACAGACAGCTTTCCCCTTTGAGTCAGATTTTCAGGCCCTGTTCCTCCTTAACACTCAACACAAAGATGTGATTAAAGCTACTCGGAAGCAGTGTCAGAAAAAGCAGCACTTCTCAGTACTCTGCTGAAAGCACACTAATTTCCTGCTGTAGAAATGGACTCTGTGCTCTCTGCACCTCAACACTTAGCTACTTTTAGCATCTACAGATCAATTAGTCAGAAACCTACAGATTCAATTTCCACCCAAACACATGTTCAGTTACTCATCATTGAACACATTTGAAGAGAAGATAGTATAGGTTGTGTTCTGTTTAACAACATGCCATTTAACTCTCAATTTAGCAAGCATTAGATTCAAACTGCTTTCCAATTGTTAGCTCTTTCAAGGTTTTCACATTATCTGAAGTTCAGCTTATTACGTGTGCAACTGAAATACCTCCTGCAAAAAAATCCACCATAGCCCCACCTCACGGTAATCTTACAAAAGAGCTTTTTAAAGACAAAATACTGTAGAAGTTTAACTGCCTTTTATGCCAAGTGCTGACTAGTGAATAAGATTACTGCAACTAAAAACCCCTCTGAATATGCATTTTTAAATAAATATGAAGATATCACAGCTGCACCTATTTAATTCCATAATTTGCTCCTAAAATCTATTAGCTTGTTGTTTATTTTTGGCTACTATTTATGAAATGCACAACACACCTGAATTAAGACTGCCTGGTCCTAGATCTTAATGTTTCATACATTAATATGAATTTTGTCACTGTTTACAAGCCTGATATGATTATTGCAGATAAAGCCTATTAGAAGCTGATTTTTTAAACTATTACAACTAGATCTATATGGAATCTAGCAACAGAAATTTGTTGGTGGATGGCGCAGGGGCAATAAAGTTCCAAACACAGCCCCTAATGTTGCTTGCCCCTAATTCCAGAGTTTAAGGGCAACTTCAAATGACAAGTCACCTTGTTACCACGTGGTACCTGCATCATCTTTTAGACACAAGGAAAGTTTTTGCAGTAGCCAGCCCTTATGTCAGGGTTTGAGGCAAATTGGGGCTGAGCCAAAAAAAACCCCACCCCAAAAAACAACCAAAATCCCTCCCTCTCACCAGGTTTGGAAAGAAAGCAAAGGAAAATGTAGAAAATATAAACTACTTTAGTAAGCACATAAGTCAAGATACAATAGTATTAAACACCAACACCTATTGTTATGAGAGAAAAAACTGAGATATCCCATAAGTCCTGTGATGTAAATGATTCTGATGGGAAATTGGAGGTATCCTACAGTGTGCTGCAAGTAGAGGGAGCAAGAATTCACACTAAAAGAAATTAGTAACTAATAATTCCAATTTCCAAACCCATGAAGGAAGACAGACTATAATAAGTGGACCCTATTCTATCTAGAGAACACAGAAACAAGTGACAAATGAAAACTTAGTCACCATTAGGCAATGTCTTACTAATGACATGTTAAATATGTTGTCTTAATCAGTGTCACAATAGGCTTGTAACACTAACCACTGCAGTATCATTGATTACAGCCTCTATCAGACATGTTTTGGCTTATATTAGCATTTTCTTCAGAGATCCTAAACAATTCTAGACCATTAAAGCTTGTCTGAGTTCATGTCAAAGTTGAAGTCCCGCAGCTGTTCTCACCAAACAGAACACTAGTCACTCAGAAGGATAGTTTTAGACCACAAACCATTTGTTTAGGCTATGAAACAAAAACACATATCATACAGAGCACAGAACTGGGAGTCTTCTAGACCAGACTTAATATCCCTTAGGAAATTTAAACTAACTTAAAACAATCCGCAGTGAGCCCCCAGAATTCCATGGAGGTCCGGCCTGGGCAGGTCCCATGAATTATGAAATACGTGAAGATACTGAACCCAGGAATATCCAACTACTCCCCTCTTGTAGCCACGCACCCTCCACTAATAAGGTCTGGAGGGGTAGTCCTGGATGCGTGGCTTGCACTGTAGCACCTCATCAAAACGGAGGAAGCGCCCTTTAGTGATTCCTGGCTGTGAAATCCAGGGTCCAGGACATTCTGCACACACGTGCAGTCTCACAACTCACTGAAAATCCAACCATGATTAATTGAATATACGGATATGCAAGCCACGAATATGTGGGGATCACTGTATTTCATTTTGACCTAAGGTAATGCAATAACCAAGCAGAAAAGAGCTGCCATAAACTCTGTGTAGTTTTGTCCTGTTAGATTCCGTTAACCACCTATAAAGCACTTCTCCAAAATGAAGACACCCTACACACCTTCACAGTGTTAAGGCTGAATGGGCTTCATCTTGGCTAAGCAACAGATTGCTAACATTATTTCCCAGGCTTCACTGCAAACAGCACTAGATTAAAATAAAGCCCTTGTATGAGTACAAGGAAACTTGGTATTTAAGAACAGGCAGGTTTTGTTTGTTTTTTCCCATTGCATATCTGTTATTTTCTCTTTTAGTTTGGACAATAGAAACAGAAAAATTCTACTTTTTATCCTGTCTGATACCTTGGCCTTCACTAGCACAGATATAATGGCTAGAAACTGTAATAAACTTTCAGTGACATTTAAGTGTGCTTCTGTGAGCATTAGGTAATTCAAGTGCTGGAAGTACAAGTTGTTTCCAACAAATATTTTTACTTTTCCTGAGAAAAGCTTTCTAAATTACAAGTGTAAAACAAATAAGCACTACAGAAATGTAATAGATCCTAAAGGAACAGTTGTAGCAACCTTCAGAATTTGTAGATAGCGTAATCTTATTTCTATAACTTTTCCTTCAACTACCAAATAGAATTGAGAGAATAACTACAGCCCAGAAATTTTCAGTGCTGGCAACAGACCACTAAATTTTACATGGCAGCATGAAACTTGTTATAAATGAGCACATTTCACCAAATGCTGCTGAGCTTTTGCATGAGAACAGGTGAGTTTAAAAATAATTGGCTTTCCAGTTTGTCTTAAGAGACCAAAAACATTGTTGTCATGACGAAATACAGTGTTGGTGCTCCATCCTTGAGTTTGGCTTTCTGATGCTAAGTGTCACCCCATCCATACAGTAATAGTTGGCTACAGCTTTATATTCTGAATCATGTTTTGTGATCACTACTGTAGAAGATAATAGCTTGTGCAGATAAGCAAGTAGATAGTAAGACACTGCATGAGGAGTCAATTAAGGCACTGAGATATGAGGCTGTTACCAGTGAGAGAAATTAAGATGCAGGTCAAGGGACACCAAGGCGTATCTTATGATCAGACTTGGAGAGATGGAGACCTAATGAAGCAGAGACACAGTATAGAGTATTTGTAGCACTGTGGTGTTGATGAAATATTACACTAAACATAAGAACAATTGGATGTTTTTCTTGTATTGCTTTCTCACAACTAATCTGAAAAGGTAAATGCTTCAGTGCTTCACGGACACAAGGTGCTGCTCACCCACTGAATTGCTCTGACCAGGAGAAGAAGAGCTCAACTTTAACTCTGATCCCTCTGTGAAGCATCACAGGGTTCAACTCTCAGCATTGGCAGAGATTCAGTGATGATAGTGGGATGCCTAGAGAAAAATTGATTGTTCAGACTGGCACAGCTAGGCACTTCCAACCTGAAAGGTATCTGCTGACAGAGTCCAGTTTAAATACTTGATTCAATCTACCATTAAATCTACAAGGAAATGTGTTAAGTTTTCAATTTGGCTTTGATTAGGACATCAACGCCATGCAATGCCAAAATAATTTCTTAGATGACTTCAGAGCAAATGTTGAAGTGTTCTGCTACCCAGAAGCATAAAACCAGGCCATCCCAGTCAAGCAGATAACTGGTCTGTTCTCTAGAGGTTATTTCATTACCTTCGCTAAAGGAACAATTACCAGAAGTGAATGGTGTGATGCAACTATATCAAACATGCATAAAAGAGGAGGAGATGCTACAGTGAGCCCCCGTGTATTCGTGATTCACTATTTGGGAGCTTCAGTACTTGCAGGTGGTATTTGCGTGAGCTGTGTGACCTCAGCACGTGCACCTCCCCACTCGCACAGCCGGCCCCAACCCCGCTCCACCCTGCCCCACTTGCAGGGCTCGCAGCACCCTCCCCCCCCCTCCCGATCCTGTCTGCATCACTTCTGCACTGTGCTGATCGCGCCCCCATTGCTCCCATGCCATGCCACCACTTGCCACCCCGCCTCATGCCAGTCCCATCCTCGGCGATCACACACACCCCCCCCCCCGCCAACTCTGGCGCTCGCCCACCTTGGTGGAGCACAGCCAGATATCTGAAACAAGCTCCACCCTCCTCCAGACCTTATTAGGGGAGGGGGCGTGGCTATGGGCATGGCACGCTCAACTACATAGCGGGTTCGCTATCTTTGCGAATTTCACAACTCACATGAGGCGGACCAGACTCAACAGCCTGCGAGTAACAGAGGTTCACTGTATTTCCTTTTCTGACTGGGACACCCACTCCCCAAAAACAAATTCCAAACTTAATTTTTGACTGGTACAATCTTAAGAGCAAGGACAGGTAAAAACACACAGGCTTGTGCTTTCAAAGGTCCCCCTGTTCAGAAATATTTTAGTTTGAAAAACGTCTTTTATAATGTACCTTGGATATGCACTGACACCAATAAATCTTCAACCAGGAAGAAAGCAACGATACTAGTAACAGTATTAGGACGACCTCCCTTAGAGACGTAGGAACTCCCATAGGCTTTAGTTCAGCAAGTTTCAAAGGAGCAAAGAGGAGCATTTGACATAAAATTTGAATCCCATTATGCTTAACATTTCCATTTTTATCTATGCTCAGCTGCCTACTGGGCAGAGAGACTACCTTAATACTTCTGTCCCTTAAGGGCATGACTTCACTCTATTTCAAGCATGCCACTTTCAGTGGAAAGGTCAAACCCTTTGGTGTTATAACTACTTCTGGTATGTGGAGATTCACATACTTCACAGGCAAAGTTTCAGTGAAGTAGACATTAGAACAGTTATATGCCAAGTAAGTTTACAACTAGGTTTCCCAAACTGTGGTTCTGGTCCAGCCAGTGGCAGTAGAAGCAAATACCAATGCTGACTACTCAGACAGCACCTGTATGCCTTTAAATTTCCCAGGCTGATCACTCCAAGTACTTTCCCACCAAAGCACCCAGGTTTACTCAGCCTAATATCTCTCTTCCTCCTGGAATCTCTCCAGGCACAGAGTACAGAGCTGTGCTATCATTGGACTGGTTCTTTTTGACCCTCCTCCAAAGGGTATTCACGTAAGACAAATGCAGCAGCTTTGGGTGATACACAGGCCTTGCAAAGCACAGGTTTCTGATCAGCCAAATCATCTCATTTGATATCTCTCATTTCTGTGAGCCCTACCTTGCTGCCCTACATATTTGGGTCAATTTGCATAGGTATCTGAAACACTACTGCCTTGAGACACACACACCTCAGCAAAGTTAACTGTGGCTGCAGAAGAGTAGCAGAGGAGCACCAGCTAACAGAGTCCATGAACCAGCAAATTGCTACCTGTTGAGCAGTTTGTCCATGATGGATACAGTACTTTCATTAAAAAGCTACATTCTTCAGCCTTATTTCACAGCACACGAATCTTCTAGTTGAGCTCCTAATAACTTGCATCAGTCTGCAGTTCAAACAGCTGTGGTAAATAGGGCTGCACTCAAGTTACCAGGCATCTGCTGGCTACTGAATTCCCCTCAGGATGCTTCCCCCACCTTGTTAAATACTTAATGTTGTCCAGCACAGTTTTCCTTGTTAAAAATATTAGATGAGTAAGAGCTCAGAAGATTTGGGATTCATTACACAGCAAATGCCTAAGCATCTCAAACAGCTCACCAAAACATAACTGTCACTTTTTAGTAAGCTCCAAATCCATGCTTTACCTCTTCGGTTAATCTTCTCAGAGCAGTCCCTGGTAATAAATTTGAAGCTATCATACACAATATTAGCAAGCAATAGCTGACAAGGAATAAGAAAATGCACTGACTTCTACCCTGCAGTGTGAGGTTTGGGTCCTTCTTTTACTGTGAGGGAAGGAGAATCCAAGCAGATAGATCACTATTGTACAGTGGCCTGAACACAAAGATACAGCTAGAAAGTGACAGATGTTGTCCTATTGAGACCACAGTGAGCAGCACAAGGCTGTCATACCCTTTAACCTTCTCAGTTGATGTAGAGAATTCAATCCAGTAAAGGAATTCACACTTAAGCCATCTCATTATGATCTCCCACAAACAGGTGATTTTGCCTTGTATTGTCGCCCATTGCTGGTGTTTCTCAACAAAACACACAAGTCCTTCACAAGAATGCTCCTGTTTCACATGGAGTGACAAATCCAGGGCAGCCTCATCTGTCCATGCAGTCTGTATTTCATAAGTCAAAGCTTCAGTGTCAGCAGTCTCCAGACTTCACAGAATCATGAATATTACTATTGTGCTTGCACTGTGCTACACCCTTATCAGCAGACTGCCTGTGTCTTCAAGAAAGAAAATCTGCAAGACCTTTAACAGACAACCAGTAAAAACAATAGTGTGGACAGAAGATAATGCTGCTGGTCATGGATGCCTTCCTTAGTTTGCTAGGTCAGGAGTCTGTTTCCTTTAATGTTCTCAGCAATTCTAAAATTATTGGAAGCAGTTTAGAAATCTATAGAAATAGTGAATTGCTCACCCCTGGAAATGTTACATGTAGCATGCTTTTCTGTAGCAATACTAACATATCAAATGTAATCCAACAACTGTCACAAATAGTTTTGGTGAGACTGTGCAGGGCTATAAAACCACAATTACAGACTTTGATCTACAACCAGATCTTGTGTAACGGTCAGGCACATTTACTCATTTGAAGATAAAATTAATTAATTAATAATTCTGAGAAGTAACTACTTCCAAATGAACCAATGCACCTTATCTCTTGGAGAGCATAATTTTCTTCCATTTTTTCTCTGACAGAGGCAATAGAGATGCTCAGAAAAGGGAGAGCTGACACTCAGTATTGTACAAACACAAAAGATAAATCCTGTATGCTATACTTGACAAAAGAACAAGAATACTGTTCAAAAAGCAGAACCTAAACATGCAAAGCAAGCTTGGTTTTTTAGATGAGTAGTTATTACACCAAAAGGACTACTTCATTAACTACATTGTTCTGTGAGTATGCAATCTGCTTCTAAATTGTAAGGTCTGTAGCAAGGACACGTTTGCCTAGCCCTTTTCCGCCTATTGAGCGGTGTTATATATACCTTTGATACTTGACAAAGGAATAAGTAATGGTGATAATTTTTCCTGAGATGGATGCAAATATCCCAGACGAAACCAGGGCAACGTCATTTTCTGCTCTTGTCAGAATAGAGAAAACAGGGCAAATAGAGCTTTTTGCTCCACCTCTCCACCTCCCAGTCCCAAACTTTCATCATTACTTGGTTGTCACTCCAAAGGAGACTAACTCTGTTAACCAGAAGGAAAACAGAGAAGACACTATAAGCAACTCTAAAGCAGCAATTTACCTACGTGGAGCTAGTTTGTACCCTGAATAGATGTGTTTAGTAAAAATATCAGCTTAGTATCAGTTTAGCAAAGAATATCAGTATTCAGACCAGGAGTGAAATCTTAGCTTGCATCCCTGATTATTCAAAGTGCTCAAAAATGCACACACATACATGAAAACCCATGGAGTACATTTGCTAGTGAGTGGTGGAATAATGGTGGAGGAATAGGCACTAACTAACATTCTTATAGCAGAATCAATAATGATATGCAATATCAACTTAGTACTGCAGCAAATAGCTGGAACGATCACAGTTCCTATGCAAGTTTATACAGTCCATAGCACCCAATGGCACACAACAGGCTAATTTACTTCTGGTAGAGTGCACAGGTATTAAAACCCTTTTTTTCCTAAGAATATTGTCTGCATAACTATCTCATGATAGTTGCCCTTACAAACACGTTGAAATGCTTAAAAGTGGTAGGGCATCATGTTTTGGTAAGATCAAGAGGTTTTGTCCAAATGCCATTTATTTTTTTAAAAACTAAGAGGTCACTTTGGAGAAAAACCAAAAAGAGGACTCAATCTCTTTCCCAGTGGAAGGTCACTAAGCATATGTTTTTCTGCCTCATTTTGCTCAAAATGGCATTTGACAACACAAATTCATTCTCTCCCAGAGCTTCCTGCTGTGTCTTGCTTCAAGGAGGGTTTTCCAATACCACCAGATGAATGGTTTTCTAGTAAGGTCCAGCTGCCAGCAGAGCCACAGGCTGGGCAGGTGCTCCATAGCTCCAGTAGCTTTGCTGTCTTTCAGCAGTCACTTGCAGGACTGAAGAAAAGCTTCAGCAATGCTGGAGTTTCCTTCATTTCCCCCAGGATCCATAAAATGAGAATTTCAGCAGCTAGGACATTTTTTAAAAAAATCAGCCTGAACATCTTTGAGTACCTTCTCTGAAGACTCAGAAGCCCACGATCAATGGAACAACAAAACACAGCTTTGGAAAACAGACTTGAGTAAAATCTCTGAACTCTACAAGCAAGTCAAAAAGCATATAAGTAACTTTATTTGTAAATATTTTCATCATACATACAGAAATCTATCAAGAATAACCTCTTTGAAGTCCCAGGTTAACCAATATACAAGCTTGGTTCTGTGTGTTACTATCCCCATGCACCTGACACAGCCTATTAACCGTCTAATACATTAGAAACACTTTCCTTTTTCCTTTCTAGAGCTGCAATGTTTTTGCTAGCAATAAGGTTATGTACTCACTTTTAATCCTCCCAGAAGATTGAACGAGTACTGAGCAAAGTGGTGATTTTAGTACAACTACTTAAAAATAGCACAGCTAAAATCAAAGGCCCTTACCAGAAATTTTTGGTATACTTAAAGGCAGTAGGTAATTTCTAAGTTACTACCATTAATTGCATATCATCTCATCTTGCTGATCACAATTTCTATTTATCACATTGTTAGTTCTACCAGTTCCATTTATTTTGACTTACGGAGAACCTCACCTAAATTATGGCATCTAGAACCTCATATTCTGATGGGAAGTTGTATGAGAAGCAAAAAACTAATCCATCCTGGAATCAATGACTTGTCTTGAATCCTTGTCACCATAGTTTGAATTCCAAAGGCATTTTGTTTCTAAGGGTACAAGTATGTATTGATAGAGATTTTCATAGGAAGATTTTCAGTCACAAAAATCTCACCTTTTTGATCTCAGCCATAATAGAAAATTGTTTGAATCACTACTGTAAAAGAGTTATGCCTTATTATCTGTCTGATAAACATGATCTGTACAGTGCAAGTAAGAGATGCAATGTTGTCAAACAAAGACAGGATGTTCATTTCCACCTTCTCTTCCTTTTCACACACTAAATGATGCCACCTCAGGGATGAAACACTGAACAGAAATACTACTAAGTGGGAATTTTTAACATAAAATAGAGGTCACTTCAAATAGAGAGTAGTGTAAGTGTACCTGATGCTTTTGGCTGAAGGAGCACTGGAGTAATTCCTGGTTGTTTACACTAGATATAGAGAAAAACAGCATTAAGCTATGAGCATGCAAACTGCTGATAAAAAGGATTAGCTTGTAAAAGTCTCATTTCTGCAAAATCCTGTTGCTTGTCATTGAGCTCCTTGTGTGTCTGCCAAGTCTAGTCTCACCTTCAGACTTAACACTTCAGCTTTTTCCTCCCTGCAGCAGACAGTAAGAAGATGCAATTTTTGGCCTTGTGTTATTCACTTCTTGCACCTATTACTGAGCCAGCTACAGATTTACTCTTTGTCTTTTTACTGCAGCCTCGAAGCACATGCCAGCTACTGAAGACACATTATTTTACCAAAACAATCACAGAATTAATGACAGTTTTAATTTGCAGGAGCTAGAAACTGAATCCAGATGTCCTAGATTTTGTTTCCAAGAACATCTCTGTTCTCCTTTACATCTCAGTTTTCTTCTCATCACAATTAAGACGACCTTACCATCTCCTTTTTAAAGCTGCCATTTGAGAGAGAACAGCAATTTCTAGGATTAAGCATCTGTTTCCACAGCCCAGGAAGGACTACAGCTGGTCTTAGAGCTACACTAGGACACATGCATTGTAAGGTCAGAGTCCAGAAAAGTAATACTATTGAGATGACACAAATATTTTGCCATAACAAAGTCACAACAGCTCAACATCTTACAGCAACCAGTGTACACCAGCTGTATCAACCTAAAAGCTCAGCATGGGCTGGCAGCTTCAAATGAGATGAAGCAGTACACACTTCACCTGTTTCCCTAAAAAGCTGTAGCAGGACTAACTACATGTGCTTCAAAAATACCCTGAGAGACCCACACATGCATTCTCGGGACCGTTGGTAGAATTAAGAATTTGAGATCATGGTCAAAAGCACAAAAGCTTCCAGACCTAGAGAGGTTGAAGAAAGCTCATAGGACTTCCACCAAGCCAAGCATACTCCACTTCAGAGCTCCAAGGCAACCACAAACTCAAGTCAAACCACTTCTAATGGCACAAAAACCCCCATATTTTTCCAATTCGGGGTTAAAATTGATTGAAGATATCCATTACCATTCTCTTCCTGCAAAAGCTGATTGGAAAAGACTAACCTAGTGTCGCTCTCTCTCTGTTCCTGATACAGTGATCCCCCATTACCCACGGGCTGTTGGGACTGGCCCTCCTCATGCAAGTCGTGGAATCTGCAAAGATAGTGAACCCACTAAGTATTCAAGTATGCCATGCCCATAGCCACGCCCCCTCACCTAATAAGGTCTGGAGGACAGTCCTGAGAGCAGGGCCTGTCTTAGATGTCTGGCTATACTCTGACGAGGTGGGCAAGCACTGGGGGCAGGGGGAGAGCGTCAGGGCAGCATGTTGAGAGTGTGCGGGAGCTGCCCCACCCTGCCCCAGCTTGGCGCCTGCCCCCATGGCACAGGGGAGGGTACATCCCTCTCTCACAGACACACATAATGGCAACCCTATCACTCCATCTTGTAACCCAGGGGGAGGACAATTCCAGCCATGCAAAAACACACATTTACACTAAACGCATCCCGGCCACGCTGGATCCTGGCTGGGATAAATTTACATATTCATGAGCAGACTGGGGTTGTGGTGGGTTCTGCGCACACGCCAGGTCCCACAAATCGCTGAGAAATCAACAGCGAGTATGCAGTTTCCACAAATTACGGATTGCAACTATGCGGAGGATCACTGTAGTATCTATGGAGACCTATATCTGACCCATCACATATAGTTATATTGTCTACGGTTGTGAATCTATTTGTTCAGCAGCACCAAACTCCTACATTGCTTTAAACTACTAGGAGAAACATGCACTGCATCTCCTGAATAAGCAGGCCTGCCACAAAATTTTGATCCTCTTAGAGATTTTGTGGAAGCTGCAGTAGCACAAGTTTTACATTTGCAACAAATTCAACATCAACTGGGTTTCTGTATCAAGATTCACCACTAGTGACCTCCAGTGATTCAGTAGAAGGTTTCAACATGGATTTGTTTTCCCCACAGTAATTTGACCTGAGCATGTATGAATGTGAATAAGAGCTCTTACTATGAACATTCATATAATAAAAAAAAAAATCAGGAAGTAGTAGTTTTCTGCTAAGACTGCAGCTCAAGGTGTGAAGGATACCACAGTTTAGAGCAGAGCAAGGTGGAATAATAAATCCAAAGGCAAACAAGAAGAAAGCCCATTTGGTTTGGACTCTAAACATACCTAGATATCAAGCAACCGCTATTTTTGGCTCATGACAGCTGTCAAAGTTAAGTACATCTGTTCATACTACGAGTTATTATAGATCAGATCACAAATTTTTCCTTGATTTCAAGTGTACATAGTGTTAGAGTCTAAAGTAGTACCTTGAAAAAGTAGATAAAAACCCCCACAACTTTAAGCAAAACTGGGTACAGCCTCTCCAATCTGTGGTGTAGGTGCCAGCATCTCTAGGCAAGGGGAAGTCACATCTCTGTAGCATAGACCCAAGTAGGACTTCTAGAGGAGCAGTCCTAGTTAACTTCAATTCATTTTCATACAAAAAAAGAGTAGTTATGTATCTTCATGTCGTAGAGGATGTAAATTCACTGAGATTCTTCCTATTGTTAACGTCAACTTCTGCACAACACATTCCAAAGATGTAGTGTAATGTTTACCAGAGTAGAGTGTGGGCATGCATGGCCAAAGTGAGGAAAAAGGCCCCAGTGGTGTCATAGCCTTTAGCTTATTATTATTGTTATTAGAACATGATGAAAATGAGTAGTGAAAGCCCCACATGAGAGACAGACGTCCTTCCAAATAAAAGGTACATTTGTGCATGGAACCCTAGGCTAACTCCAGCTGACCAGGATTCATCACGGTTAGCAGCAGGCTAATGTTTCCTCTGCAACCTGGCACCAGCACATGGACATCATCTCACCACTGCCAGAGAAGTAATTTGGCAGGCTACCCTTACCATACATTCATTACCATCTGCTACCAGCAGTTCATCCCTCCCTTCCATTTACAACACACTCTTGCTCATTAAAAGTTTTCCTACTCCTTTTCATGAAAACCAACAGACTAATACTGCTGCTGACATGGGTTTGAGCTAAATTAGCTGGCTTTGCTGTACTCACATCTCAGTTAGTGTCCTAGCAGCTGTGGAGATAGTAGCTGCTCCAAGGCCAGTGGTAGGAATAGTGTTCTCTTTCAAACCAGTTGGGTTTGAATAATTAAGGAAAAATACTGACATAGTACAAAATTAGGACATTTCAGAACTTTGAATAGTTAACTGTCATTTATGCTGTTTTAATACCTCAACTCTCATCTCTCCCTTTCTAATATGCTCACATAAGCATGGCTTCCACTGAAACACAGTGCTCTTCATTGTCCTCTTGTCATTCCCTGGCCTGATTGGCATTACTCTTTATAATGTGAATCTTACTCCCAAAGTTTTTTCAAGTGATGCTGATTGAGATAGCTGAAGTTTGTTAAAATGTACATTACAGGCCAAGTAATATTAAAAGTAATATTAAATATACTTCCTCCCCCAGTCCTCTCTAATAGGCTTATCACTGTCAAAATGAGAACAATGGGGGCATATGATTCAAAACTGCAGAGTAAGAAGAGTAAGAAAGAAGGAAATATCAAAACTAAGTTTATAACACATAAAAACCTCTTAGGAAAGGAATGAATATGTTGACTAAACTGTGCAAAACAAAAACCTAACAGTAAATACAAAAGTTATATGACATCGGGGAAGTCTCAGCAATAAAATATATTCTTGTTTGGTTATTCTCTCCTTTTATCCCAGTGAACTTCAGGAGGCATGACAGCTCTGCAGTTCCTCTACTTGCACAGTGCAATGATGTGGAAAAGGCTGTTACCAAATACTTTTACTTCTCTATTGAGTACGATGACAATTCTCTTGAATACCTAGGTTAACTTAAGAGTTTAAAAAAAACCCATAGAAACTAATTCCACGAAATTCCTCTACATGCCTTTGGAAAGCCATAAACTTCAAATTATAGGGCAAGATTTGGCTCAGTAAGATCATGGCCACTGATCTCTGAGGGATGATTCCATTTCTGTAATCCAGAAGGACACAGTTACAGGCCTACTGAGTCACATAGATCCTCATAGGTCTATGGCACTATGTAGGATCCATCTTAGGCTGAGGAGAGCTGGACAAGGAGCTCACAAAGCCGCTCTCCATCATTGAGCATCAGTTCTGGCTCATCATAGAGGTCCCAGATGACTGGAATATGGCCAATGTAACACATCCACAAGAAGGGTTAGAAGGAGGACCCAGGAAATTACAAGCCTGTCGCCCTGACCTTGGTGCCAGGCAAGATTATGGAACAGATCATCTTGAGTACAATCACCTGATTCCTACAGGATTGCCAGAGGATCAGATCCAGTAATGCTACAGGCTGGGAACAGAGTAACTGGACAGTAGCCAGGTAGAAAGGGACCTAGACTGACAGGACTGAACATGAGCCAGGAGTGTGCCCAGGTGGTCAAGATGTCAAATGGCTTCCTGGTCTGCATCACAGATAGTGTGGGCAGCAGGACTAGGGAATTGATTCTTCCCTTGTACATAGCACTGATTAGACTGCACCTCAAGTACTGTGTCCAGCTCTGGGCCCCTCAATTTAGGAAGTATGTTGAGGTACTGGAGCATGCCCAGAGAAGGGCAACAAGGCTGGTAAGGGGTCTAGAACACAAGCCTTATGAAGAGCAGCTGAGGAAACTGGGGTTGTTTAGCCTGTAGAAGAAGAGACTCAGAAGGGATCTTATCACTCTCTATGACTGCCTGAAAAGAAGTTGTAGACGGGTAGGGGTTGGTCTCTTCTCTCAGGGTACCAGTGACAGAATGAGAGGACACAGTCTCTAGCTGTATCAGGACAAGTTCAGTCTGGATGTTAGGAAAAAATTCTTCACAGAAAAAGAGTGATTGGCCACTGGAATTGGCAGTCCAGGGAGGTGGCAGATCCCTGAAGGCATTTAAAATAAGTATCTTAAATAAGACTAGATGTGGCACTTAGTGCCATTAGTTGATGGGGTGGTATTACATTAGGTTGGACTTGATGATCCCAAAGATTGTTTCTAACCTAGTTAATTCTGTGGTTCTAGGTCACCTTGAGAATTAAGTGGTGAACATCAGAAAAAAGTTCTCAAGGCACTTTGAGTTCCCTGTATCCATTGGTTCTGAGAGAGGAGCCATGGTCATCTTCCTGACATTTTGTACAATTGAGGCTTACTAGTCACATTTCAAATATCAACAAGATGACAGAACTAGAATACCCCTGTGTCTGTAACAGAGACTCTCAATTACCTTTAAACATTCCTGGCACAGTTGTAGTAATTAGTTTGGAAAAAAATTGCAATATAGCTGTAGATGTTCCAGGAAGAGATGTAGAGAGCCAGGACTGCCAGATGGATTATTTTCTGCAAGTTTATTTGTTCAGAATACCATCACAGAAAATTCAGATAGAATGCAACACAATAGGACAGTGTAACAATTATTCTAAATCTCCATGGTTTAGAAGATATTACTTCCCTTTTGTAGCTCTACCAAGCCATTGCCATGCTTCTCTAACTGAATTATGGGACAATTTACTTTTTACTTCTCTAGCAAATTCTATCAGACAGCCTCTTTCAGAACAAAGCAGTAAAGTTCCAGAATTTTAAGGCTTATTCAATCCTCAGATTTTTCTTTAAGAGGTTAGAAAGAAAAATACATTATGTTCTCATTCTATGTACAGATCTCAAAAAATTCTAACCTTTAGCTATTGAAGAAATTAGACAGGAAAGAAGTTTTACATGCTGGAATAACCATGTGATACATCCAAATATAGAAAAGAAAGTTACATCAAATTCATCAGTTCCCAAAATGAATAGGCATTTTTTAATTGTGTTGCCTTGTACCTCCAGACATCACTCCTGGAGCAAATTTTCCACTTCAGAGAGAGCAAAGTGGCATTAGAGTCACTACTGCATAGCATCCAGAAACATAGTATAGAGATTATCACATATATATCAAATTCCTATGTATTTTTTACTAACAGTATTGTAGTTATACCACTATCATTATTCACATGGGTCCGGTTTGCAATATCTTTTGCAGATTTTATAGGATATGTCCAATCTGCAATAACCAAAGTTACCTTAACAAAAATTCAGGCCAATCACCAGTTTCCAGGAGCATGGCAATTCAGGGTAGTGACATTCCAGACCTCAAAGACTTACAAAAAATGTGACAAGTCGTGACTGAATATAAGTTTCAATTACAATTCCCCTCACCATGCTACAGTACATTTTTACAATCTTCGAACAAAACCAAAGTCTTTGAGAAAAGCCAAATGCAAACTTAAAGCAATGCATGGTGAATTATGTGATGTACCTTAGGGTAAGAGTAAGATTACATCAGTGACTCCTTTTGATGTGGTTTAAATCTAGTATTACATAAGACAATAACAGCCCATTAATCTCCTGCCTTGACCCTAGTGAGGTTCAGCATACCTTAGATGAAGGACAGAATTACCTTATTTTGGCGGAACAGAAGCCTAGTTATTAATTTAAAAGGTAATTCCACCATAATAGAGCCAAATCGCAGACCACTACTACTGCAAGCATATGTATCTTACCTCTACATGTAGACTTGTAGAGTAGCAAGAGCTTCTGTTCAGCCCTTGAAAATTCAATTCCTCTTCCCCCATCAATTTGATAGGTATCTAATCTAAATAATCCAGATTCTTTCAATAATCTGTGGAAACAGAAAACCTTGAGAAATTAGTTCAGATCCAAGACTCTCAGGAGGTGTTACCTAGTGACCATTGGATGCAGAGGGAGCTTGGGTTCTATGTCTAAATAAAG
>WEKX01028175.1:49664-115167 GCA_013390025.1 Pitta sordida
CAAAAAACTGCCTTACAGGGATCAAAAGTCAACCTGTGTATTCTAAGTAGCTAATGATTCTCACTTCTTCCAGCACAACTCAATTTCTCTACATTAACTGCTTTTTAATTTTGCATCAGGCAACTGATCTTGCACTTCCTTTGTGTTCTTGTTGAGCCTTATCCAGTCAGGTCATCCTATTCTAGACATGAATCTGGCATCCAGTTCACATTTCTGTGACCCAGCTTTTCTCCCTGCACATCTNTCCTTGCTTCTGCTTTTTCATGTCTCTAATGTCCAAAGGACATGTTTAGTTCCCAGGGAGCAGTAGGTTATCAATGTTACTTGGTTCCATTTGCAAGTCATCTTGTCCTTCTTCTTTACCCTGAGCATCACCACCTATTGCCTTAGTATTGTGTTCAACTAGTTTCTCTGCTCTTTTGTACCCTTCCAGTCCTCTTTTTCACTCTCCCACCTACTTCTTATTCTCATCACCACCCTGAATTTTTTCGGATTGACTGGGAAGAACCACATACCTCATCTCTTTTCTTCAGTGGCTCAAATCACCATACGCTGTGCAAAATACTTCATAGGAATACAAAGGGTTTTTTCCAGATTTAGGTAGGAATTCTGGATAAAAGCTCTGGTAAAAATGTTTAAAAACCTCCTAAAAATATGACATCCACTAAAGTCCACATTTTACGTTATCCACAAAACATCAGGAAACACCATAAATCCAGGACTTGGAAGCAGTGTCCAGACAAGACATTTGCTATTTATTATCTGCTGTGAAGACAAGTGATCAAGACTTCAGTGGGCATTCACAGGCTCAGGGGAGTTTGCAGGATCAGAATCACAGAATATTTTGAGTTGGAAGGGACCCACAAGGATCATAGAGTCCCACTCTTAAACCACACCACTGCCTACCCAGCAGGAATCAAACTCTGGTCTCCCACATGGCAGACGGAGACACTCACCACTGTACTAAAGTGGATCAGGTGTTATACAGCTTTTCCTAATTTCTACCTCAGATTACTTTATCTCCTATGGTGATATCCATGCATAAATAGCAGGCTTAACACCACTACAAGATCTTCTCAAACAGCTACCTGCAAGAGGCTGCTGTTACTTTCCTCCTTCCCCTTCTACTTAAAGGGTCAGTCAGCAAAGGAATGTGCATGCAGTGCTTAACTCAGGCCTGTAGATGAAGTCTCAGGCAAAGAAGATAAGTCCAGACAAAACTGGTACAGCTGACAGTCTACAATGCAATTTTTTGTATTAGAACCAGGGAGCAACATGGCAAAACCCTACAAAGGCCACTGGGGAGAACTGCACACTAGAGCTGAGCATCCATCTCCCAATCCCATTTGCCTACACATATTTTCTGTCTACACGGCAGAACTACATCCTTCAAGCAAACCAACTGTGCACACAGGAAGCAAGAAGCATTGGTACAGCTTTTTTACAAGGCCTAAGTTGTGACTTACAACAAGGCCACAGTGACCAAGAGCCAGGTTAGTCACTATGTCTTACTGTACAGTTTGTTCTCTGCTTTTGCTCAGCAGACTGATTCTGGCAACTCTTTGTCAGCCCACTTAGATGGGCCTTCTTTCAGTGAGGTAGCAAAGTACACAATTGTCACTCTTTTAAAGCCAAGTACAATTTAAGTGACAGCCTACATCTGTACTTAAACATTACATTTCTGATAGGCAAGCCATCCATGGAACACAATGCTGATGAAACATCTGGATGCTCTCTCAGCTTTCTGTACTCATTGTCTAAACAGCAAGTTCACCAAGATCAATCCATTTTTCCCAGTAAAACCATATCCTTGAACACACAGTGCACCAGACACCCCCAGCCTGAAGCACACTGTAAAGGCATTAGTCCCTGCCTGTTCTGTTCCCTGCTGCCATTGACATCAGCAATGAAATTGACTTCAGCAGCCAGAGCAGTCAGAACAATTCTTACTTCAGACAGGGAAAGTATAGCATTATGTTTTGCCATTTTATTATGAGGCGACTCTAAAGCCTTAGAAAAGTAATTGTTGATGGGCCGAAATAAGTTCATAAATCTATTATACTCCATATCACCTAGACAACTGATTTTCTCAAGTTCTGACTTGCATAACCAGTGAAAAACTGAAGCAGGATAAGCAGGATCTGAAGGGAGAAAAAGCCCTTTCTGCCTGATAATTAAATCATAAATAATAGCAGAAAACACTATATATACATTTTCTTTATAAAATCAAATCCCCAGGGATTGCCTACTTCCCTTCCCTAACCCACCATAAAATTCATACAGGCACAGCCTCTCATTAACTGCTTTGGTTTTTTTCATGAAAGAATCTTTGAAATCTATAAATTGGAATGAAACTCCATTAAAACACCTTGTTTTGAAAATTTCAAAGTCATTTTCATAGTCAAATGTTAACATTAAGATGAATAATGAATTTTCCCACAAAGACAATGGAAAGTTGCAAATTTGATGCTTTAATTGTTCTGTTTTGCAAAATAAAGATTTTTCTTTTTAAATAGTTCTGCCTTATCCCAGCTGATAACGAACATGACAATTCAGGAAGTATGGTTCCCACACACAAAAAAACCCAAACCCAGACTGGTTTTCACCCCTATAAGCATGGCTGTAACAAGTCAGACCAGAGGCTGAGCAGCAGATAACATGACCATTTTCCTTCCCACAGTTTGTTGGGAAAGAGCACCAGTTCCTGAGATGCACAAACATCTCCTGAGCAGGGAATGACATCTCTCCACCCAACGAAAGCGATGCATTGCTGTTTTGTCTAGTTTCCCAAGAAAAGGTATTAGTTATTTGACATTTAAACCAAGATAAAATGAGGTTCCATTCCTTCAGTGCCCCCTCACTTCTCCATCTTTTCCTTTATTGCAGCAGCTGATGAGACTACTTAAAATGGATTCTACACTTCAACTTCCAATGAGTCACTTCACTTGTACTTTTTTTCCCCCCACACTAAGGAGTTTCCCTCCTTACTTATAGAAAACTCAAGCATCTCCTCACATGTAATCCGGTATTCAAAGGGGCAGGAAGGGGGAGAAAAAGGGAAGACAGGAAGAGGAGATGCTTGCAGAAGTCCTCTCTAAGGAAATCAATTGGAGTAGTGTTTCATCTCCTCTCCAACCCCATTGTGTTGCATCCCGAGTGTCTCACTTAAAGTGTAATGAATAACAACAATAAACCCAGCCATAAGGCAAGGCCTGCAGCAATGCTTTTGCTGTGGTGTCAGGTGGCAGAGTTCATCAGTCCCCACGGCTGTCCCCAAGACTGCAGAAGAAACCACAGTCTCCCTTTCCAATTTATTTCTTGCCAGTCAAAGCCTAAGGCTTCTATTTAAATTTCATACTCTAGATTTACACACAGATGAAATAGAAGAAATCCCACCAACTCAAGGCAGCTGCTTCATTACCAGCTGAGTGAAAACAACCATGGCAGCAGCTGACAAATAATTAGTCCCTTTCCAGTTTGAGGAAGTAAAGATCTCTAAACCAACCTACTACAAAATACAGAGGCAGGTCAACAAATGGAAAAAGTGGTTTTAACAGGAAAAAGTATAACCGATTCTGTCACTAGGAGACAGGACATTTTCCTAATGACAAAACATCACCTAAGGGATCAAAAGAGCTTGGTTCAAAATCCTTCATTGCTGAAAAGAAATTTGTTAAAGAAGCATGCAAGCTCACCTCTAACATTAGCTGCTTCTCTGTGTAAGGTATATATAAGAAGTGTAAGTAAAACAGAAGTTTCAAATTGTCAGAATTTCCAACTCATTTCAAAAAAAGTGTAACACCAGAAGCTGGCTGTCAGCACTTGGATTATTTATTCAGTTCAACGCATTTTTCTGTGACAGAACACTGTGGTCTGGCCCATCCCTGTTCTGGATCCAGTTCTCACCACCATGAAAGCACTGGGCAGACAGTGGTGATTTCTCCTCTCTAGCCTATACACAAGAGACTACAGTAATACTCCTATTTCCCCACAGGGAATACAAACATATGCAAATGCTGTACACATAGCTAATTTGCTCTGCAGGAAATAGCGAGTTCATCAGGAGTTTGGGCAGCCCTCTGATACCCTAAGCCACAGGCTCTGCTGGAGCTGTTCAGTAGAAGGAGGGGATATTCTTTCTGGGGCATAGCGGCTCACAGGTCCATCCATGACACAGGAGGCTGATTCTCAGGCCTGATCACAAGCGCCAAAGTGAACTTAAGTCACACTGAACTTTGTTCCACAAATCCTCCTTTAAATGTTTACCTCATTTTCATGCCTTGCAAAGTTTTTTGATGACTGCATTTTAAAAACTACTTTCTGCCTTAATGCACTAGAAGAAACATGGACACACAATACTGAAAAACCTTGAGAATAGGGAGCGAGGTAAGAGAGGCAAGTTAGATCCTCTGAAACAGCAGTTAAAGAGCTGATTCATCACACAATCATTTCTTCTTAGCCAAAAATATTGTTATGGTGGCAACAGGATCATCATCCACCTGGATTTGACTTCTCCAAGACTGAATAACTTTTGGGAGGGCACACAATGAACTGAAACTATCAGAGCTTACCACAGGGTCTCTCAGAAAATCTTTGTTTTCCATTGCAGGAAGCTTTGTTGCATACCAGCCATTGTTTTCAATGACTTCATGAACTTCCTCCATGACTCTCTAAAAAGAGGAAGGGGCAGGGGAAGTTGCTGCCTGGAGTAATAAGGTCATGACAAGACCAAATCCCAGGTGACAAGTATAGTGTCAAAAGAAATGCTAGTGCATTTTTCATCAGAAATACTTTTATGTGACAAATTACACAGACTGATGAGAAAGAATCTGCAATTCTGCTCCTATGTAGGTGTTTCTATCTCCTCCTCCTACAGAAATGGAGGCCATATTAGCTTATTGGTCACGCAAACCTAATATCCAGAAAAGCAAGTTAGTTCTCAGATCAGCTAGATGTTTGAACCTTCCTGAGGCCACATGCTTTTCTTTCTGATGCAAGGGACTAGATCATAGTATCAAAGAAACCCATAGTTATGTGAAATTACAACTCCACAGCAACATAGAAGTCTGTTGACTTCAATATTTATTTCTAAAGGTACTCAAACACAATTTCTATCTTATCATTATGAGAGCAGTAAATGTACACCAACATATTGTCACAAACAATGTATGCAGACACATCTCCTGTGTTCAACTACAAGTTCCCTACCTGAAAACTACAGGAACTGAGTCCAAAATCATCTAAGAATTTCATAACAGTGCTAGAAAATCTGGGAACCTCCTAGGCCTGCCCAGGATCCTTGGGACAAGCGCATTTCCGAGTAGTCAACAGCAGCAACATTAGCAACTCAAAGCCTGTGTTGGGTCTAGAAATGAGTAGTATTTCACAAAAAAAAAAAAGCCTGAACATTTATGCCTCCAAGATGGAGGATAAAAGGTAAAAGTTCCCCACTTATTTTTCCTACTTCGATTTAAAAGGCCTTAGGCAATCAGACTGCCTCTTGAAATGGCCTGTTATTTGTCATTTCCATTAGGGTTAATATACCCTTAACCCAGTGTTTCTGATGACAATTTTGTTCTACTGTGCAGAAGAAAAGCCAAAGCACCAAAATAACCAGACATTCTATAAGTCTCAAAAAATTCTTGTTCAGAAAGAGCAGATATTCAGGTTTCATCCATTACAACTCTGCCCTAATATCAATCCTACTAGGGATGAAGAACAGAAGAAACATTTTCCTCCTGCTGAATAGGAAAATAAGTAACAGAAATAACTTCTTAAAAGCATGCCTTAATTTCTTTAACTTTTTAGCTTTCCTTAGAATCCAGCCAGTAGTTAAAGGAAATAACGCTGTTCCTTCAGTAAACTACACTGTTGACTGAGAAAGGAACAGACCTTAAGAGCTCTGGAGCACTAACTCAAGCATGGTTCTGTTAATGCCTTCTGAACAAAGTAAGTAAACATACTTATCTACATTCTGAGGTAATATTAGAGCACCTTGCAGACTCCTGCAACCTGCTGTTTATATAGAAGAGGAAAAGGAAGGAGGGACAGCTCAGTGGTCCAGGACAGCATCCTGGCCCTTTCTGGCTTTGGGCAGGAGCCCAGCAGCAGCCTCCTTACACCTGGGGGAAGTGTAGGAGCCTAGGTGTCCAAGAGGATAAATGAGTGGGACAGGTGAAGGTTTTGGAAGCAGGAAAACAAACAAAGTGTGCAAAGTAGAAATCATGGGACTGCAGGACACAGGACAAGAATGCCTGTAGCAGCAGAGCCAAATGCAGGCCCTTCAATATGCTAAGAGCCACACCAGTCATCATAGAAACAGGCAATTCTTAAAGAGCAAGACACAGATGCCTCCAAGAGCAAAGGCACTGGAGACTTTTCAAAATCATAGTGGTAGGAACCAGACACTAGTGGCTAAGACCCACAGCATTTAGGCTAACATACTGCATGCTAGGAATATGAATTCAGTTTACAATTTTAAAGTTTGCAACACTGTTCTGGAGACTCCATGTCTCATGAAACAAATCATTTCATCCTCTGGGATGTTATAACACTCTATAGCACAGATCTGACAAGAACTTATTGACAACTCACACACCAAAATAGACTTCTCTCATTCTTATTTTAAAGGGATCCTGCTGCACCATACCCTACTCAATTTTTCCAATTTCCTTTCCCTTCAAAATAACCATGCGTTAAGCAAATGTGCCTGATCAGTACCATTTTTTTGCAGTGCTTTCTGTGCAAGTATATGTCAGTCCCTATTTGACCCCTGCTAGGAAATGTGAACGTACCTTCCCAAACCTGGCCCAAATGCCTAGCAAACCCTTACTTATCTCTCTGCTTCTGCCAGGTCCTGTTAAATAGTAGTTTTATGTTAGGAAAATTGACAACACCTGGAAAGAAAAAGCCTCTATGACCTCTGCTTTACAGACCCTCAGGATGTTCCACATTGAAAAGAAACACTCCTGTAACCACAATTTACTCAATAGCTTCATTAGTAGACTGCTACCTTTGCAGGAATAATGACCTCAGGACTTCTGTGCCCCCAAGTTGGTAACTTTTGTTGTGACAGGACAGGGATAGCAAAGAAACGTTCATATGTATTTAAAATAACCCACCAGTTTATCTGGCTTTAAAAAGCTAAGAAACATTCAGGTTTAGGGTGGAAGGTATTCCTTCTTGGGAAAGGTACATTGAAGTTACCAAGCATCCTCCTGAAAATATAAAAAGGGAACTTTACTGAGTAATATAGACAGACAGCAACTATTCCCCGCTTATGAAGTTCTCTGGGCTACAAAATAGAGGACAGAAGAGCACTCATGGCAAACCATTACTCCTTCCTAAGCATTCACTTAGACTTCTACTGGAGTCAGAGAGACCCTTAATACAAACATTGTTAGTCAGGGCCTGACATGACAGATCCAATGCAGCTCAAGGAAGTTAGTTTAAAGCTTGTCCATATGAAGTCCTAAAACATGGACAAAACAGATGGCACCTCATGACCCAAGACTAGTGATGAGCTTGCAGAAAAAAAAAAAACCTTCTCTCCTATACCATTTTGTCTGAACTTTTGTGATCCCATGTTTGGTGGGACTTAGTAGGGAAAGACGAACAGTGAAGCCCAAAACCTATCCTTCCTTCTCCCTGGTCACATACACACCCCCACTGCTCAGACAGCTACAAGTGAGGCATCTCCATGGAGTAGGATTTTACCAATGCACACCATCAACTCTGCCCTCCTTCCATAGGACTAACAACCCCTTTGGGGGTAGCCTGTCAAGCTACATAATTAGAGGTCCAGAGTGAACACAGACTCCCCAGAATCAGAAGCAGCCTGGTAACATCAGTAAGAGCCAGACCACACCAAGAAGCCTGTAGAGATACAGGCCTAAAACAGAGGGAAGTGATTAACCCAGTGTCCTCATCTGACACCCCCAAGGATGTGCAAAAGAAACTCTCTCTTAGGAGTCCTGCACACTGAAGGAGTTATTGCCTCAAGGTGGGTAGAGGACAGAGTGCATTTTGGGGTTGTTCAAAACTTATTATGGTGTATTCAGGTAAAAGACCCTGAAATATAACCAAAAGAAAGGACACAAGCAAGTGAGCCATGCAAAGAGCTTCAGGAAAGAACGTATATGTTACTAGATATCAGAGATTCATCGAAAACAGCCTCAGGTTGCTCTGGGATCGGCAGAGCTTTTCTGAACTTCTTTTCATAGGAAATTCAGCTAAAACCACAGTCCAGATTTTGTCTGGAAAGTAGTCAAAATGGAAAGAGTAAATAAAATCATCAAGCATCACAGCCTGACCTAAACCACTGCAGGTGTGAAAATGCTTGTTTTGTAGAAAAACTATTATATACTTGAGTCTAGGTTTTCAGAGTTATTTACCCCAAGTTCTTTCTTTATATGCACCCAAGCAATAGTTAAATCTCAGAAATGTATGCAAAATGTTTTACAATTTGCTATGTGCATAATTAAAATTATTTTGAGACAAACTGGAGCTGGGGATATGAATGCAATGTTTCAGCATTAAGTTCAATATAAGCAGGCAGGAGAGTAATTAGTTAACAGGCATGCAGAGTTTTTCTAAAAGGGTGAAAGCATTAATTACCATTTCTTATATTTTAAATTACTCTAATAGACAGTCCTCCCAGAGTACATATAAAGATTTATTTCCATTCAGGTATTGTTTTATACATTGAAATTCAGGCTTGAAATTAGCTGTTGCCCAGGGAATTGGTAATTACTGTTATTCCTAATGTTGTTTCTCCTTGAGAAGTAAATCCCATACTCTTGAGGAGTAACTCACAAAAAGCATTAGTGATTCTGTACTGTAGTTGTCAGCAAATGTACAAATTTTCCTAATTCAGCAGCAGTTTCAAAGGCAAGTCTTCAATAAAGTGTCCCTGACCACCACATAAGCATTCACATTGTGTTTAATACACACTACAGGATTTTTTGTCTCAGCAATTTACAGGATTGACCAAGTCCAAATGAATATTACTCAAAAAACCAGCTTCATACAGAGACAGAGCACACAGATCAGCAGCATAGCTTCAGACATGTCATGGAGTTGTATGCTTCTCATTTTCAGAAGCCATTTTCTATATGGGAAGTTTTCATTGAAGTCACACACATAGGAAAAATTATATAGTGACAATCTAAGGCCAGCAGGAAGAAACAGTGGCCATTCCAGATAAACACAGAGGAAACTCTCCCATGAGGAGCAATGACTTGACATCACTTGATGCTAAAACAGAGCTGCTGGCATTATGATTTTGAAGTTGCTCTAAATATCATGTCCAACTTGTTTTCTGTCATCCCCGGTGACCAGTAGCTCCATATATTAAGTAGCATGGCTGTACTTGTCAACCAACACCATCTTGCATGTCTCAGACAGATAAAGACTGAGCTCTGAAGCCTCCCACACCACCAGAGAGGAGCTCTGATGGCAACACAGTAGAAGCTGGTGTCCAGAAATATCTGATGCTGAATACAAAGCATTGCCCCTCATCCCTTAGCTTCCTGTCCTTCACCAAAGTCACTGTTCCAACAAGGCATTTCACAAGGAGGAGCCTGCAAGATACACCACCCCTTGAGATTTCTGGGAACAGCCCAGGTGACTCCTGCCAGGAAATTCAAGCTCCCAACCTGGCCCCAGTAGACTTTTTACAGAAAAATTATGCCAATGTCCAGAACTGTAGCTGCATTTAGATTACAAACTGTTTTCCATGGCATAGCTGTAGCATTCAAAAGCAATGGGTAGTTATGCTGTAACTAGTTATACTAGTTGCCCAGATGCCAGAAAAAAAAAAAGACTACTCCCACCAGCAGAGCAAGACAAGAATTGCTTAAGACAAGGTCTTACATCCATTATTCACATTTTGCATCACCAGCCTTCTTTGTATATATATATACAGAATGAAGGATTCTTTCCTCTTGCAGAGACTATTAAGTATTCCCTACACTATTTCCCATGCAAATCTAGTGAGATATATAAACATGGATACTTATTCTTACTTGCTAAAGACTTCACCATTGTCACCTAATTATTGTTTGTACTAATGAAAATACTGTATTCAGATAGAGTCAATAGTAAATGACACTAGATTGAAAGCATCTGAGCAATTCATCATACCGCTAAAATATGCGGGCATGTTTCTCAGCACTAGAACATCTCCTTTCTAATTTAGAGGTGAATTAGGCACTTCTGCAAGTTTGTGACTGAAAGATAATTGCAAGACACTTTTCTTGGCTTCTTGTGTTTTCAATTTGTGATTACGGCAAAAAGTTTAACAGCAGCTGTAATTCTCTGTGCCGCCCCAGAAGTCCCCAAGGGGCAGGCTGCAATGCCAGTTTCTCAGAAGTAACCCATTACACTTGCTTGCTATAGAGATCAGGATGTAAAACAAATTTAAAATAGAATGTAATTAAGAACTCTTTCACTGATAGACTTTCTGAATAGTGTTCTGAAGGGAAATGGTTGAGTGTTTTCATGAAAACCAGTGAGAACAAATCCCTTGGCCAAGTAGCAAGGCCTGTGTCTCATGCCAATTGCTTTCTTAAAAATTAAGAAACCCCATCAATTGCCTACTCACTGTAGACTAGACTGAAACACAATGTTTCCTAAGTTGCTTAATGTTGAGTCACGTTGCTTAGCTCACAACAGACAAGTACACAAATTCCCCATGAGGTAGATTAGAACAAGAAAAGACAAATAGGCTTTTCAGAACATAGTCCATTGGCCAATTTCTCATACTGAAGGCTAGAAAAATCCAAACTATGCCGTGGTTTGGCTGTTTTTAAAGTTCTACCTGCAGTGCCAAATAGACTTGAAAAAAACTGTTTCTAGTCACCTGAGGGGAAAGAGGAAAAAATCCAGTATTTTTTTATATTACGTATTAAGATCAACTAGAGACTAGCAGAAGCAAGACTGCAAGCACAATTTTGGTACCAAGTGCAACATCTGCAACAGATGTATATAACCAGGATCAAAGTCTAGCTAACATCACTTACCTCTATTGCAACTAAAGACAAACAACTTCATCAAAACCAAGGTAGTCAACATGAGAAACTGCTAATCCAGTGCTAACTCCATCAGCACAGATCACAATTCAGGAATTCCTACTGCAACCCTGTATTGAATGCCCAGACCACAAGCCTGAATTATTAGCTGTGGGGAGAACAGTTTCACAGTCCCTCAGCCACCCTCATGCTGAATCCCTTCAGCTTTGAAAAAAACAAGCACAGAGTGTTAGAAGAACCTGGGAAGTGATCTGTACCCACTGCCCACATATTCTACTGAGTCAAACGAGGCAAGACTCAGGGCTGAACCCAGGAAAAACCAGAATGTTCCAGCTGCTGACTGATCATGTCTCCTCAGACATAGAACTGCACTGTCAGGAATTGTGTAAGCATTTCAGCTGTCATCCCTGACCATCACAGCAAAAGCTACATGCACTCATTGCTGCCAAGGCATTGAAAGAGAATTCCAGATCACCTTCCAGTAAGTACTTCAGTGACTCTTCTTAGTCCATCCTACAGAGCCACCACATTAGCTATTCCTCCAGTCTGAAATCTTTTAGTTTCTTTAAAGCACATAATGCCTTTAAATAGATAGTAAGGTTTTCTTATACATTAAAAAGCACATATCCCAGAGCATCTCAATAATGATAGATGACTTGTGAACCAGATGAAAGAGACTAAAAAAGTGAACAAGCAAAGAGTGCTTTTAAAGTCAAGGCAAACACATTTTTAAGGTACAAAAACAAGAAAATGGAGTCCCCAGAAGAGGAATACAACAGAATTATACATCAAACACTCCATCAGATCATGAACAGCACTGCCAGCATCACCACACACTGCCTCCCAGCAAAAATCAAATCCCTTGAAGCATACTTGAGTACAAACAGATTTTGCATCTTCTGAAACTACAATCAGCTGCAAGAAAACTTAAGAGTCACAGATACAAATATGAACCACTAATGTGAGGTTTGAGGTTAAATAAAAGTAATTCCGGTTAAGAAACAGGAAAATGCAGGCTCCAAATCTAGGGGAGAAAAGAATTAAGGGACAAGCAATTTTAAAATAAAACAAGAAGAACACACTAACCTGTTTTAAATCCTATTTTCATGTTTCTTCACCCAATTCAGCTCACCAGGTAAGAAAAGAATTCTCATGAGCTTAATGTGGATATTTGGACATGCCTGAGCTGAATATTTACCCAGAATTCCACAGACACTTTGGGGACACTCAGCTGAACCTACCAGTCACAAGAAATTCAGGCAGACTGGCTACCATTAAGGCATTATTTTGTCGAGGCTGGAGTTGACTAACGGATTTGACAGAAACTCACTGTTAAACCAAGAGCCAGTACTGCATTTGGAATAAAGATCCTCTTGCAGTTTGTGTCTTTTCATTGTCTAGCCAGTCCTCGTGGGTTTTCCTATGCAAGTTGATGCTTTACACTCTTAAGGAGAAGGATCATTAAAATACTTCAGAGTGCTTTTTCCTACACTTTAAAAGATGGAGTATTCCACTGGAAAGAATAAAACACTTCATCCCTCCCTCTTTATGAAAAAGCATGAGGATGATCAGACGAAAACAGCCACACAAATGGCATGTATTATTAGAGAATAAAGGAGATGCAGTTAACAGGCAGATCCTTATTTTATTAGGAGACCTACACAGGGCAAAGCCTCCTGGAGGTCTGGAAGACACTGAGGGACAGACTAATGTGCAGACATCCTGTACTTCTGAAGGAAGAGCATTTAGCCTGGGTGTAGTTTAAGCAATGAATGAGGACTGAACAGAGCACTCATTACTTTCAGTCACTTTTCAGGTTTTCTGAACTACTCCAGGTGAAGACAGACAAGTGAGAGCACATTAAGCAAATGCTTAACTGAGGAACAGAAAAAAGTTAACATAGTCCTTATAGAAATAGTCAGTTGAGCATAGGTTCAACAGTCACATCTGAACTACATGGAAAACAAAGATTTTTTTTCCTTCAATACCTCTAGATTTTGTTTACAAAGAGTAAAATGTAACTAATTACCTTGAGCAAGTTAAAGACAACTCTCCCTAAAAGAGGGACACGGTACTATGAGATTGGAAGTACCTACTAAAATAACAATAAAGTCATCTGTTGTTACCATGCATTTCCCTTTAAGTTTAAAAAAATAGACCAGTCACCTGCTACATTCTATTAATTCTAACTACCTGCATCTTCCAGACAGATTACTGCAAAATACACAAGTTTGAAGTTAACTATTCCCTGCAAAAGATGTCCAGCCTATGTGTGCAAGTACCACATACATTTCAAGGCCCATCTCCCTCCCTCCCCCCAGGAAAATACATGTAACAGATCAAATCACTATCACTTGTATGAAGATACAAATGATCATCTTCATTTGTATCATTTGGGCCTAAACTTGACTATCCATGATGGCTCCTTCCTCAGCACTTGGTACACTCATGTGCATTCAACAGCTTCTCATTACCACATAACCCTCTTTGCCCAAACCTCCTGTTCAATTCCAACAGCCATACCCACATGCATCCAATTCTTCATTACAACAAAATTGTTTATAGACATTGTTGGGTTTTTACCTATTTGCTCAATATTTCAAAAGTGGCTTGCTGAATAAGGGCTTCATTCAGTGAAAGATCATTATTCACACAGCAGGGCTTTTTAGAAACTAAAATAATACATTATTCATACAGAGTCCTTCCATTCAGTTAGTTTCACCCTCCTAACACTTCATTTTTCCTATTTAATCTCACACAGCATTTTCCTGAAATTGGGTATGAGGTTGACAAGTTTTGATTTACTTTTTGAAGCCACGCGATATGTACCAGATTATAAGGAGCTCTATCACATACCCAAAAAATAGCCTTATTTTTACCCACTCTCACTGCATTAGCCTCCATCTCTGAGGAAGACCCACTCCCTGCCAAGCAAAACACTCTATGTATCACATCCTGCAGAGAACCCTGCTGCAGGACTTGACTTTATGTTGCAGCACCCTACTGTCTGCTCTGAAGATTACAGAAGAGTGCAAGTATATATATACACAATATTTAACATATCACCTTTCATTTGGAAAATGGCTGAAAGTTGAAATTGAACCAACATCAAAGATGTCTGTTACATTTTCCTAAACTGAAACTTGAATACAAGTTTCAGCTCCTCATATTGCAGAGTTAAACAAAGACTTCTGGCTGCTGCTATAACTGGCACATAGATGAAACAAAGCGTTTATTTGGTTATAAATTATTGATTCACAATTACAATGATAACAAAGTATTGTCATCTAGTATACAAGAGGGAGGAGAAGAAAAATCAGTCCAAAACACAAAATTTGTACCTCTATCACATAACTAACATTCTATCACTAGTTAGACAATCCATCACTAGTTAAGTACTCTGTGCTAAACAAATTCTACCTTCACTTTTTGAAACTTTAATGCATTCTTTGCTCATTATGTCCTATAAGCTTGACCTAATTTAAGTTTTACAGCTCCTGCTCTGGAACTAGAATAAGTTACAGCCTGTCAAGTTCAGGCTACTGCACACAACAACAGTTCATTTGATCACCTCCCTCTCAAAATTCATCCTTCAACATCTTAAGCGTTTGAAACACTGGTTTAAACACGAGAATGAAGTGTAAAATCCAACAGTTACACCTAGATATAATGAAAGTGGAACTAAGGCTTACATCCCCAGATAGCCCTACTTCTACAGTACCTGTCATAAATCACAGGCAGAGAGAATAAAAGAAAGTGAGACAGCAAGAACTTCCTATGACATGCCTGCCACATGCTTTGCAGATATGCAATTTTATTCATTACCTTTATTAAAAATTCTAAGACTACATTTCCTTTCGGGAGCAGTGATGCACCATCTTAACAGGAGAATTCAAAACACCCAATACTGGGTAGTAAACCACATTGAGTTTTACCCAGAACTATCTCCTATACAATTGCACTTTGCTAAGGCTCAACACTACCTCAGTGTATCTGCTTATAAACATTCTTTGTAGAATTGGTTTTTTTCCAAGGGAAAACCTTGAGTCACTGCAGGTTTTAATCACTACTTAGAAACCGTGCAGAGAGGCAGGCACTAATCTTAAAAGAAAATGCTTCCATTAAACAGACTAGAAAGAGGACCCAGAGGCAGATACATTTTAGGTACAGAAACTCTTCCATTTTAAGAGACAAAAAAAAATATAGTGCTTGAAAGCTCTGGGACATTTACTTGGGGCCCAGTTACAGACCTCAACATCTCCAATGAGAGAAGTGTGGGTCCCTTCCAGCCCAGAATGAGCCTCCAGTACATATAATCCAAAGAAAGCAGGGTTCAAAACAGGTACCACAGCCTACTAGCCAGTACACCTCCTGTAGAAGTTACCATTTTAATGGAAGAAGAGATAAACTAGATCTGGATTCAGCAGGGTAGGAAGCATACATACACATGTGGAGCTTTGCCACCTACTCTTATAACACTTGGTAAAGACCTCTCAAACCAACAGTTTAAAAGGATTCCATAGCAAGATCTAATACCTAATTTGCTGCAGGACTAAGGAAGAGTTAGCTATAGGTCACCACTATCATTTAACCAAGGCACAGTATTTACACATACACCATTCAATAACACTTCACAAACAGATTACTCACTTCCAGAAATCAGTAGCTACCTAGAAGACTCAAAGTTGCAATGTATTTAGGTACCCAAACACCAGCTACACACACATTTGAGCCAACTTTTGAATTTTTCTTCTGCCCCAGCAAGATCCTAAAAAAAGCACTTACCTCCAGCCAGATATTATCCAAAGGACAGCTCTCTACCAAGACCTATAGCAAAATACACTCCACTTTCACAATCCACAATTTACCTTCTTCCTTCAGGCTTTATCTTCTTCAGTGATCTGGTTCATCAAGCCAGCAACTCAGCTTCACCTGGAGGAAGTGAGGAGAGGTCTTATTTCACAGGTGAGAGCAATAACATAATCTGGGAGACCCAGTCGCAAAAATCATGTAACATTGATAAAATATGAGTCTTTTCATAGAACTGAGGACAAAGTGTATTCAGAGATAACCTTAGGAGAAAAGGACTGGGTCAGTCAGTATTAATATTCACAGCACTCAAGATGTATGAGTTAGTTATAGATGTGTGCTTTCCAAGAGGTAGAGAATTAACTGAAGGGTAGAATGGGACTAAGGGGAAAGAGGTTCCCAGACCAGCTGATCGCCCAAAAACTGACACAAGAAAGTTTTGTATGTTCTTTCTCTACAGGAAAGATGCTCTTTTGATAATGTTAGCAGCTAAATTAGTGCAATGTGACAACACTAGCTGATCAAATGGAATTTACAGGCTCAATAAGAATAGCTGGATGACAGAGGTGAGGTCTGATGATCTGATGATGCTTTTGACATTAAGGTCCAGGCATGAGAGCACTTTCACAGATTTTTCTGGGCCTTAGTCTAAAATGAACCACAAGGATTTCTAGGCTGTCTAAGTCTCCTGGGAAAACGATTCTGTTTTTCTGGGACCCTGCAAGTTCCATGAAATCCTGCCCCATCTGCTGTCAGGGGGATCCCAGATAAAGGCTCACGTTCTCCACCTGTGAAAGGGGCAGTATGCACCATGATGTTGTCTTTCTTACAGAGGAGTTTATTTATGCAGTAATGAATAACTCGAGCATTTTCATCTCAGACTGAACTTGGTTTTGGTTAGGAGTGATCTCCATGTATTTATTAAGCACAGAAGATGTCGCCATAGCAATAGAATCCTATAGCCCTCCCTAATTATAATTACCAATTTTTTCTCTAGGCCCAACACAATCGACTCTTGTTTCCATTTAATTTCCCTTTTAAGTTTTCCTTGTGATTACAGAGAAGCTTTCCCACATCTCTTCAGCTCAGCTTCATGTGCCTTTTTGTTGTGATTATCTAACACAGTAGTTAAATATTTCATCTTTGTCTCTTAGCCAGAATTGTTTTATGTTCTGTATAGTATTTTCTTTGATTAATTAAAACACACACAAGAAACTATACAGTAATTTTATTGCTGTTTTCTGCTAAATAACATTTTGTGTTCTGAATCTTATCTGGCAAATGTGCAGAACTACAAAACAAAATTCGTAATAAATATAAACTAGTTAGCATTGTAGCAAAACTAACAGAAGTGCCATCGGTAAAGAAAGTTCTGACACACTACGCATTACTCAAGGAATTTGGCTTCAGTGGTCACTCGAAAGAAAAGATTGGTGCCTGCCCCTGAGTATGGGCAAAATGGATGTCTTTTTCATGTTGGATGCAAATAGCCCCCACGCTCATCACCTTCAAACTCAACTGCAGCCAAGCCCCCAAGTGTAAAAGCCCCAGCTTGCAGCAGGCATTTGGGGCACAACAGTGCCAGGAAACAAACCTCCATGTGCTTGTGCTTCCTTTCCTGTTCTTCCTCACCCTGGGAAGGGACTAGTTTCAACAATTATTGCACCTGGAATTTCAGACCTAAATCATTAAAATTAGGATGAGGTTTTGATTCATTTTTCCATGACACTTACCATTGCTGCTATGAAAACAACACTAGGATCAATTTTAGTCTGAGTATCATGGACAAATCTTCAGTCACCATTTCTGTCCACACTATTTTCTAAATGGCAACTACAACAATTGTCTTTTAACTTTCCCAGTAAAATGTGAAATTATTTTCAAAACTAATTAAAGCATTGTGAGGCGAGTAAGGATTGGTATAGCAATTGATATCACAAAACCCCTAGAAATTCGCAAGAGAATGGATTTTGAAACAAATCCCCTAAATCTTCCTAAGATCTTGAGCCAAAAAAGGCATAGAAAATTGCCATGGATGTTTGGTGTGAGCATCCATTAAAGTATTAAGCCATATGTGGGAATATACTATAATTAAATTAAAAGTAAACAGTATTTTTGCTTTGCTTTACAATAATAATAAACAGCCTGTGGTGACAAAGATGCACAGCCTAAATAAGAGGAAGCCCAGAGATGCTTCCAACAGCTGCAGGCAAACAATAAGCACACTTGTGTTTCTGCACCCTGCTAACACAGGTGCCATCAGCTGGATTTGGACCAAAGTCAAGCTCTCCTAGGAAAGCCATGCAGGCAACTGTCTGGTGCTGGGCAAGGACACATGTAGTTAGATGTGTTTGGCACTAATTATGCCACGGAAGAAAAAGCTGCAGTTTTGATGTGCAATGTTTCATTAACAATTAAATTGAGTTTTAGCTTGAAAGCAAAAGAAAAACAAACAAACAAAAATCCCAAATACATTTCCCTTCATCTCAGTTTTATTTCTTTTTGACGTGACTTCTACAAATATCATCTCTTTTTTTTTTTTTTTGTGGAAGTGTCACATTTTAATTAACTTGCTGCTCTTCTAACGTGTATGAGTAAAATGCTTATGTAAAATGTCCTTATCTTTCCTTAAGATATTTTTTAAACTTCTTTTTCTCTCCAGGTACTATAGCTATCTTCAGTAAGGAAGCATATGGTTGGCCTTCCAGTCACTATAATTGTAGAGAGCTCCATCGACATAAATTAGCTTCCAAGAGCCCAGCTGAAAATTCAAATACTACCAAACATCTGGTAAAATCCCATTCAGAAGTGGCTTTATCAAAGCACCCACTTTCCACCTCAAAGGGAGAGCACAATTTACTTGTTCTGGTCAATTCCTTGCTCTGCCGTGTCAGGGTCCCCAACGAAGGTACAGGACGTGGCTAATTGGGTGCTTCTTTGGTTGGAACTGTTCAGCAATGGATTTATTTCTCCAAAGCTGGGAAACACTGAGAATATATCTTTCTATCCTCTTCTTAAGCCTGGTCCACACTTGAGCCACTGTTTCCCATCCCAAGTGATCCATGACAAACCCACAGTGAGCTCTGAGTGCTGGCTGTGGCCTTTCATTCCACAGCACTTAGAGCCATCTGCTAACACAGCATTTTAGCCCCCAAAGTAAAAAGCCTACAAAAAACAGCCAACCACTCAAGAAAGTACTGGAGATCCTGTGTACTGGATAACTTCTACATCTAGGATGTGTCAGCAATGGGCATTTCAGAAAGACGGGACTGGAGACAAAGCTATGAGATATTCCCAAAAGATCATTCCAGGAGGCAGGCTCCTTACAGGGCAGGTCCAGATCCATCCAGGGGGCAGAGTCACAGTCAGACAGGTCTACAGGCAGGGACTGACAGCTCCTGGCTGAGCTGACACAGGTGTCCTGGATCATGGGCAGGGGTGAGGGTGGCTGGGCAGGGACACAAAGGGCCATTAGTGCCCTCTGGGGCTGACAGCGTGACCCATCCCTGTATTTGAAAGATGACATTTGCAAATGTTAGTTCCAACGTAAAAGCCAACAACAAATAACCTTCAATTTTATTATCTCAGCAGCTTTTCTGAGCTTCCTTTCCACTACTTGAGCATTTGCTGGGATTAAATCTTTTTTTCAGTGTGTTTTTTCACAAATATTGCTAGGCAATTATCTTCAGTACTGGATTAGGTGATCCAACTAATAGCTCAGAAACACTAGAAGTCTTCCTTGCTCATCATTAGTTGCAAGGTATTTTCAGTTGTTTAAAAATTGTACATTAATTTCTTGATTTTAAATTTTAAAACATCAAAGAATCGGACCCACAGAAATGTTTTATTCTTTCATATTTTATACTGTCTGAATCACTTACATGGATATTTCTTACCCCTAGCTGGAGCGAAATACATATTCCAAAGTAACTGTGCCCCATTATACAGGTAATTATGGCACAATTAGACCTTTAACACCTCTAAAGTTTTCTCTCAGAACTGGAAGGTCAATCCAAACGATGCTCCCCCCCACATCCCTTTCCTACATCAGGGGTTTTAGCCAAAAACTTATTGCCTTAAGATTTATAAAGCTGGGTTGATTTCCCTGTGGTTTCTGTGAGAGGATCTATGCTTCAGAATGCAAAGCCTTCAGTGAATTAACATGGCAATCACTGAATCTGCATTTTCTAGGTGTCAGTTTTGTGAACAGGGTAACACACACTGTGGTTTCTGGCCATACATGTGTACATGAAGATTTCCTGAGGGCAGGCCTATGTGAGCCAGGGTTAAGCAGATAGAGTAGCCGGTTTCCATTCTTTGCCTCTGACTTTCCAGGCATCATCAGACCTCTCTCATGTCTCTGAATTCACTGACTTCATTTTTCATTGCCCTTCACATGAGAGAAAGAGTATTTGGCAACATATTGCAAGGACATGACAATCTTACAGAACATTTTTCAAACCTAACATGAAACATACAAAAGAAAGGGAAAATATTATTATTCAATTCTAATTCTCCTATTCTTCTGCAGAACACGAAGTTTTCAGCTCTTGGGATGGTTTTGTACAATTCATCACTGTGTCTTCACTTCTTTTGAATTGTACATCAGTGTTTTGATGGAGAAAAATAATGTCTAGCATTGTGGGATGAATAATGTAAGATTTCCTAAAAGAGGAAAGAATATTCTCTTTGATATTAGGAGACAGATTTGCATGCATCAAACAACTCACTGTTTGAAAGGCCCTATTTAGACTCTGTCATTGGTATCATGATCCATCCTAGGGCTGTTGATTGTTTCTGCTCCTGGATTTTATGGGAGTAACAAATCTGTACTTTCTAGAAGTACCAAAAAGAAAAAAAATTCTATTTTTAAAACCTCAAATGACAGAAGATCAATATGAAATCTGCAGGGATACAATCTTTCACAGTTGTAATACAAGACTTTTTGAAGAATGAGTTCAAAGTGCACCTCTCAGACCAGCTATTAAAACAAACACGTTTCTGCTTGGAGATGAAAGTCCATAAGTTTTCACAGGATTTATTCTGCAGTTTCCATCACGCTTCAATGAGTGATGCTGAACATCACATTTTTTATTTCAGCAGCCTCCAGCAGTGGAAACCAGACAAGACACAATCTGTTCAGTCACATCTTCAAAGCAGGCGTCACAACAAGCAAACAATATTGCCACTGCACTTAGAACAAGACAGAGTATTTAATGTTAACCATTATTGTGGGCATTTCAGTAGATTTCACAAAAGCTAAAATAAAATTTCCCACTGGTACCCAAATATCCTCAATCTCAGTTCTCATTCCAAAGTTTATATGAAATGTGGCCCTAATACTTGTCCCACTGCTTACTCTGGTAGCAATAGTAATGCCCACTAATTAATTACCTAGGTAGGACTAGACCTTGCACAACGCAGTCACTGCTATGAGCATTTCTTTTTGCTCTATGTAGACACTGTCAGCAATGCAGACAAGGTGGTCTTGGAGTGAAGAAGATCTCTAAGCACTGCTAAAGCTAAAAATGAAATGTTTGGTTCTCAAATAAATTCACATAGCAGACAACCAAAGGGACACGTAGCCCAGAGCAGCAGAAAAGTGTTACTGAAAGATAACGACCTAATTAATTAACTGCAGACTTTTGGAACATAGCAAGACATGAAACTGAAGACTTGAAAGTGCCATTGAAGATCTGTAACTGTTGTGGTTTTGCAGCTATGAAAGTGAAGCATTTCATATCCATATGAAGGAGCATATCTTCCTTCTTGCCAGCTGCTGGTATTCTCAACTCCCAGACGGTCCTGCCAGTGCTCACTCCCAGGGGTTTGCAGTGAGCTTCAGCAGTTTAAATATTAGTCAAGAAGGATGTTCAAAGCCACATAAGGGATTTACAGGCCCAAATTCCACTAATTGTAGAAAGAACGGAATGCTCCAAAACCTTAGGGACCATCAAGCATTTTACCCTCAATTTCATGTCTAAGATTTCCTTTCAAGGAAGGCTTTTGGTAAGAGTTGCCATGGGGGAAAGCACTGATTTGCAGCTATTGCTGAAGCGAGATGATTACTGCAAGCAATGAGTACATGATTTTTCTTTGTGGTTTCTTATTAGTCCTGTGTCCTGTTTGTAGAGGTGATTTTTGTATCACTTCTAAGCCCTGCTTCAGGCGACAGCTGCAAGGTGGGAAGAAGAAAGACCATCTGTGGTAAATATGCTGGCAGAAGCTAAGACGTAGAAGTTTTAAATCACTTGCCTATGACAAGCAGAAGGAGTCTGGGTAAGGTTTACTGACTCTCTGGCACAGCAGTTTATCACTTTTGGCCATTCTCTCTCTCTGCTTGCTTCTACCAGGTAAAGTGCTACTAGAAATGAGACAAATGGCAGCACAAGCTCACACACATATCTTATTACTGATGGACCCAAGGCAATACCACAACCTTAAGATTTTTATCCTGATGATTCAAAGAGCACAAGCATTGAAGCCTTAGATTTTATTTCTGTTTGTTTTAATGATGGGTATTGGCCAGGTCAGCATCATTTTCCATTGAGCTGCCAGATCAGTCATAATAGATTTCACAGGAATTTACTCAGACAGTGGTACTATTGTTAGTCCTGTTGCAAATGCAGAGAGATTACTCCTACATAGCATAGGTCTTTCTGAATTGCTCTTAAGCCTGGCACACTGCAGAGACTCGCTGGAGGGCTCCTGCATTACAGCTCTGCACAAATGAGTCTGAAGTACAAGGCTCTGCTCAGCAGTGTCCTGCCTCCCCTCCCGTGGTCCATCTCCTGTGTAATCTTCCCTCTGCATGCAGCTATAGAGCACCTTCTTGGAGCCAACAATCACAAGAGCCTCACTAGTGGACACGGCTTCCACAGGATTCAGCTAGGTTGTTTTTAGTATTCTACAGAGGAGCAAACAGGATGTGGTTTGGGGCATTTGTTAAGCTTAGCAGACAGGTATTGTAAAGTCCCAGTGGCAGTACCCTCCCCTCCTGCCCTCTTCCTTATTCAGGCCACAAGAAGTCTTTCCTCTCACGTCCATTCCCCTTGGTGCTTTCAGACAGTTCCATACAAGAACAATATTGAAAGAAAAAGAATATCAAATTCCTTCCTCCATGAAACATCTAAACAGGGATTTTTTACAGAAAAAAACATTAATAAGAAACCTCCATCTGTCTGCCACACAAGCTCTTTCTCAGGAAAAAGGGTTCAGGGTACCTAGAGTGTCCTGCATGATTTTCAGAGCTCTCTGCATGGACAATTACCATTATTGAACAGGTCAGTTCAGTAGCCAAGCCAGGAAGGTAACCCAAGTGCCAAGTTCCTGGATGAGTGGGGAGAAAAAGCACTTTTAGGCACTTAGGACAGTATTAAGGTGAGCAGGAGAGATGCACTCCCAGTGCTTTATGAAAGCAAAAGTGTGACATCACCCAGGTTTAAGGGGTCACAATACACCCTGCCAAGAGGACATTAGGAGGGACTCTGTTCCTGCACACACAGCTATCACATGCAGGGCACACCCTCACTACCCAAATCTCATCTTTGAGCAAGAACTGAGTCTGTTACGCTTTCTTTGACTGGCTGACTCTCACTGCTTATCATTACTTAAATCCTTCTCTCTTGTAGAAGTAAAGGATAGTGCTGGCATTTGCTCAAAAATTTTCCTGCAGCAGTAGAAATTATCCTGAAACAAGAAAAATTATCTTGTAACAGTGTGTGATCCTTTGCCCCCCAACTTGGAGGCAACCTGCGACAAGACTGGACTATCAGAAACAATAAACTTCACAACATATCTCAGTATCAGAAGCAATAAACAATAAATTTCCTATCTCTATAGACCACAAAAAGACCTATCCCATGCTAAATATCTCTTTCACACACACTGATGGACACCCCAGCATCTATTTCAAAGGATCATCTGCAAAGAAGGAGTAGCAGCTAAAACAGGAGGGGAAAATGCAATCTTAAAATATCAAGTGGCACATGGAAATTGAGCTCTCCTGCATATATCCTTATGAAAGGAAAGAATGAATCTAGTTAGTGTGGATTGGAAACCCATTGTAAGCTGGTCAGAGGAAATGCACCTCATTTTGCAGGAGCAATTCACGAAAACTCTAATGAGCCTTTGAAACTGGTTGATGCCACAGCACTGAAGTATATGGAAGATCACATAACAAAAGCTATCTTGCATTTCAGCCTGTGTTCTCAGCCATGAACTGGGAGATCTGGGAATAAAATTCATTTTTAAGAGGAGCTATTTGACTGTAGGGGTTTTTTTGACTTGTGTATTAGAACATCCCCTTGGCTCCTGTTGGGCAGGATGACACAGACTGGGCTTTCATCCAGAAGGACAAATCCTGCATTTTGGTACTTCACAGAAACTGAAGACTCATATTAAGTGTAGTGTTTACTAACTCTACAATGCCATGGATAATTCACTTTATTTCAGTTCTGCTGAGCAGATGAAAATTCTGAGTTCTTCCCCTTCTGGAAACCTAATTCCCTCAATGACTTTGGAAAGGTACTCTGCAGAATTAAAATCCTCCCCAGAGAGATTTTAGAGGTACAGTCACACAGTTTAAAGATCCCTTCCAGTTAGCTCATGCCATTCAAAATCCTTCCAAAACTATTTAAAACAAGCAGAATGGAGAGGCTGAAGTAAGGGAAATGCGAGGGTTGTGCAAGTGTGCAAGTATTTAATAACCTTTCTGAGAGCCTGAGGAGTGTGTTGATTACTTGAGTCAAGAATCAATTTCTAAAGAAGCAGAAACAGCAAGCTTCCTTTTTAATTTGTGATAAGCAGAAACAAATCTATAAGGAAACTCTGATAACAATTTATAATAGGTTCTATTAGAAATTCACTTTTTAAAATGTATTCAAAACGTATTTAGTAGAGTTTTGTGACAGAGATTCAACAGGCTGAATGCAAGAGCTGGAGCAGAGTCTAACACATTTTTATGAATTCATGAGATCGTTTACAGGATCTCATGAGCAAGACGCTGGAAACCAAATTTGAAGCCTGAAGCAAATATTTTACAGTTCATATACAAAAACAGAACCAGAAGCTTTTAATGACAGTGTTGACACATTGTTCCAGCAGTGAAGCTGGAAATGCCAAAAACTAAGAGGGTAAAGAAATGAGAAGAATTTCCTGGGTATTCTGAGTATGTACATGTTTTCTGTTATTTTACCTGGAAGCAAGACCATTAATTGAAAGAAAGACAAATGGTAAATCACTGCTGAAATCCTCCTTCATGTCACTGGAAATTAATAGTGCTCTTTAAGAACCCCTTTAGATGAGGAAAAAGTTATAACCTGACTGAGCTGCTCTCAGCACTCTGTTTTTACCATTTGTTTCTTTGCAATGTTCTGACATACTCCTTTTTTCCTGACTGGAAAAACAAGAGATTGGTGTATTTGGTGCTAATCATGTAGCACTGATCTGAAAAATAAAAATATCTCCCTCTCCCCAAAAAAACAACAACAAAAAATAGCTTCCCAAGGCATACAGATCACATAGAGGAGGAAGACAGAGAAATCAACCTAATAATTAACTTACCTTTCACTTACTTAGTCAAGTATTGTTAGCTTTCCTTTACAAATATTATGTATAGGAAAACAACTGCTGTAAAATGAAATATATTAAAGTAGTGTCAATCCTCTTGTTACACAGAGACAACCATGATTGTGTTATCGTGCCAAGAACACAGAGAATTCATTGAAATGAGACCATTTAAATAAAAAAAAAATCACTTTCACCTCCTTCCTCCTTCATCAATCTTCATGTAGTGTACCTTACATGAGCTAATAAGAGATTCATTGCAGACATGCTGTAACTGATTGCTGTAACTTTGCATATTTAATGGTGTATATGAAGAAGTAACTCTGAGACCCTCAGGATTAAGAGATCTATGCTTTGAATTACATCTCATTTCCATTCGAAGTCCATGCAATTCTTTACAAGGGCTCTTCAAAAGAAGTTCTGCAGGAAAATTCACAGTAAATTAAAACTCAGCAGGGGTAAATTCATATGTGTGAAGAAAGGAATTAAAATAAGAAAACTAGTCACACTTTTATATTTTTTTAAAAAGCAGAACAATTGTGCCCCTACAATGATCATAATTCTCACAGCAACACAAAGCTGAATGTCTCAAAGGCTCTGCTTGTCTGTTAATTTGTCTATGTATGGCCTGGAGAACTAAAAAGATAGAGATTCCACAGGTCTGCTCCAGTTCCAAATGGGAGCAAAATAATGGAATAATTTAGGTTGAGGGAGAGATCTGAAAGTCAGGTGGTCCAACACCACCCATGCTGCCTCCACACAGGACCAGTTTAGGACAGGCTGCTCAGCACCTTGTCCAGTCTGGAGTTTGAGCCATCCAGGGAGAGATTCGTCAGCCTTGTCGTGCCCTTGCTGTGGGATTTCGCTGCCCTCACTGTGGATTTTTTCCCTCATACCTGATAGGAATTTCCCTTGTTGCAGCTTGTGTCTCTTGCCTCTCGAGAGCAGGGTAGAGCAAGCCTTCCTCTGGGGACTGAGGAGAGAATATTTGGTACATTATTCAGGATGTGGCCTCTTAAGTGTTCAGTTGAGGGGAAGAAGCCCCTTGTCTCCAGCTAATGCAGCTCTCAGGGCAGCTTGTCCTCATGGCCTGGGCAAGCATTACTGGTGCATGCGCAGGTTGATGCCCACCAGGCTGTGCAGACCCTTTTCCATAACCAATTTCTCTATAAAAGAACATATGTAACATTATCAGCATGTCTTCTACACTCCACAGAGTTCCCTTGCTACTGCACTAACTCACCATCTCCATCTTTCTGGTCTAGCCCTCTCATCCAGCAGTTCAGCATCTGTCAGCCATCAATAATATCCTAGAAGTGGGAGAGAGAGTGAGCACTTCCCCTATGTGTTGCTTTCTTTCCAAAACCCTAATCTTAAATTCATTTTACCCAGGAAGACAAGGCTTTCCCACAAAACAGAAGGAGAGATAGGAGAAGAGGAGGAAGAGAGGCCTTCGTGGTCCAACACTACTCTTTTGCAAGGGTGGAAAGATAATAGTTCAGTTGTTTAGTTTTTTTTCTCTTGTCCAGAAGTTTCAAGTGGGTGTTTTGTTCTTACTCACTGGGCTGGTGTCATTTAATGCTGTCTCAAATTGTTGAACAGTTTCTGAATCCTCTGTTCTGATGGATGAGGCAATTCTGTGTTTACGTAATTCAGAGAAGCCACATGAGATTTAATTAATATTTATAAAGCATTCAGGATGCTCAGTTGAAAAGGGTGATGATACAAAAGCTCTATAAAAACCCTCACAATTTTTCAAATTCTCTGATGTCGCAGGTCAAATTAAAGACTCATTTTTCCCCTTCATTTTCCAACAGCAATTATGTCCCCAATGGGTTGTAGGGAAACAGTCAATGTCCAGAAGCCAGTAACACAGAGAATTTTAAAAGAGAGGAAAACCTATTTATACTTGTAAAGGATGGCAGCCCACGAACAGCAAAACCAGTGAAATGTTATTTCCTGTGAACCTGTGTCCTGTCTGCTCTAACCACCACCTCATCGTACGTCCTCCCACAGCCCTTCCATCTCCCACAGGCACAGGGCAGCACAAGCAGTAGTTGATCCGAAATCAGTGAGGGGGTGGTCAGCTGGTTTGTGTAGTTCAACCACCCGACTGCTGCATCTTGGAAAAGAGACCGAGCTGAACTGCGTCATGATGATATGGTACTTGTTAGAACATCTGCAATTACTCTGGCTTGTGCAAGTTGGCTGAAATTGTCTGGAAAAGAAGACAGACGACCCAGTTGTCTGAAGAACTTCATTTCTTAAAATTGCCAAGAGCAGCCGCAAGCAGATCAGACCAGACTGAGGCTCTTGAGGCCTCTCAGTGTTATCTAGCATCTACCTATGCCTCACTTGCAAACAGTTCTCGGTGCCAGCAATGAAATAAAACACTGTTTAACTGAGGCTGGAGCAGAGTGGAAATGGTTCCACCCTGCTGCAGGGCAGTACCAGAGATGCAACGAGGATCACAGTGACAACAGCAAAGGCACTGGACTGGAACAGATGTGTTACAGCTGGCAAACATAAGCACCAGTTGGAGAAACATCGTAGCCCATAGGGAAACATACGTGTTTGTTTTTCAGATCGTGTTTACCATGCAGAGGAAAATTATAGAGAAAGAAAGTGTTAGTGTGTGTTTGTATCTCCACTCAGCTGTGTCAAAAAAGGGAAATCACCGAGCGCATAAATTTGTCTAATGTGGAACGATTTAACAGCATACGGCCCAATTCAGTGAGTGACCTAAGGCAATGTGCCCTCACAGCAGCCCAGCAGTGCTGACACCCTCCAGCCCTGCAGACAAGGCTCCCTGGGGCTCCCCAGATGCAGCTGCCTCTCCCCAGCAGCCATCTCCTGTTGATTGATCCAAGCGCTGCTCCCAACACTCATGGGGTCTGAGGGGTGTCCATGCAGCTGTTTGTAAGACAGAAAGTTGGAAGTTGTTTCATTTCTTATCATGCAATCCCCACAGCTTCTTCCTGCAGGCATTCAAATCATCGTGTCCCTGCTCTGTACCAAGTCAAGGGATCACTGTGACCAAGTTACTGAGCCGCAGCACCTCATCACCACACTCTGATCAAAGTGGTGGAACTCGTGGGTCCATGTTGCCTCCACTTTCCTCTTCTGGTGCCATCTCCAGTGTGGTTTTTGTTGAGAACTGGGCTGTTTCACCACTGGGAGCTGTCAGAGATGTCTCCACTCTTTGTTTTTCTGAGTTTTTCACAAATGTTAAGTCTATATTCTTGTTGTCTACTGTGTACCTCTCCAGGACATTTCTGCTGTGCCTACAAAAGCAGAATATCTACCAGCTAAGACCCCTGCCTACCTCAGCACCAGTATCACCACGCTGTTTCTAACTAGTCTCACCTGCCACCCCTCTCTGCTGCTGGTGGCTCTGCCACTGTCCAGCATCTCCTGCCAGGCTGTAACATGCCACAGACAATCTTCACCACAGTATGGGAAATGTTTGTGCCCCTCTTCTCACTGTTGGGACATATTCATATCCATGCCCCACTCCCCAGCGAAATTTTATCCCTGTATTAAGCTTTTCATCCTCAATATCCAAATTGCCTGCTGTGCTCAATGGCCTGTTGGGTTACAGAGCAAGCACCTCCAGCAGAAGCAGCAGGGAGACCTGGTGCATAGACCAAATGGAAATAGGTAGATGAGCAGTCTTCTTTCCAAGCTGGAATTACCAATAGCACCAGGTGCACTGCTGCTGGCTGGCAGGTGAGCAGAGGCAGCTACCTTCCATCTTGGATGCTCAAAATGCTCCTGCATACACAAATAAAGGAGTGAGAGGAAAAGGAATGCGGGAAAGCAAAAGGAAAATGTGTGCTGAAATGAGATAGGTCTGAAGTGAATAATATGGGGACAGATTAGCTGATACAAGGGTGATACAGCTGATAGAGGCTGATACAGCTGTGAGTTTTACAGCTGCCTTCCAGTGGCTTTATTATCTCCCTAAAGCTCTTCCAGGCTAGATTAACTAATATGTATTTCAGATGCAGAAGAAATCCTTTCAGAGTTTTACTTGTGTCAGAGTGACCACTTCTGTCACAAGCATGTTAAGACAGACATATTGATTCTTTGTCATTTTTGATTAAGGGAACCAAATTTGATGCCAAAGTTTAGTGGCAGAATAATAAGAGTAGTGTTGTTATTAAAACTTCCAGCAGCCCAGGCTGCAGAGAGGAGGCACAAGGAGTTAAACACAGAGTCTTCCAGCTCAGAGCACTCCTTGTGATTTATGATTTCTGAGTTGGCAGCCAGAACCAAGCTCCTCCTCATTTTTAAACCATCTCTAAGGAAATTGCTCTCTCCTCAGATCCAGGCCCAGGTGTAAGCTCTGCCCAGCACAACATCTTGAAAGAGCAAAGTGATCGGAAGACCCTACCTAAAACTTTATTCCCCACATCTTCTTTTTAGGGCTATCCGGAAATAGCTGGAATGGTCACAGAAATTAAAAGTCTTAAGAGTAAGAGGCCTTAGAAAAACAGGTGTAAGGTATTCCTGCCCTCCTTTCAACTTCTGTGCATCAATTGTTTCTGTCACCAGCTTGGCTCCCCACACTGCACTGACAATGACCCATGGTAATTCACAGGGAGCTGGGCTGAGACTTCAATGCACCTGAAAAATAATGCATAAGAAAAGGGGATGCAGGTGGATAAGGTACAGAATTTCATTCAGCTGGGCTCCCAGCAAAGTCTCAAACCAGCTGCTGAGGAACAGGGGACGTAGGCATTGTGGAGGAATTGAGCAGGGAGAGGGAAGGGGAAAGAGCAGGATTTGTCAGGTATCAATACTATTGTCAACAAATGCACATGACAATGTTTTGTGGGCCCCACAAAGACATCTGGACACTAGGACAGAGATGCTCAGAAGGACCCCAGTTATCTCCCTGTCCAGCTCTAAACCCATGAGCTGTGCAGCAGTGCACTGTGTTATCATTCCTACCCTGAAGGGTTTCTTAATATACTTTGCACTAGTAGGGGCATCAGGAGGTATTTTTAGTAAAAGATCCCTATGTGATGATGAATTAGGATGCTCACTGGTGTTTTAATGACTCTTCTTTCTTGGATGCTTGAGATCAAGAAAGTTGTCTTCACAAGGAGAAGCCTACAGAATATTTTAAAATTAAGTTGAAGCTTGTAATGCTTTGCAGAATGTTTAGGAGATGCAATGATATCCTGAGAACAACTTGTACTCACATTCAGCCAAAGCCTCGGAGTTGCCCTGCAGCATCAAAGGTTTACATCTAAAGGGGATAAGTTGAGCTGCCAGCCCTGCCAGCCCCACTCCTTTCCACCCATCCTGAAGAATATGCAGTTCTAATAGTTCCACAGCTAGAGAGATGCACTGGTTTGCATGGGGGCGGGAGGGTGTGACATGAGTCTTCCATCCAGAACTCTGGTCTCTGCATCTGGGTGGCCTCCAAACTTGAGTCAAGCTCAGATCCAGACTCGGAGTGATGGCTTCACATCTTTAAAATTCCTGACTGGGCCTGAGAGTGCAGGAAGAAGAAAGGGGAAGAGCTTCCCTCCTCAAACACATTTTCTCTTGAGGCCAAGTAAACAGCACTCAATGCCCACAGCATTAAAAGTGGTCTTTCAAGGTGGTGGTGTTTGTGTCAGGTTCCAAACACAGCCCGAGTCCTGCAACCATAAAAATCAATCACAGTAACAGATGAATTGAATTCCAAACGATAGTGCTTTCCATGTCTAGCAAATGTATTACATCTAGCTGCCAATGAAATTATGTTTTGTTTCTAAGGGTCAGTGTGGGGGCTGCGGTTTGGGAATGGTGGTGTGAGCACCCTCCGTGGGACTCGCAGCTGTAGATGAAACTCTACCACCATCTACTGGATGCACTGGGATGGAGCTGGGCTCATCTGGTAGGATATGGGCAGAATGACAAAATCCCTCTAAAGAAAATACAAAATGACGGGACCAAAGTCCTTAATCCCCTGTTTAATCCCTGTTTTCCCCTGCCATTGTGAATTTTCTACACATTGAAGATAAGTAGCAACTACACATCTCCTTTGGAAATTCTCATTTTATTTCATTTTATTGTAGCCCTGATGGATCTGAGATGCAATTCTTATAAATGTAGTCTGAACGCAAGGCAGGCAAACAGTGGGGGAAGTGTTTTCTTAGGCAACTTAAATAAAAAACCCTTATGTTGTTTGCACAGTAGTGAGCAGTCAGACTCAAGGTTAGCCCCTTGTAAGAGACTGAGTTGGGAGGGAGAAATCACTGTACCAGAGCAGCCAAAGGACAGTGCTGTAGTCACACAGAAGTAACAGGGAGAACTAAATTTTATATTGAAGAAGAGAATCACCCTGAGCTAGTTGGACCAGGAGCCTCAGGGTGCCACCCCTCCTTTACACCTACCTGCTGTGATGATGCTGCATGACCAGGACTTGCCCAAGCACCCTCAGTGCTTGCCACATACTCCATCCCTGCTGTGCTGTGGGTGAGCAGGTGCCATTTTTCCCACTCCAGGGGCAGGGATGGGGCAGAGGTGCCCAGCACAGGATGCACCTCAGGATTGCCAGCACTGTGCACATTAATACCAGTGCAACCACAGAGGCACCAGCCAAGACCCTGAGAACACCATGTCGTTACCTCTTGGGCACCAAAGGACTTTCTAGTAAACATAGAGCATTAAATGGTCTTCCCCAAGTTCATATCTGGAGACTATTTAAGAGCCAGGTACTGAGTTCCACATCTCTCCTGTATCAGAGCGACATTCCCCCAATCCTCCTCCAGTGCACAGCCCTCCTGACTCTCCCTGTCCTCTGAACAGGCTGTCTCCAGGAGGTCCTGCATCCCCAACATTTCCTGTACCAACCCACCCTCCAGCTTGTGCCAAGTCTGCAGCACAACACACCATGCTATTGCAACAGCAATGTCTCAGGCCTACTGCATCATTTAGGTCTGATGCTTTAATAAATGAAGAAGTGAGGCTTTAATAAGAGATAAGGCAGCCTTGGACTGTCTTGCACAAACTAATCTTTTAATGGCTGAAAATGACAGACAAGCTGCTCCAATTTCTTATCTAGCATTTTGCTTTGAATTATTAATAACCAATTTGTACTTAATTGATGAAAATTAACTACATGTGTCACTGATTCCAACATTTTTCATTTTTACTGCCTTCTACACTGACAAAGGGATAACTTCATACAAACCAATTAAAGAGAAGAACACATGCACATACAACCTCCTGCCCTGGTATGCTCTCCCAGCTCTCTGGAGCATATCCAGAAATACCAGCTTAAATATTTTTACACTTCTTTGCTTCAGACTTCCATAAACTACACTCAGGTTAATGATTATAGTTGGTAGAGGGTTAGAATTCTCCTTGTGTCTAAAGCAGTTTTCCTAGACTCTTGGCTAAAAAGAAACAGTTTGGGGTAAAATGGACATAATCTACAGTTCTGAGGGAAGAATAGAAGAGTTTTAAAACCCAGCACCAGAATTAATTCACATTATATCTAAGTACTACAAAAAGGTGAATACGAGGTCTAAACCTCCATTCATTTTATTACAAGCAGTAATTTCTTGGGGAGAGTTAAAAGTATTTTTCAAGGAATGTGCCCTGCAGTATGGCTTCCTCAAAATATAATTTCTTCACATATAACATACTGTTCTGCTGCGTTGAAGTTCATCTCATTGAGTCAAGCTGATTATTTTCAAAAATAACATTTATTAAGGAAAACCAATACTATGGGATTAGTCCAGCTAGTCTCCAAAAGGAAGAGATTGATTGATTACTTTTCAATGACAGGTGACAGAAATATCACAAACATTTCAAATCCAAATGTTTTTGAAAGATTTTATAGAAAACCCTTGAGAAAAAGTTTGTTCTTCAACTCCCAGACTAAACAAAGACACCAATTCAATGCAAAGTTTCTCTTCAGGTTAAATTCTTTCACAGACATTTCCCCAACATAAAAAAGCCCCTGATTTTAAGGATTTTCTGATATGGAAATAAGACAAAAAATACTAATTATCATGTCTAAATTTTCAAGTAGCTTATTTTTATATTCGGGGGGCTCTGTTTGAATTAGAAAGCTGAGTCACCCAACCAAATAATTGCTAGTAAGTAAAATTATGAGAAGGACCTGGGAATAGGAACAATCACTAGGAAGAAACTGGAGGAAACTGGGGGCTCTAAATGGCCAGACAGACAGCAAGACAAAGGGAGCAATTTACAGGCAAAGGTGCTGAATTGTGATAATTAAGTTTAATGGAGGAGAAATATCAACACAAAAGCCTTCTGACAGGTAGTAGTTTAATTGGCCTTCTCCATTCTGCAGAGGCAAGAGGAAGTGATTCAAAGACCCGAGCACCATGCCCAAAATTCGGCTTCAGCTAAATTTAAAACACACGTGGCCATAAACTGAGCCTGTGAAATTTTCCACAGATTTGCAAAATTCTTAACTGAGCAACAAAATCAATCCATCGGCCCCTCCTTAGCCTCATCTGAAGAAGGGCAACAAATCAAAGACGTGAGATTGGTTCTATAGACAAGTTCTAGCTGGTGGTTAACAAGGCATCTCGGGTACCAGGTACACAGCAGCCCTCACACAGTGCAGAGGCCACTTAAGTATTTTGGGGGGAGGATCCTGGAAAGCCTTCAAAAAAATGCATTACGCTAAAATAGTGACAATGTCCATTCTGTAGCACTTAAAAATGTTGAGTTCTTTGGGTAGATACAATCCCTGGAGCCTGAATTCCTGAGATAATGCAACAGTCAGAGCAGCAGCAAACCCAAAACCCAGGTAATATTTGGCTTTCAGTTATTTCCAAAGCAGTGTCAGAGTTAAACTGTAACCTGTTAACAGATTACAGGATTAATCTGTAATTTATTATTGCAATCTGCTAGGAACAGTCTGGAAGGTGAAAATGCCAGGGGCAGGACTCCTCACCCCTCTTCACCAGAGGGTGGAGGCTCCAACACATCTCTCCATGAAAATGCTCATACAACACCCAAGACTCCGCAGAGCCACAGTGAAGTTTATCCAGTTTATCCTTAGTCCTCTCCTGCTCCCTGCTGGCATCCATCTGCTTTTTGACCAGCAGAGACACTGAGCAAACATCTTCACAGAACAACTGTAATAACTAATAGTCATACAGTAATTAATTAAAATTTGTTTCTGTAACTGTCAATGCTCTGTGACGGATGGAATGTGAAAGTCTCTGGGGTATATGGTCTCTCAGGTCTGAACTCTGGTGTAACACACAGCAATCAACATTCCATACATGTTTCTTCAGGAAAGATAGAGTCCTTTATTCTAACGGCACCATCAAAAATGATACTTTTTGGACAGTTACATTAACAGGTTGGCCGACTCACAGAAGAATTAATAAGGACAATAATTCTTACCCGGCAACTGCAAAATGCAAAGAACATTTATAAATAAAGACTGAAAAGAAAATGTTTCAAGCAGAAGTTCAGATCAATGTGGATCTTACCTTAAAAATACAGAGCTGCTGAAAACATGGTATACTGTAAAACAAGCAGAGCTCAAAGGAATGATCCTTCTAAATAAGCCTGACATGCTTTCATTATAGAAAAACTGAATTAAGCAAAAACTAGAGATAAGTGCTTTATCTGGCATTTGGGATTTCAAACTACTGAGAAATAGGAAGACATTTACAGAAAGAATAAAATGTAAGGTCACCACCATCAGGAATTGAGTTTTATTCAAGCTACCGGCAATAATCAAATTTTAAGTTTCCTGCTTCAGCCTAGAGTTGTCAATTAATGGAGCCTTGCTTGCATGTGAACATTGCTAGAGGCTTCTTAAACAATCAGCTGATTATAACTTTTTTTTCCTGAAGGGTAAAGCAGCATCCCTCTTTCTCAATTTACGTAATGATCATCTATGCAGGTTTTATTATATTAAAGCCCCACTCCAATTAATTCACATTTCCAAATGCTGTCACAATGGCTGACAGGTGCTTATTGCACTCCAAGTCAACTTGAAATCATCATGAGAAGGGACAGTTTGCAGAGCAAGAGCCATCCCAGGCTCCTGAATTATACCCCCCTCCCACCCTCATGAGGTGAGAGGAATTCCAAAAGAACTCCATGTACAAGAGGCTTACAGGGATGGGGAAACAGGGAAGCAAAATGGCACCTCCGTGTCACAACAAAACTGACAGCAGCCCAGGAGCCAGGTTGTCACCTGAATTTGCTTTTTAAATGGCTCTGCTGCAGCATTACACTAAGATACATCCAGAACAAAAGCTTTTCATGGTTTAATTTCAGACAGTGCCTGCAGTGGGACAAAGTTATTGAATGAATTAGCTTAGTAAGTTATTTTTTAAAAAAACCCCAAACAATAAAACAACCAACCAACAATTAATAAAAAAACACTAGAAAAGCTTGTCAAATGTCATATTAGCAAACAGTTTAATTTATTAAAATGACTCCAGTACACCTCTGTGCTTCTAAAACAGACACATCATTACACATAACAGGTAAAACGTGGTAACATTCTCAAGTCAGCAGTTCCTGGCTCATTAGCACAGAAACACAAAAGCAACAGTCACCTCCCGGCTCAACCACCTTCCACACCGGTGATTTGGATACTGCCTGTGGAGCAGACAGTCGAATGCAAGCATGTGCATATGCTTCCTTATGGGAGAGTAAAGCCCTGTGCTGTCAAAGGGAAGGCAGCAGTGCCGCCGACATGGTGACAGTAGAGAGTAAATACACCAACAAGACTATGATCAATGGGGACCTGGGTGGCTGTGGCAGCATAGCAAGGGGAATTCTTAATTTCCATCTCTTTAAAAGTGTGAGATCTACAGGATGTATATGGAAAGATTAATTTTCTCATATCATGGAAGATCCTGGCCCAAGAAGACTCGCACACCTGAGTGTTATGCTCATATGAATGACGAGATTCACACAAGTCTTTGTAAGGGCCTTCAAATACATTTGTGGTGATTCAAGGTCAGTCCTATCTTCTTTACTGGTTAATGTAGAGCCACTCAATCTGGATTTCTATCAGCAAAGGAAATATGAGAAGTTAATAAAATCATAAGACACTGAAGGTGTAAATACAGTGCAAGTGTTGGTTTTAGTTTTTGACTGTTACAGCCTGATAATTCTATAGTATTCTGTGCTTTAATTTCAGAGAAAAGCATAGATGCTGTGTGTCATAGCATACACACTTGCATATATACATGTATACATACACACTTGCAGCAGAATGCAAAGGCTTCCAGTGGCATATGATTTCTAGTAACAATCTCTCAGGTTTTTTTCATATAAAAGAAACCAGTTTTAGAGGTGCCCCCTTCCCCTGCATATATAAGTATTCATTATTGTGTATTCACATGCATTATTACCCTACCCACTCATTAATTTATATTAACCAGATTTATTTAATTTTTTTAAATACGAGCCATAAATTATTAGTAGCAACACCTAGCCAGAACACTCCAGTGACCACAGTACTCCTGGGTTTTACGGTAATACTTCTGCGGGCAAAACATTCTTAATAAAATGCCCCAAGTTTTGTTTGCTTCATATTGCTTCATTTTTAAAAATCTTTTTTATGTACAATCTTTGCCGTTAGTACACTTCAGATCTACTGAAATGCAGTAAACTACGAGATTCTGTTATTCAGAAGCACCTAGTCTTTTTTTGACATTAAATGGAAGCCATCAGCAACAAATGTTGTACGGAGAATTCGTCAGGTGAAAAAACAGTGCACATCAATGAGTATGAGATGAAACTGTTTCCTAACCACTTAGTAGACTTCACAAAACAAATCATGTGCGATGCAGTCACTGTCCTGCTGAGACAGCAGAGGGACATAGGAACACAAGTGACACCAGGGTCAGTGTTAATATTAAAGTAGCTTTGGTTCAGAAATTGTTTAAGTGTTGTAGAGCACCTGGTTTAGTGACAAAACACATGCGTCTCACAGTGCTAACAGTATAATGCTAATAAACTATAAATTGCAGGTTTCAAATATTAATAGCATTTAATAAAAAAATTTACAGAAATATTCTTGTTGACAAATGTGCAGTACAAATGCAAGGTCCTTGGCCACAAACTCTAATTGTGTGCATCAGTTTTGTGCTGGCGTAAGAGTGCAAGTGCTGGGATTCAAGTATGCTCTTCCATATTTATGTTAAGTAACAAGACATTACAGGGGGAAGTTTGGGGGATTTTCTGCTCACAAGGCCAGGACTTGAGAATAAAGCAAAGCAATGCAGCAATTGAAATGTTTGATTTTCCTCATCTAGAAGGCGATCTAAAGGAGGGAAAGCACATTTCACAGGCAAACCAGCCTCACATACCACCAAGGTATTGATTCATCTCGATCAGCTGCCGTAACACAGGACTACAAGTTGCAATTGAATCTCGACTCACATGAAGAGAAGGTGAAAACTACAGTGCAAGTCCTCCATGCAAAAGGATCAAATTGCAAAACCAGAGTCCTGTTTCATAGGACAGAAATTATTCATAATTCAGTTTTGTTTATGAATTATTCTTTTTTGTAAGTCAGTTAGATCACAGACAAAAGTACACTGTTTGTATTCCTGTGTTTCTAGAAGTACTACTTCATGCCAATTTAGATCTGCTCAGCAACAGAGTAAAATATGAGCACTTGTTTCCAAGAAATTGTAGAAGTTATTGCTGACATTTTCAGGCCCAAAATTAAAAATTAATTTCAACACATCAAGTCTTTACTCCACTTAAAAAAAAATCTGACACACTATTGATTCAAAAAAAGAAAACACAAGCAAAACACCCCCCAAACTTAACAGGTTTTTTTCAATTAAATAATAAGCAAAGATAACATATTCACATTCAGGCAACTGTTTCCTGACTTTCTTCTGGTTGAACGACAGATGCCATAACAAAAAACAAAAACTCTCACACTCTTCCTGCCAGCAGTGATTAGTGCAATTTACCACTGCACCAAACAGCTCTCACAGTGCAAGGTGTGCCTGCCGACGTTTCTCACAACCTTCTGCTACATGATCATTATTCTCAGATGTCTGTAACTGTAATTCTCATTAGAATTTTGGCATTTGTGTTAACATTTATGAAAAACTATGGCTTTATCCATGAAATATATAACCTGCCTAAGCAAAAATTTTAAACCGTTTAAAACAATAAAACTGTGTTGGAATGAAAATTATTTGTTTATGCCATAAGCTGTGTTGCCACTAAACTCAAGACCTCAGGGTTAGCTACAGATCACCAATAGTGTACTTGTGCATCTGTTACAGTCTTTAAAAGTATGTTTAAAAGGTAACACTGATAAAACATCATTCTTCATTTTATATCTAATTCTAATAGTTTACCTTATTTTTTGCAACGTGTTTAATTACTTGTATCCAAAAGCGTCATCTGAGTATCCCTGCATTACAACAGGGCTGGGACTGTAAGAAACCCATAAATGTTTATGTAAGAAGGCACTTGTCTTCCAGTGGTTCAAGTTGGAGAAGACCTTACCCAGACAGTGGCACCTTACACTTTGAAGGATTAGCAAATGTCCCCAGGCTTTGCCATAGTCTCAAAACCTGTCTTCATGTCCCTGGACAAAGGTGCTGTATGTGGTCTATAATACCATGAAGCTCATGACGAATTCCAGTAGCTTCTGCCTGTTGCGCTGAGGTAGGAATGTCGTGCTTAGTTCCAAAATGGTGTCTTTTCTTTGCTTTGTCTGATTGAAAACCTAAAGCAGAGCATGAACGAATGTAAGTCATCATGGCTAAGCTCCATGAATGAAGATATAGGAAGGGCTTTACCTACACTGATCACCATGTCAAAGGAATGTCCTTCCTTTTGTGATTAAAATTTTATGATCTATACTAAGTTTTCTCTCATTTACAAGACTTTTTTTTCTTGAAGGCTTGGAGGGCAACGCCTTCAAGCATTATTAGGATTTACCCAACGGTGAAGCCCTTCAAGTGGTATGTAAGAAGAGAAATTAAGAAATAAGTACAGTTTAATTATTACCATTCTTAACAGCAAGAGGTAAACCACTCAATTAAAAGGCATTTGAACTGAAAGTGAGAACACTTGGAAAACAAGAATTCAGATGCTATACTTTAAATAGTTGATATCTTATTCCATTTCTCATTCTAGTTTATCCTGTTGTTGGAAAATGATTCAGTATGTGCTTTCACCACAGTTCTTACATCTACAGAAGATGCCTTTACTACAGCCTAACTATTGTTAGATTATTTATATACATCAGAATTTAAAGACAAAATCTTCAAAACCCATATCTAGCAAAATTTTGTCTAAATGCTAATGCTTTCAATATTGTAAACACTAAATCCTATCTGGCATTCAGGAATCCATGTCATTCTGATGAAAGAAAAACGCTTCACTTGCAAAATCTAGACAGGTGATTTAAAATTCCAAATGCCAGAGGGTAAAGCTGAGTGTTTATTTTAAAGAACACCTGTATCCTCATGGTGGACACTGGAGGTCTATAAGGATGGTTCTGCTGAAGCATCAACCACTGCTAAGCCAAAATTCAATAACTAATGCTTTCTTAGGATATAAGTAGTCTTCAAAATTAAATTTAGGTGTTACTAAGCACAGACCATGTTCTCAGCCTTTCAATATCACCCAATAGGGACATGGAGTAGAGCAGTGAAACTTCATTTGCTGTGAATAAAAACATCTATAGTCACCTAGCCATTTAGGTAGGTCCTCCCACGGGAAGGAAGTGCAGTTCTGAGCTTGAAGGAAAACAAAATGCTCAAAATCCACGACACATTCACTTAACAGATTCCTTGAAATGTCATAGTTGGGCCCATTATTAAAACAAAACTTAACAGTTGCCATATTTGAGCACCAAACGCTTACCCCAATTTCCTTGAAGACTTTCACTGCATTTTTCACATGACTGTAGGTAGCACTCTCAGCTGAAAGAAAGAAAATCCAGAGATAAACAAACTGCAACTCAATTTGGGCTACCTTGGGGCAGGAAGACCAGAGTGAATCAAATCCAGTTCCAAACCCAGCTTAACGTACCATATACAGCAACGTTCCTCTCCGTCCTGCTTATTAAGTGCCTGTGCAGCTTTTGAATATATTCAGATTCTAAAACAGGGCCACTAAAATTGTGCACGAAGATGACAGCAGAGCTATATGCCTCCAGTAAAGGTCCCAATAACCTCTGCAGGAAAGTGATGTACTGCTGGTGCTCTTGAGACTGGCTCACCTAAGAGAAGGCAACAAAAGGTTCAGTAACAAAGACCAGTGGAAACAAGAAATGACCTGCAAGAGAGAACACGGCAAAATGAGAGCCAAAATGACTCTTTGTACAAAAGTATGACAGAGTGTAGCAAAAAAAGCAGTTTACCATGAAGGACAAGACAGTCATTGCACATTAGAGATCAATGGTTTTTTTTCTCCTTGGGGTATTATCATTTTTCAAAGACAAAATTAAAGACATCATCCTGTTCCACAGCCAGAAGAAGCTGGATGTGCTCCTCTCAGAGTGCATGTGGTCAGTAAAGAATAAACCTAAGGCACTTGAGTCTTCATCAGGTTTTTTTACTCTAACCATTGTTCTTCCACATCCCTTTAAGACTATTTGATGTTTCTTCAGCTGCCTTGGTCATGTGGAGGAGAGAAAAGTATTTTACTGACTGCTCAAAACTTCCACAGACTAACACTGCAAACCAATAAAAACACCCCAAACAAACCCAACTAAACAAACAAAAAAGTTACCATTACTTGTCTTAAATGAACAAACTAATTTATACCTCTCACAACAGACTTCAATGTGTATTAGCCTTCTCAATATTACAGAAATATTACCTTCAGGTAACAATCTCTCTGCTCTTCTCCAAAATCACTGTCTTCATCTTCCTCATCACTTCTCCAAGATAACGGCTCAGGGAGTTTTTTATTCCATTGCTGTTCTGTAAGACTGGGGCTAACATCCTCCTGATCATCCTGCTTAAATTTGAAAGACAAGGTGGTAAATAGGCAAAAAGTCCATTACTATGATTATGCAATTCTTAACATTTTAAAAGCAGGTACAGGGGTTTTGCAAGTTTAAAAGATGCAACGATGGAATATATCTCATTTTTTCAGCATCCAAATGTTGCACTGGTGGTTTATATCAGACATCACAGCCAAAGATTCCTATACTGCCTAATAGGTAACTATCTCACAGTTATAAATAGCAAAGTACCAGACTCAACAACCAAAACCTAGAGAAGAACCCTCAGAACCAGTTCCATACTTGAGCAGACAGAGGTGTGTTACCTACTGTTGTCCACACCCATCTTTTGCATCTGTTCCCAGGTAAGGAACACACAGCTTTCTTCCTAATACTCTGATTTATCTAATGATGATTGCAATCTGATGCATTACAACACGTCGTAGCTCAGATAAAAAAGAAGCAGTAATAACTCCAAAGAAGAAGAATGTTTAATATCCAGGTATATAAAATAAATAGTGTCTACATAACAAATACTAAAAATAGAAAGACGTATCAAAAGGTATGCACTAAGATTAGAGTGAAGCAGTGGCCATGAACAAATACACCAGAAGCAGCTCTAACCTACTTTGAGACTAGAGGGTTGCAAGAAGAAAGCAGCCAAACATGTAACTCCTTTTCCTCATGCTCTAAGTTTTCTTGGTTCCTCTTGGGGGCCAAGGTTTATTTACTATGCACAAAAACAGTCTAGGAAGCAAAGATGTGCTGAATCAGCAGCCCCTGCTCCTCAAGGTATTTTTTACACTGTACACCTCTGGCAGATGGCACCACACAACAACTCCCCTACAGCCCTGAAACTGTGCCAGCTGAGGAGGTTACAGTCATTCCGAGATGGATGCAAAGGAACCACAGAACGATAAAAGACCTGGATTCCTGACTCCTGTAGAGTAGAAACAAACATCCATGCAGCTATCCTATAATTGAAAGGGCTCAAATAATAAAAGAAATCCTAATTTTACAAGACAGTACAAAAATATGTGTCTCTTATAGGTACAATGAAATTACACACAGAGTCATCAAGCATCACAGGATGACTATACACAACTGTCTGACGCTTATAAACAGAGGAATGAAGGAGTCTCAGTCCTGGACATGTTGTCACAAGTTTTCAGTAATAACATGTATTTAGAACAGGTCTCCCAATTAAGATGCATAAACTACCTATAGTATAGTATGCTACTCATATATCTCCAACACTTTACCTCAGCCACCAGAAGAATTCCATATTGTATCAGCCTTTCCACAGATTCATGGCAAACTTGATAGATCACCTGGCAGGGCTGAAAAACAAATAAGAAATGCAATTAAAAAAATCACATCCACTATACCCATTATACCTACACCACTCCCCATCCAGTTTGGATGTTCTAGATACAGCAGTCTTATTCCTTTCATCTAAGTTGTTAAACTTTTATCAGCATAATCCCAATGCACCATTCTTATGTTTATCCTGGCAGACATTTAAAAAATTAGAGTGAAATAGCATCTTTAAAATGTGTCCAAGTTTTTTTAAGAACCACTGGTAGAAAGGGACATAAAATATTCTCCTTTCAATTGCCTGTAACCAAATGGTTGTTTGTTAACAATTCCCGAATAAAACCATCATAAAGCTAAAATCATTGAGACTTGTAACAGTGATTTATTTGTAATTTAAAGGGAAGTACACTTCTAAGAAATTCCCTTATGTGACTTGAAATTCTGAATGAGACAACTTCTTTTATACTGTTCATAATCATGTAGGAAATATCTTTTAGTTTAAAAAATAGTAGTTATTAACTCTGAAATCAGAAGGGTAATATTATTAAAGAACCCCACTGTATGAGCTAACATTACTACCCAGACAAAACTACTTCGGTAAAAAAAGCACAACTCATATAGGAGTACGAATTCAAGAACTCATTCAAGAATCTCTATAATTTTAATTAACTTTTACACATAGGAAAAAAAATGTTAGCACTTAAATTGCGAAGTATACAATGTCTGAAAAATGAGATAACATCGGTTCTCAGTGTTTTGTAACACAACAAATATTGAAGTCAGGCCATGTTTAAAATTGCCACTAAGTACTAGGTGTGGCACACTGTGACTACTGCACCCCTATGCAAATAAGGAGTACCTTTAGAACATGGAGCCTTAGTTCCCAACACAATTTCAATCATCTGTGCAAACTCATAGGAGCTGGGTGCTCTAAAAGCCTTGTGTTTACGTAAAAAAAACCTTCAATAGTTTGGGCAGAATCCAAATATGCTGTGATGGTCTAATGACACCAGTGACACAAAACCTGGCAGGTGCCGTTAAGAAGCCCACCTTCAGTTGTGGGAAGCTGAGAGAGAACCTTTTGTTTCTCGGGAAAGGCTTAGAGGCAGCACAGCAGAAACGCTGAGGCTCACGCCAGCATCAGCACCTGCATGAGCAGCAGGTGGCACTCAGTGCGTAACCCTCGATACCATTACCACGAGACTACACTTAGTGTAAACAGAGCAGAGCTGCGACACCTGAAGAACACACCAATTAACTTTAAAGTAACAAGAAAATTCGAAACCTGGACAACTAACGCCATTACTTACTTACCAAAGACACAGTAAATTCATTAGAAAGCAAGTAACACAAGCTGGCAGCCTTTCGGACCAGGTGTTCTTGACTAATCAAACTGGGAGAAGCACCACTGGTACCATTTCTGCACCTCCTGCTCTGAAGCGCATGAAGACTGCAGGCTACAGCAGAAACAAACACAAGGAAAGTTTAATTGTCCAAAGAGCTTTACAGCAAAGGAAATTGCAAACTTTTGTTTTGTTTTCTAGGCCTAAAAGCAGTCAAACATTACACATGACACTCAAGAATGAATACAGAATTCACCACCATTTTGTGTCAAATAATGTCAGATCAAAACAAAATCTCATTAAAATGCGGCACATCAAAGCACAGGTTTTGCCATGTTGGCTCAGAACTCTGATAGTGCCTTGCCTGTGGCAGTGACCCATACAAAAATTCTTCCAAGAAAGATAAAGATTGAGGGGGGGAAAAGAGTGGAAATGTTTCACAAATTAAACAAAAGTGTTCTTTAGAATTGCTTGTTAGGGTAAACATGGGCTGATGCAGGGAGAAAAGAAACACATAAAAGTAAATTATATGAAAACCTGATGAGGTTTTTCGTTCAGATACTTTGACTTTACGGGTTACAAGAAAGTCTTTCCATGATAAATGCCAAAACATACCAATAACGGCCTCTTTAATGAACACATGAAGCACTCCATTGCTGTAGAAGTTGAGTTCAAAGACAGCAGGTATTGTTATGCTGGGAGTGACGAAGAACTCGTTGTTTCTGCTCGTGTTGGTGATATTTACACAGTTTCCCAACAAGTGGATGGCATGCATGACAACGTCATCTGAGTTCCCTGAAAATCCCAGGTCAAAGTCACGGGCTAAGACCTCCTCTTTCATGGAGAAGAAATCTTCTACCAACCTGGAAAGATCAGTTCCCTAGAAACAAAATCACACAGTGAAACAATTGTTCTGCACAGGAGTTTATCTGTAAACCACATAACCAGGTATACAGCAAACACATAAACAATACTCTACTGTAATTGTCAATAACTCAAAGCACAACAGTCACATCAGAAATCCTGATTTTCACTGAGGTGCTGAAGTAGACCACATGTTTTGAATTACATGCTATTATATTTTTAAAGCCAGGCAACTATTTGGGAATTTAAGATTTTTGTTTGCTTCTTGGTTTATTTCACAGGCTGCAGAGACAAGAGCTGTTCTTCATGAACAAGTCAGAGATGCCATATTTCCATTACCTATGCTATCAAGTGAATGATCAATTCTCTGGGAGTATTGTAATTAACGAACTGTTCAATTGGTTGGAAATATGAGGAAAAGCTTTTTCTGAAGCATTTCCTTGTCTTTTTTTCTATCAAGATGGCTTCAGTTCCACTACTTTAGGAAACTGGGAAGACTGGATTGATGGGAATGGTGACACTTCCTCCATAAGAAAGACTACATATCTGACCAATCTTTTTTTTTCTACAGTTATATGCAATAGAAGCTTCAGACTAGAGGGAGAAGGAATTTTATTAAAAATGTAAAATACATCTGTAGGAGAAAACAAAACATTCTTACACGCCTCATGCACAAGCCTTTAGTTGAACATTAATATAATTCTGCCATTGTGATATACTATTTAAGTACCAAGGAGCAGCAAAACTAATCTGAAAATTAATGGAAGAGTTTGTAGCATATTGAAAATGAATGTGCTTTGAGATCTAAAATACAATCTTAATACAATACATCAAAACTATGTATTCTTTAAAAGAAGGGTAACATTTTTCATTACAAAGATCTATTTCCCCATGAGCATTTATTATCATCCCATCAATAACGGCTTGTCTTCAAGCACCCACTACTACCTAAAATATTAGCTCTCAGACTAGCTCAAATCCACTTTAATTTAAATGCATCTTTTTTCTTTTATCATTACCATGCAGTAGTAAAATGCTCTTTTTTTTAAAATACAAGTTAACAAGGCCAAAGGCACAGAAGCCTTACCTGCCTGTGTCTGTACAGCAACAAACAAGCAACAATGTGGGTAGACATCACAGCACAGGACTTGTTTGCAGCTGGGGGTAAAAAAGTTACACTTGTTAAGTACTTGAAACACTCAACACTATCATTAGAAGGGAAAGAGTACCCATTATGCACACAACTATGAAATACAAAATTTATTATGTCTATACAGTAACAGTATTAATCAAAGTAACTTGAAACTAAGAAGACTCATGTGAGTATGATCTTAAATAATGCCAGAGGCATTCCAATAACTTCTTACAGGAGGCAATAAGAAATCAGTGTATCAATATGACAATCAAACATGCTTCGAGTAGTACACTAAATTTGCTTGTACTTAATCAGAAAAAGATTTAATTAAACTTTGAAGAGGAGGCAGGGAGGCAAGGGATGGAGAACTTTCATGAGCATTTGAAGTCATGAAAGGATAACCTGAATGGAGAGAATTAGGAAGCATGACAATACCAAACAACTACTTCATGCAGTCAGCAAAACGGAACAGATAGCTGAAAGCAACCCAGTCTAGTGGAAGGTACCTCTGCCCATGGCAGGGAGGTTGGAACTAGATGACCCTTAAGGCCCATTCCTATCCAAAGCATTCTGTGACTCTGTGGTAGTAATATCCTTAACACTTACTGAACAAAATATGCTCAGCCAAGTTGGAGATCAGCTCTCTTCTGAAGGGTTCACTGGTGATATCCCTGGAGTTGGGCAGCGATGCCTCTGCACCATCATCCACACTATCATTAGGTCTGAGTACAGGATAAAAATTAACATGATGACATTTAGATTTCAATCGAATGTAAAATAACCTAGACTAATATATTTTTACATACACTAACTGAAATACAGCACAAATTACCATAGTAGCCTGGTAAGGGCAGAAAAATATTACCTGTAAAAAGCTCCACCAACTTTCCCAGATTATTTCTTGACATTTAACGACAGTAGGACTACAGAAGGAAAAATAGCAACCCTGTTCTACAGTTATTCATGACTTTGCTGTAACACCCATGGCACTCAATAACTCTTTTCCCTTCAATGAACAACAGCAGAGTAAGTCTAAAAGGTAGACTGAGAGAGCCCAGTCCCTCTACCAACTAGAAATGGTATTTTGCATGAACCTACAACTTTATAAAGGTAAATGACTGACTTTGCTGGAGTCCTACAAGCCTCTGTGCTCCTGGTAGAGACAAAGACCTGAACTAAAACATGTGTTTATGTAACAAATGCAGATCAAGCCCTGGAGCACAGTTTTGCAGTTCTGAGGGACAGTCACCTTCTTGAGAGCGAAGGGTACTCACTTCCAGGTGCTATTTGTGTGGGAAAAACTCGTGTAATGTTTGCGAGCTTTAAAAACAAATCCTTTACTTTTCAGTAAGCCTGTAATTTTCCCCCTAAGTTATTCTAAAAAATTTACACTAAAAAGACAAACAAACAAATTCCAAACTGTTTTCCCTCACAACAATACCACAAAAAAAACCCCCTACCTTGATGGAAGTATAGCTGGTAACAAAGCTTGTTCCAAAGAAAGAGGAGCAGGCACAGGTTTTTGGCTTTGGCTGTTTACATATTCCTGTTAAAAGATTACTTGTTATTTTTTGTACTTTTCCCACCTTATTCTTGCACTTAACTGATAATATTCCCATAGGAATAAAAGCACATTGAAAAATGTAACCATGAGTAAAAATAGCTCACAATAACAAAGCACTAATAAGGTCAGAGATAATAAAGGTTTTCAACAGTTTATTTGCTTTTGACTTTAATTCATGCAAAACCAAACTTCCCACAGCAAGGAATCTGTACTTAATGGAACACACTGCAGCAAAACCAATACATAACAAGCCCGGTCAGCACCCTGCTGGGAACAACTCCTTTGAGACTTCTCCATGATTAAATTAACGAGAACTGTCTCATTTACATGGGTGAGAGCAAAGCCTAGCACCCATTCAGAACCAACACGAAGACTGTAATTATTGCTTGCTGCTGCTTCCCTCAAATGCCAGGGTAGAGAACTTCTGCACAAGTAAACACTACTGTACGAACTCCAGTTGCAAGACCCCTCAAAGACACAAACTAAAGCACCCAGGGAGCAAGCAGGGCTCTGCATGCTTGGAATTCTTGAATCACAAATTTCTCAAAAGTCTCCCCTTATAGATTAGCATTTACATTACTCTGTTTTCAGGACACTGTGTTCTTTCAGTTTCTACAAAGAATGGGAAACCAAAGAGCCACTTAGCCTGCTGGTCAGGAAAACAGTTCCTTCCCAGGAAAGCTGCTTAAAAGACTTTCACAGTCAGCTCACTCTCTTCTGCTTCCAAGCCTGTGCTCACAGAAAAGCAGATGCCCGAAATTAACCCCCAAAGCTCATCTGCTTTACAAAAACTGGCAGTGACGTAACTACAGTTACACTTCCGAAAATCTTAGTTAAGGTATTCTTAAATTATTTATATAATTTATCACCCTTCTAGAGTACAATAAGGAACACACATACAAATGAGACCTGCCAGAGTTCACTAGGAAGGTATAGTGATTAGCATTTCTCTAGATTAAGACGGCAGATAACCCTCTTTTCCTTGCACTGATCCAAGAAGAATTGTTAACTCCCTACCAAAAATAGCCCAAGCCTTCTCCTTTGGAAGTGAATTAATATCTTTCCCTACTACACTAATTATAATGCAGTGCAGACGGTCACAATAATTTCATCCTGTGGTAACTGAACCCTCTAAAGCTCTTCAACCTACTGCTTTTCTGAGAGAAGTAGGGCAGCAAAAAGAACACCTAATTAATTTGAATAATGTTCAAGTAGGTTGCTGTTGCAGTATTTAATCTTATTAAAGTCACAGTAAAAATAAGATATACTGGGGCAGAAAACAGATTAGTGAAATACAGATTCTGCAGATACCAGCAGATTCCGCAGAGAACAAGGAAAATTTTGAGAGTGTGAAGGAAGACACTACCACAATAGCCCATTCTCCAAGAAGCTACACAACACGCTCTGGTGAAGTAGTGCAGGTAATTATTGTGAACCACAGTGATCCCTCACTACTTTGTGCTTCATTACCAGCTTGTCCTAGATTGGAACAATACCTTCCAGGGAAGATGGGAACCTTGCTATTTACTTCTACTTCGTGGATTTCACTTATCACAGCATGTTTCCAGACCTGACCCTCCCCCCGCCCCAACGATATTGGAGGGTTTACTGTAATAACAAACAATGACTTTCCATGAATATACGGATTTTTATATTATCCATGACACTTTTATAGCTACTCATTCGCTTAGCAGCTTCAAAAATTCAGTGAGATAAATGCCCTTACTCAACAATAGCATATGCCATTAAATTACTTGAACTGGAAAACATTTATCAGTTCCCTTGAACTCCCGATGTTTCTACAACATAAAGAATTACCACACAGTACAAGGATCACTTTAAAGATTGCTGATTAAACAAACAAACACCAGTAAGAATACTTACCTCATTTCAAAATGAACATAATGCTTTATATCACCTCTGGAACTATTTCAGCTTAACACAAATGTGTCTGAAGACTCACACATTCATTAAAATAGGGATACTTTTGTCCTACCAGAATAGACTCCAGCAGGTTATGCCAGTGATGATAATCCACAAAGATAAAATCAAGATAAATGTGTCCCACTATTGAAATAACAAAAATGTCAAGCCTTCTAAAGGATCTTCAAGATACCACACTTACTTTTAAGGAGAATGGTTGTGCAAAATCTACTCTGACACACCCGTAATTCTTCCGCAGCATTCTGAAGACTCCTCTAGCTATACTCCAAAGACTTTCATTCTTCTTAGGCTTGCCCTAGAAAACACAGGTTGTTGTTTTGGTTTTTTCCCACTTTGCAATTTAAAGGCTTTGTTTAAAATTAAAATGCATGCAACAGTAGACAAAACAAAGCCAAAGCTTTTGACACACCTTATAACTTAGAAGTAAATCTGGAGAACTATTTGTCTCCACAGAGATCCATTTGAATATGTTCTTTGTCATGTCATGAATTTGCACGTCACCTGTACCTCAGCACTCCCTATCAGAGAGTTTTTGTGATTAATGGCTCTATGCCCTTCACCATTAACTACAAATAAATTGGACAGAGCACTAGGAGCACATAATTGAACTATGTAACACATTTTCATGCACATAAGCAGAAAATCCCCTAGGCAAACAGGTTGTTCAATTGCTCTTACCAGCTGTTCGCTGTTATAGTGACCTTCAATTATGCGATCATAGGAGATTCCCACAGGTATAATTAGGACATCAGGAGTAGCATTTGAGAAGAGAGCATCCACCACCACAGATAAAAGACCTGCTCTAGGTACAGACGTCTTTCCACTTCGAGACCGTGTGCCTTCCAAGAATATTTCTAAAAACTGTTGCTGTCTTAACAATTCTTCTATGTGCTGAATACCAAAAGATTGGAAAAGAGAAAAAATGAATATCTAATTATATTGGCAAATTCACATTTCAAATACATTGTTGGCAACCGTTTCCTTTTAAAAGCATTGGAAAATCATGAATACTAGTGAAAAAATCCTGAAGCAATAATTAATGCTTGACACAAATCCAGACCAGTCTGCAACTGAATTTGCATAAATATACAAGCAGTATAATGACATTTGTTCAAAGAGTATCTCGCAACAGTTGATGTAGTCAATTCGTATTCATCTCTCCTTCTGGTTCCCCAGCACATCCCATCCTCCAAGATGCAAATACAGCTATTATACTGAATAAGGATTCATCAACAAAGGATTACATCAACCCATCATAAACAGAGACTTCCATTACGTTAACAGAATCAGCGAAGATATGCTTCGGAACAAAAGGCATCACAGAAACAACGCTCAAGTTTAACATTAATTCAGGGAGCAATAATTCCACACTCTTTATCAAGGATTATGCCAGGTGGAAATCTACTCATCCTCAAAGGGGTTGAGCATTCAATTTAGTTTTACTCTCTAAATTCAAGACTTCATACAAAAATTAATCCCCTTTATTCAGCATGAAACCTAAGACAAATTCAAATTAGTAAAAAACATCTCCAGACTGACAGAACTCACTTTCCCACTTGCCACCCACCTGAAATGGTACCTGCAGAAACAAAGACAAGAAATACGTACCACATAGAGCAAAGCTCTGTAGAGGAAATCCTTCCGACCATCAGGACTCTCATCTAACTTGCGACGAATGAAAAACCCTCCCAGCTTGCGGATCAGTGTGCTACAGGAGAAAGAAGATTATACTCATCAATTTTACTTGAAGGAAGCTACTGCACATCCAAAATTCTTAGCACACAACAGGAACTGAAATAGTTGAAATTCTCAGACTTAACTGTACATGTACTATTTGCACATGATGGGCCCACACAAGTATTACTCTATTTAACTTCTGACACAGGCTTCTCTGTACTGTCTTACGCCATTTCACTCCCTGACACACCACTCACTGTGAGGCTTGTACACTGAGATGCTGGTGACCCAAATAACAGTTACCCTGAGCTGGCCTGAGTCTGCTGTGCTGCACAAAACAGCATCTTCCTGCCTGTGCTGTGCTGCACATACCCTTCAACTGCACGACCAGCTAATTTTAACAGAGCAATCCACAGGCACCAGCAATTGCACCGCCTGAATGGTCTTCCCTCTATCTCACAACGCAGCAAGAAGCTGTCATGTGAACATCCTTTCAGCTTGACAGAAGAAATGACAAACGGAGCTGTTTTCTTGCAAGAAAAATCTTCTGCCTGCTCAAAGGACCAAAATGGGATAACCCTTTCTGCAGAGAGGGTCTGCATGGTGTGCTGGGTGTGGATCAGAGACCTGCTGAACACTGCAGAACACAAGGCTCCCAGGGTCTAAAGGGATATCACATTATCTGTGGTCATCTCTCTTTCTTTATACTGCCAGCCTTAATAAACAGCATTTTAATTGATAATTTTAGAGTATGAATGACTTTTTCACTGATATTATCACAGACCAGCACCTAGTGGTGCAAAATACCTCTAACTCAAGGTATTCTCCTTCTTTCCTCATCATTTCCTAAAATATCCACTGTCTTTTTAGAAATCAGTTATGCCAAAGTTCTGTCTCAAGGGCAAAATATTATCTAAAAGACCTTAGGGTCTTCAGAGACAAGAAATATAATTTAAATACAAAGTGGAGTACTTTCCCACAAAGTACATTCACTCAGTACTGTTGCTGCACATTAGCCAGCTCACTAAATTTCATGAAGCGCTGTCCATGCACAACACTTGTTCATATACTCATCTTTCCTTAGTCACCTACCCACTTTGAGTCTCCTAGAAGAAAGGAATATCCTTCCTTACCCCACTCAGGATGTTGTCATGCTCCCTCTCTGAGCATGTGATAGGAACCACTCCATGATGGCCCAGTAATATTCAGGTATTTTTACATTTGGACATAAGACATATTGCACAACAGGTCAGATCCCACCACCTCAGCCTTTTCCAAATAAGAAGAGGTTACTACCTGAAGATGGGGATGTTGAGATTGTTGCCTGCAGCAATGTAGGGTGCTTTGATGTTATGGCAGAAGAGAATGAATGTAAGAAGCAGGTAGTCAATGTGGGATTTGTGAACAGGCAAAAAGATAAGAGGCAAATTCATCTGTGGTGGGGAGAGAAGGAAAAAAAAAAGAAGGTAGTTGGTAAGACATGTGGACTATCAACTCTTTTCTAAAATCCATCAATGAGATTGGTAGCATCATCTTATCAGAACTGATGGTGTTTTCCAGTTACCATCAGTTTACTTCTGGTTTTCCTTCAGTTGTGATGAGAATTTAGTCGACTGTACTGAATTTTTATGGACTGCAGTTTTCAATTGTATGCATTATATTAAAAACAATTAATACTCCCAGTTTCTTCAGATTCACAGAACTGAGACAATAATAAAACAGCTACAGGGATGTGGACAATTCTTCAGTGTCACCAGAAGTACGGGTATTACTACATCACATAATAGCAAGGATCTATGAAGAGTGTGGTTCCCAAACACTGCAATCAAAAAACACCACAAAATAATCGGAATCTTTCTGTTTGTCTGTTTCATTTATCTGAGCAATATTTCTAAGATAAATCCTGCAAAAAGATTCAGTTTGTTTGAGTCTAAAGGAAGTGGTAGAATTTAGGAGTTCATTTGACCAAGTTCAGTGAATATTGAAGAACTGGGAACAGGTTGCTTGTAAGAAATAGGAAGAGTTTATTTCTTAAATATTTTTATTCCAAATCAAGGTAAACATGAAAAATCCTAAATAGATCTTCTAATTTATTATTGGCTGCCTCAGCTGAAAAAAAGAAGAAATAATGTAGGATGCAGGTTATCTGAGATAATCATTCAGCTTGACAGTTAAAATTTGATCCTGAATCAATGGTCAATCCAGAGTTCATGCAGTATTTTACGTTACACAACTCAAGGAGCATAATGTGTAATTAATAATATTATTCCACAGATACAAGACAGATCTATCTATCACCTCATTTCATACAAACTTGGCAAAACTCTCATAAAAAGAGAAAGTGCTGTAAATGTTCAGAGAAACTACATCAGAAATCCACCTTATTAGATTTTTTCCCACTCTCCCTTACCTCTGTTGCTGCTTTGACCATTTCTATTTGACCTCTGTGAATTTGGATATTCCAGAAAAAGCTGTTAAACAACTTCAGTAACACCCAGCCAGTCAACCTAAAGGAAGAACAAACACAACCCAAAAAGCTTTGTTCATCTGTGCCTCTGTTTTTTATTGCTTCCATATGACTAAAGGCAAAGACATAAAATCTGAAAAACTTTATATTCAAACAAAATTACTATAAAATCCACCTGTCAAACAAGTTTCTGCCTATGGTTAGTAATCCTATTTCAGGCTCCTGCAGTTATGGCACAAATCTTGTCCGTGCCAACCTCAGTGAAGGCTGTCCAAAGGGTAGGGGCACTGTCTACAGGGAAAAGTTAACTGAGGTCCTATGATCAGTTGTAATAACTAAGGTGACATGATAGTAACAGCAGGTATCTGGTCTCCTGGGAGAAATAGAACAGTTACAGAAAATATAGAGTTTGCAACAAAAGCTGGTGAACTAGGAACACAACAGAAACAAATTCATACTTAGTTGTAAAGGGAGACACAACAGTAGAATATTTTATCTAAAATAAGACTCTGAGATATTTATAACTACAGATTAAGATATTGAATAGGCTACTGGAAAAGAGATTTTTCACAGTTTGTGATGCTGCAGATACAGATAGCTGCTCTTGCCCATATGAGACTGAAACGATGCCAATGTTGGTCTAAGCATTAGAACTAAACCTAGTCTGGGGGGAGGGGCAAGTTTGTATTTAATCTTACAGGATTTACCCCTTAGAAGGCAAGAGGTTTTCTGCTGCATCTGAAAAGGAAGAATAACTACTACTTCATTAGCTAATATTAAAAAAGGGATTTTTACAAATAATGTATTATTTTTAGAACAATTATTCATTATTTATGCCAGAAGTGTTACAAGTTCTCCTGGTATAATAGAGAAAAAGCTTGTCCATCCTTCCACCCACTGACAGTACCAATGAGACATTCTTCTTACCTGATTAAAGCAGGTGACACATTTGCTACCATTTCTTGGAGAATTTTCCTGGCTTTCTTCTTCACTTTGTTGAGAGCTTTAGGATCCGTTTGAGCAAAACTACCAGGAGTACTTGGTTCAGAAGCTTCATCTACAATGGCCTTCTGGACTCTAACATTAAAAAGTAAAAGTATGAGACAGTCCCACAAAAGAAGAGTCCAAGATAAAAACAGCTTCTGGGAATGAACTATGTATTACTACAGGATTAACTTGCAAACATTAAAAAAAATCCACACTGAAGCATTGTGTAGGCCACAGACATTACATTCAATTCAGTAGTTTACTAAGCTCTGATTTAACAGGAAATTCATGGCCAAATATGCTCAAATTTGACAATATAAAGCAGTAGGTATTCAGTTCACAGGTATATAAAGTGGCTGCCAATTTTCAGAAATGGTTAATAAGGTCAAAATTTCAGGGAGACCAGGTGAAGTCTCATCTTTGTTAATGTTTTACTTTTCCTGCCATAGCAATTTCACTTCTGCCACTAGTCAGATTTATGCAGTTGCTATTCCGAATTTCTCCAGTATTATTTCCCTGGAATTTTCAGTTTTACAAAGTGTAACAAAATTTTATAAAAGCTATTTCCCCCATTTAAGACATACCTAAGTGAGATTAAGTGGTTTAACACACCATAACTGTGGCACAATGCAGTCTGCCTTACTTTTCAAAAGCACCACTATCATCTTCAGGTGGAACATTAAAAATTCAGGAGAATTAGGAATGTTAATGTAGGCAGTGCATGCCTTCTGACAAAGTAGATTCAAGGAGGGGGCATTTGGTTGAATGTCTTTGTGTTCAGGGGAAACTGATACCTTAAACAGGTATCCAGGGGCTCAACATGCCATTTAAAATGTTGTCTAAGAAACAGAAAACAAGCTCCACAGAGCAAAGAGCGAGTACTTCACTCTACAGCCTTTTTTCATTTTGCCTCACACTCTGGTCTACACGCAGGGTACTCCTAAATGCTGCTTTCCTATTATTTCTGAAAGAAAAACAACTTCTGATGACTGCAGCATGTCTTTGGTGGTAATGGTTTACATAGATCAGATAAACATGTAGCAATTTACTTTTCTGTGTACTGTCTGCTGTTCCCCCACTACGCATCATTCATTTGGAGACTTGTATGCAATCCTTAATACTCCCTTCTCTTACTATTCAAACAGAAATTGCAAGCTACAGTCCTGAAAGGCTGTGCTAAAATACTATATCTTCTAACATTCTAAGTGGCCTGATTTTCAAAACCTGCAGCGTCCAAATTCTTAAATCGTATTACAATGTCCTAATAATTTGAAAAACAGTTTATTTTGCATTATCTTACCTGCTGTTATTCAGCACATTTTCTGTCAGGTTCTTGGCAAACATACCCTTATGAACATCCCTCTCTTGCACAAAAAGGACATAACAAAACCGTCTCGCAAGCCATCCTCTGTACCTATAAAAATATATACCGAATGCAATTAAGAAAAAATAAGTAAAGTTTTTGCATTTTTAAAGCTTCTGTATCTTCTAGTAAATTGCCAGTATGTTCACATTATGGATGAAATAACCATGCACAGCACAAAACATCCAAGACAACTGGAGTCTGCATGACTTCAATTCAAGGGTGATACTGGCCTTCAAACACCCACAGTATCACAGGAATTCAGCAAACAAACCACCACATACATTTTGTCTGTCCACGGGAACCAACTGCCCAGCTCAGCAAGGTTGAGAGAAGAGGTTGCGGTGATTTCCAGTTTGGTGACTTTCCACTGAGGAAACTCCATGCCCAGCTAAGAGTTTTGTCAACTTCTCCAAGGAACACCGAGTCCTCTTGGGAAAGTTGCTCACGTAAGCACAGGGTAAACTCTCATAGCCACTTCTGACAATATGTTCACATTAGCCACCAAAACCAAAACCACATTTTTAGTAATCTTTTCTTCCTTTCCAGTGTGTTTAAACACCCAGTCCTATGTGCTTCCTACACACCTTCTCCTTGCAAAGTTTCACCAGGAGCAGAACCACTGAACAATCAGTAAATCTCTAAATATTCAACTGTTTAAGGCCATTTATCTCATGTGGACAGTCTTTTCTTTTTAAATGAACTCTGTTCTCCACTCTCCAGATCATATAAGCGGCAATCACCTGAGAAAAATCAACATCAAACATCACAGAAGACGCACATGACGTGCGAAGGGCTAAAAATCCACTTCCCAGCAGTGGTTTTCTCCTCACCCCCGTCACTCACCAGGCCAGGACCGGATAAGCAACCACTTACGTGGGTCACCACTCCAAAACCGAAGAGCTGAGACCCCCGAGCAGCAGAGCTGATGTGATAGGGCAGCATTAACAGCTGGATGAAAAATTAAATGCTGGCTATTCCTAAGACCAGAGCACTGAACATTGTGTAAAATCCCTGAGGTCTGCTGGTGCAATGCATGGCTGTTGCTCCAGCCAGTGTCCCGAGCTGAACCGTGGGTGGCGATGCTCAAGGTGGTTTCCATGCTGGAGTGCCGCCAGGGTTTCACTCCTTGTCATCACTCCAGTTACTGATCTGGGCTGTTAAACCACCCTACCACATTTCAGTAAATTTATACATGTTAAAAGTGGCAAGGAAAGATGAGAAGGAGCTTTCACACGGCAGAAGGCCAAACCACTTGTGCGCACAGGCCACTCGCACTGTACTTGATGTGAGCGCACAGTCTGACACGTAAAGCCTACATAAATATTCAGACTGTCCCAAAGGAGCAGGAATTTTGCTATTCATGCTGTCAGAGAAGCAGACTGGTGATTCTGGTTTAATTGCTTTTTATTCCTCTTTATGCATTTTTTCACAGTTTTAAAGCCTTTATGCACTTTTCTAGAAAGCAAAGACAAGGATGTGCTGCCTATCATCACACCAGTGTACAACTATTGCAGGAATCTGTCAAAGTATGAAGGATTCTACATTTGTTTTACAGGCTAGACACTGTATAGTTCAATTAGAAAAATCTCTTTTCTGATAATGTAGCACTGAGAGAAGACAAAAACCACACAGAACGGACCCAGCCAGGACACATTACAAAGCTGACAGCAACACTTCAGCCATAGGCTATGATAACATCTCAATACAGTTACAGAACTCTAGCAGTTTAAAAGAATCCCTCTTGCTTTCTAAGGCCAGGAAACTGTGATTATGTAACCCCACGGGACCTCAGAACTTCATTAAAATTGTCAATTTTCACACTATAATGACATCTCAAACTAAAGGCATTTATTTCAGAATAATTCATTAACTCATATATCTTGCCCTTATATTTCCAAGTTAAGTAACCGACCCTTCAAAATGATTCAAGCATTGGACTTCTGAAACTAATCAAAGGAAAATTAAAATTGAACACTATTTCTACTACTGCCTTTCTGTATTCTAATCTACAAGCTCAACTCTTAAAAAAACATGATTAATTCAAATTTAATAAAGAACAGCCCCTCACATTAGCTTCCTCCCTCTCAAGTGCAGCACAATGCTGCCTTTCTTCCACCCAGACACTTTGGCTCATTTCTTTCAGGCTGCCGGTCTCCTTTTGTTTGCTCTGACTCCATGACAAACACTGCAGGACCTGCTTATGCAAATGATTATTGTAAAAAAACTTAGCAAGCACTATTAACTTTCCAAAGAACAAAATATTTTTGTGTAATCCCAGTATCTTCATCCCAGAACACAAGATATGCTTTCAACAGTTCAAAGATACATTATCATTTTTAGGTCATTTACATCATTTTTCAGGAGCTGCACTCTGCCACTGAGGTAGAGAAGAGACAGTCTCACAAGACACATTCAGATTTAATTGCCATTAGTGATAATAGTCAATGCCTAAATTGTGATCCAGATCTGCTCAGTAAATTAAAATGGAGCCTGAAGTCATTTTATGTACAGGAATAAATCAGCTTCCCTCAGCATTATGCCATTTGCACTCAAGGAGAAAACATAGAGGTGCTCTACTTTTTGTGAGGCAGGTTCGACCCTCATATCCCTTGTCTGTAACTCCAAGGGACTTTGCCCAGCCCCCAAATACACACAGCCATATTTAACAAGTACATCACTTTCCTGGAGTCAGGACCAATTGCTTCACTTTAAGACCACAAGTAGTATATCCACTCCGTCCAGACTGTCCTAGAAAGATTTCTCTGTCATGAAATTTAAAGGCAAAAGAAAGACTTACTACATTACCTTGTATGTGTTTCATTGATATATATGACATTACGTAGGCCCAAAGAAGGAATACTAGAGTTGAAGAAGTTATCCTGTAAAAGCAAGAAGAGATTGGTGAATTATTTCATTATGTAAGAACAGCTGTTACAATTCATCATAACATCTAACACAATGTTTTCCGTTTGTACTATTAAAAGAAAGCTAAACCAGAGAAGTGCAGAACATGCTTATACAGTACTGTTCTGAAATGAAAACTAAATACAAGTCACTATTCCAAACTCCAATACTTTCAACGGATTCTCCAGGCTTTACTGCATGCTTATATTGGTTGTATTCTTCAAGCCACAGTATTTTAGTATTTTCTGATGTAGTATAAACCAGGACTTGCCATAATACAGAACTCATCTTTGAGACAGAACTTCATTAAGCCATATTCAGCATTAGTGCAGCCACGAGCATTTGACACTCAGCTGGTGACATCCAGTTTGCCAGCAGATCAGTAGCAACAGTCCAAGGGTCAGGATATCCATCCGTGGTTAGGTGGCAAATCTCCACATTCCTGCTCTGCCTGAACAACACATTCCATCCAGCCTTCTAGATCATCGTTTCAAACTCCACATGCCAAGCTATTAACTGGGATGAGTTTAGGAGCAGTTCCACTTTGGACAAACAAATATTCCACGGCAGAAAGACTTAAAATTTAATCTTCCACATTCCAACTAAATACCTTGATGGAGAAGCTAATTTCTTTCTACCCAGAAAATACATAATTATAAAACCGATACCATGCCAGTACTGAATTCTAGCTAAAACTACTGGAACTGTACATGTCAAAATAGACAAAAACAGGACAGGGAAGCACAAGGATGGTTACCAGCAACAGCACAGCTACAGAACAGCCTCATCACCAATCCTGCAATGAGGGTCAGGTAAGTGATTTGTCTGTATTTTGTTTAGGACACACCATATGGCACAACCCAAAACCTACAAGTGTCCTATGTCATTTGCAAATCAGGTAGAAATTCTGTGCTACAGTGGGAGCACAGAGTCTTCTGCTCCCTGCTAAAGCGTAACTCTACCTAAAATCAACCAATTGTTGTTCTGAACTCTTAAGAGAAAACTTCAAGGTAATGCTAGTTCCTTTGCCTGTTCCCTAGTGATCTTTTGAATCTGAAAAGCTGATGAAATGCTCTGGCAAAGAGAAGTGAAGTGACTTGTTCTTGGTCTCCTAAAAAATCAGCAAGGAAGTTAAGTACCACTGAATGCCCAAGTCTATCCCAGTGCTTTAACCAGGAGGTTATAACCTGGCCCTGTGAAGCTCATCCTCCAGCTATAATGTCACCCCTTGGCTTTTCCTTATTTAACTCTTCCCTGGTCCTGTGTCACCCACTGAGCTGATACAGGATCTCCTTTACTGGCACAAGGAAGAAGCACAGCTCCCATCACCATATCCCACCCCTTCCTCCTGAACAGTATCCATCACCTCTTAATTTACAGCACCTCTGGCATTCATCACACCCTTTAATGAGCCAATTTCATTCAGATAAGACAGAAAGCTAAGACAGCTGGACTAAATGAATAAAGTAGGTAATTTTCTGCTTGGTTAGTGAACTTGATCAGTCCTCAGGAGATCAGGAAGGAAAATGAGAGGGAGACTCAAGACTTCCAACTGTCAGCACTGGTAAGCTGTTCGTTTGGCCAACACACTTGTCTCACTCATTCATTCCTTTTCCTTCAGAGAAATTACGGAAAAGAATCTAATGAGAGGATCATCTTTGCTATTCCCTGTGCCAGGATGGCATTTTCTCCATTGCAGAAAGCAATAAAGGGCTTAATAGGTCATGTCCCTTTCTTAAGTAGGACCTCAGGATAGTTATTTAGTCTTTTATTACATGGAAAAAATAAAGAACAAGATTTTTATTTTTAAAGCATAATTCCCAGCTTGAGAGGAACAGCCTAATTACTAACAGGCTAATTACTAAATGTATAAAGCCCAAAACTGAGGATTCATTTACACCTTTTCACAAGCAAAAACACTTGACTTGTCTGTTAGAAGTAGTCTCAGAGTATCTAACTGTTTGTCTTGGTGCCCATATCACACATAGCCTTCACGGTACATTTGGATTTCTATACCACATTTGTATGCCACTGCTAGAATTTTCTGTTCTGGGAGAGAAATTGAGTAAAATAACTCCTCCTTGGTCAAAGAGACAAGCAAATTTTCATTCTAGTCCAGCCAATCATCACTGGCTTACTGTGGGTGTCATCCATCGAGCTTAGTGTGGGTGTCACTGAGTGCAATTTAAAGCCCAGGGTGCACACCCGGTCACACCACATGATGAACTGATTGCCAACTATATTATGCCATTTATCAGCATTTTGCATCTTCAGCTTACAAAAAGCCTGCCCAATGCAGCTCAATAAAGTTCACATTTTAAATCAGCTTGTGCAAACTCTCTAGAGCCACCATCTTGACACTGTTCCCAGAAGAAAATATCCCCACTACTCCATCTGGCACTCCTTGTTTCCAAGCAAGCAAATTAGCCAGGTGTAGAAAACTGAGTTGTCCTCTCAGGTCCAGGATTGGAGTGCTTATAGAATTCTAAGGAGCTGGAGAGTATTGTGCAAGGAATAAGTCTGCACTGAAAGGTGGGAGACTAAGCATCACAACAGATCTGTATCATCCATTAATTCCACGACAAAGAAAATATACCCACAAACAACAGTTCAAAACTATAGTACTTTATGAAGTAAAAACATTATGACCTTAATTCTTAAAGTAAGGAAACTACTGCAACTTCATTACGCTGCAACTATGCATTATTGTCAAACATAATCCAGCCCATAATCTTCTTACCCGGCTCTGGGGAGTGCATACATAGCAACATCGTCCCACAAACGGCCTTTTTCTGCTCAGCAGAGCCTCCTTCCATTTTAAAGTGGCAGATCGGAAGAGAGTGGGCCGAGAGTTGCACTCTCCCTGCAGAACAAAAGACCACTGTGTAAATATGCAGAAATAGATGCACTGCTGGGTATGGGAAAACTTTGAGTAAGAGGAGGTGCCACACACACACATACGAAAAAAATTACCCCTCAACTTCATAAAGAACAGATTTCTGCAATACGTACTTCTCCAAAATAAATTGTATCCTCCAGATGATGTGATTTAAAAAAAAAAAAAAGCAAAATCTCAGAGCTTGACTTATGTATCTAAGCACTGCAGCATGTGCTGATACACAGAATTTTAGAAGAAATACATAGTAACTCTAATTGAGAAGCACCAAGGAAAATGCCAGCTGAGAAAAGTGGAAGAAATTAACTGTACACTACACTCCTAAGAACTTAAACGTGCTTGCAATATGAGCAACGTATTTTAAGCTCCAATAGAGCACCACATCTGTAAAATTGCAAGGAGACTCGATGCATCCAAAACATCAACTCCATGGACTCTGTAGGTCCTTTTCAGCAGTTCTGTGCAGAGTGATATGAAAAAGGAAGCCCTCTGCCTTCTCCAATGTTACACTGTCTATCTGATGATTAAGATTCAAAATATCCAAAGTAGATGGATTGACAAAACTTTATGTTAGGACATAACATAAAAATTGTAGTTAAGTATATTTTCAGACATTGTTCCCATTAAAGTCTATTGAATTATTGCCTGCCTAAGAAGGAGCACTGGGTTGCCATTTCTAAACCATGTATTTTATTACAAGGGAAGTTACTTCTAGTTCTAAAAGAGAAGTTACAGAAACAAACCCAAACAAAACCAAAATGTTGTCTAAAATAGCACATTTAGTGGAAGAGCAGCAGCGTAGAACCTTAATACAATACAAGGGTTGGAAATCACCAATACAGATCATTACATACTCAGCCCAGTGAGAAACAATCAGAAAGTCAAAAGCAATGCTACAGATACTTAAAAACTGAATTTTGCATATATCACATTTGGCAAGAGGCATGAACTGGCAAATATCCCAAGGCTAAATCTTCTATCTGAAATAAACACGCAGCAAGATGCTAAGCCTGCCACAATCCCCTCTCTATCACCTTCTGTAATGCTAGCTCCAAATTAACTTGACTTCTTAACAACACTGTTTTCCTTTTGGTTGCTTCCAACCCCTGACTGAACTCACCACTTTCTTAGAAAACCTCCTTCCAATCTCTTCTGTCTTGCACAGATCCCTTGGTTACTGCAGTTTGCTGTCTGATGTCACTTAGATCTAGCTAGATAAAAAACCCAGCTGCCAGGACATCTGTCTTTTCCCCTCAACTCTGACCATCTCTCCCAATTATTCTCCTATATCGAGGTCAAACTTCTCCTTGCCAGATCCAGGCCTAATTCCTCCTGACCTGTGCTGCGGAACCAACCAGCACCAGCCTAGTCCCCATGTGGCTCTTTTGACTCCACCCAGCCCACTCTGCTCCAAATCCCAAGACTCACTCAACAGAAGACACAGACTTTTAATAGGTTCCTTGTTTATATCTACCGATTTTTTTCTGCCTCCTGTATTGCATGAAAAGCTCCAGCTTCAATGGCCTCATGACTTGATGTCTTCAGCTTCATGCTCCTTTCCACCAGTGCATTTTAAACTACATGGCGCAGAAGAGCAACAAGCTTTCTATTTGACCTCTGGCTACTCCAGGATGGGATTTCGTACACTTACTCCTACATAAAATGATTAGCAACATCACACCAGACGACTGTAAGACTATCAGTAGGGTTTTATGGGGTTTTTGTTTTCTAGCAACATTAGTCTTTGACACAGAGCTGAACTGTTGGCTCATCCTTATATTTCAAGTTAAAACTGAACTGTATCATGCATGAGAGAGATAACACCTTATCTTTGTTCTTCGTAACAATAAAAGAAGTCCACCTTCAACCTGATGAAATAATAAAATAAATATGGCCAGTAACATTCACAATTTTTACTTACCCACTCTTCACTGGAATGCTTACATCTACTGATGCTGCAGTCTGCTGAGGCAGATAAATAGGAAACATCTATTGTTCCAAGGGACAAAGCACTTTCATCCATGACACCGGAGTTCAACTAAAGATCAGAAACTGCAAAATAATAACATACATATGTCTGTGTGTATATATACAGAAACACACACATAATTTCAGTGACAGGCATCTAGCAATAAGTTAGCAAGCTAGTATTTTTTTACCTTCCAGTAAAAGTTCAGTTCTAAAGAAGCTTCACTGCAGCTAAAAATCAGCCTGATTTTAATATGCTAAAAACCCAGCACATTTGACTTCCATAAACACAGCACACCAATCAGCTTTCAGCACGTTTCACCCTCCCAGCTCTTCTTCCCACTACAGGTCATTATGGCCTCTTTATAATTTTCCACTGTTCTTCACTGCATAGTTTAAACCATGCAGGAACAGGGATACATAACTCAGTCACTTTCAAAAGTTTACTGTTCTCTTGCACTCCATGACCTCACTCATTCATGGTTTACTTTTCAAAGACACCTACAAAAAGTGTCATTAATATTTTCTCCCCATCCTATCTCACGCTGTATTTTATGCGTCTGGTCTAGCTGCAGTCAAACCAGTTTGCAAACTTCTCAGAAGGAGTGGTCTATAAAAAAGCACACCCTTAAATCTGAACATGCTGCTAAGTGCCACTGGAGGCTTGTAGGATTAAAAAGCAGTAAAGAAGTCTAAAACTGCACTATTATTTAGAAATGGAAGTTTTATAGTTCACGTACTGAACACAGTAAATAATTCCCCCTTGGACAAAGTAAAAAGAAAGAGCAAACATATTAAAACAACTTAGTGTTGTACAGTGTACATGCAAAGACTACCGATTACACTGCTTTGTTATGGGGAGCCACTGAAACAGGAATCCCAGCATTTTCACCCAGAGAAACTGTAAAGTGGCGATGTCTCCTCTCTCATCTGTCCCCGCAAGGGAAACGAGCCATGAGGAATGAGCCTGTTCCCACTGCGTACGCTGCATGCTAACACCTCAAACCGCAGGGCCTGTCATTTCAGTCCCACGGCTTTGCCCTCCTGAGTGCCCTGCCCAGGCTGCCACAAACCCATGCGCTGGTACCTCCAAGCACGGGGCTCTCCCTACAAAGCGGAGTTTGAGCCGGTATAACCATGCAGACAGAGATTCATCCTCCTGCAGTCCAAGCACACAAGTCATCCTTTTGTCTTTGTTAGCTCTCACATTCGTTGTTTTTTTGTTTTTTTTTAAATTAGTGCTCAGGCAAATTAGTATCTAAACCGCCGCCCCCATAATCACCGAAAAAAGCCTGCAAACCTCTGAGGAGTGCAACCGAAATGCGTCCTTCTCGTGGTCAAGGTGACCTTGGCTGCACATAAAAGATGAACTTTAAAAAATACGCAATTAAAAGGCTGGTGTGAGCGGCGGCGGCAGCAGCTCCCGCACACGTACCTGGGACACGACCCGCACCCCGAGCTCCCGCTCCCGCTGCGGCGCCGTTCACCTGCCGGCCACCAACATCCCCGCGGGATCCGCGGCCACAGGCACCGACAAGGACCTGGGCTGGGCAAGGACTGCGATCGGCAGGACCCAGCAGGGCTCCAACGAGGCTGCGGTTCAATAGGACTCAGCAGGGCTCCACAGCGCTCCGAGCTCCAGCTCCTTCGCTCACCAGACCTGCTGTAAATAAAACCCCGGCGCTGAGCGCGGTGCGGGTGCGCAGCGCCCCGGCC
>WEKX01028175.1:115198-213772 GCA_013390025.1 Pitta sordida
CCCGCCTCTGCTGCGGCCGCTTCCCCCCGCCCGGCGGGAGCAGCGACTCACGTTTGTGCGGCCCTCAAATCTGAGCCGCCGGACGGGACGCGCTGGAAAAGTGATGTGAAAGTGGTGCCCAGAGGGGTGTGCGGTGACTCAGTTGCCGCTGAGAACAATTAAAGAAATTTCGGGACAAGGTATCGATCTGCCTGCCCGGCCTTGTGGCAGTGCCAGTTCGCCTTTTTACCGAGGGCAAAAGTAAATGTTGATTCAGATTGCTGCACATAACCAAACATGGGCCAGAGTATTTTTTGGCTTTGGCATTCTTGGGCTATTTAAAGATAGTTTGTGGCTTGAGTTACAGCCCAACGGGAAGACCAGTGCCCACATTTCTTCTTTGAATGTCTCGGTGCTCACAGTTAATCGTGCCAGTGCTACGCAGGAATAGAGGGACAAAATACAAAACATCATTTCATGCTGCAGGTGCTCTGCTTGCAAATTCAAGTAACCGAAGGAAGTACTCTCCTCCTAAAGGTCTTCCTTCTAGATGATATTTTGTTAAGAATTCTATGAAATAATATGAGTCAAGAATTTCAAATTTTACTAGCAGTTATTCCAGTTCTGGTGAAGGAGAGTTGGTGAAATTTTGCCAAACACCCACTTGCAAGTTTTGGTCTTGAGAAATAACATAGCCAGAATCTCTGGCCACTTTGAAATACAAGCCAACAACTCTCCAACTTTATAACATAGTTTTTGTCTTGATATCAGCTTTTTCTTGGAGTGATTTGCTGAAGGTTGGCTGGGAAAGAGTGAGCAGATTTTGCTTTCAACTGGATTTGCTTCAGCTAAGAGGATTTGTAGCTGCTTCTCTAATCAAAGCCGAGCCAGGAGTGTGTCTCTGTGATGAGGAAATACATGATGGTTTCACTGACAGAGTCAGTGCTCCTGTCAGATCAGTGATCTCAGTTACTACATCCCCATCCCAGCTTTGCTTGCACAACGAGCATCTCATTGCCTCGGTGGAGGCCAGAGAAGGAAACGCCTGTCTCAGATCCTGTGAGCCACAGCTGGGCCACATCCCACACTCAGGATTGCATGGTGTTTGACCTGGGTGTTAAGCAGCATGGAAGCATTACAAGGGGAAGCTCTGAACTCCACTCAGAAAAGTGAAATCAAGTGTTACATCATATATTTCTGTAACTCTCTGCACGAGGAGTGGATCACAGAAGTAGTCCAAGCCCCAGTCTAAGGCTGCAGCCCCACATCCTGACCACTGCTTCCAGTATGGGTCTGCCTGAGTGCAACGGGGGAAATCAGGCTTTCAATCATCTCAGAAATCATACTGGAGGAGATGATTCAACAGCTGGATTACATGAAAACTGATTATAAGAGATGGTAATGAATGGTTATATCTAGCAGCTAAGCAAATGCAGGAAATGTAAGGCAGTTAAAATTCTTATTAATGATGTCTAATAATTTAATTGTTCCACTGCATTTGTATTGCTATTTGGCAACTTAGTAGATACTGTGTAAAAGGACCCTCAATACTGCTTACACACAATTTAACCTTCTCTAGGTATGGAATCACTTTGATTTTTTTCCCCTTCCACGCATTAAAACAGGAGATCCCAGTGTACACTTGCTTTCAGTGTGCTATAATGTAAATCAGAGCAAACTCTCATCCACTGAGTGTAAAGCAGGCTTGTTTGCTTTGTTTCCCTCTATAAAAGATGAACTACAGTACACTCAGAGTCTAATATGGAGCTTTTGGCATGTTTTTTCCTTGCACACTTTTACACTGGTACGTATATTTCTTCAGGCTGCAAAACAGTTATTTCAGTAATGTAATACAAAAATTAAAAGAAATCATAGTTTTGTGAGGTCTCTAGAGTCTGATTTTGGTACCAATTATGAGAAAACTGCTTAGACTTTTCTAGACTGTTTCAAAAAGAACAGTAAATAGGTACGATGTTTTACTCATAGTGATTCTATGTAATAATAAAAAAATGTTTCTGGTATGACTGTAGAGCAGTTTTCTTGTTCTTCTAACCTTAGAAAATTCCTGGCTTGTGATAAAATAAATGCAGAGATAATTTTGTGACTACAATTTGAAAAGGATCCTGAATTAGTCTAATGGGAATTGCAGCTTAGCAAGATCTTTTTACACTTGTATAAATCCTCAGGATTAGTAGTAAAATCTCATTTCAGTATTGAAAGCTTGGTGGTAGTGTTGTGTTGCCATGGAATCAAGCAAATGAGAAAAATTTTGGAATGCCTCAAAGGAACAGACTTTCAGAGCTGTGTGTGCTCCAAAAAGCTCAAATACTGCTGCGTTTCACTTCCAGGAAAGGGAGACTCCATCCTGCTTCCATTGAAGTCAATAGGAGGCTTGCCACTAGTCTCAGTAGGAGTGGGAGCATGCCTGAGTATTGCAATCCATCTTTTAAAACTATTTAAACCGAAGTGTTTACCGTGCCAGTTGATCCGGGGAGGTAATTTGCATAGGATGGCAGACGAGCCATCCTTTGTGTGAATAATGACCACATTCGTGCACTGCAGCCTACAGATGAGAAAGAGCAGGCAGGACTCTGTTTTTCTAAAATAATTATGAGTCCTTCCTATGTTTAAATTCCTCATGAAGCTTCCAGCAGAGTTCAACAAAGTACCTGTTTGCTAGACAATGCTGTGGGGTGGAGGAGGGAGAAGGGACAAGGGAACTTCTTTTTACATCACCTCTGCCCTTGGTCGGTTCTCGGGGCTTGTTTCCAGCGATTCCCATGATGTCACTTCTAGTAATGGAGACATGTTTACAAAAGACTACACAGCATACTCTTTAAAAAGGAACTTTCAACACAGGGAGCGCTACGAAAGTTAGGAAACCAAAAACTGTGTGAGGAGGGAGTAAAGATCTAGACAAGGGGTCTTTGTTTGCAATGACCGAACTCGACCTCACATGAGTATGAACAATAATGAATATGCAATTTGGCAGTGGCAGAACTCGATGTCAGCAGTATTGCTTTTGTTATACAGTATATTAAGAGCATCTCAGAGTGGCAAGTGGCCACAAAATGGACTGATAAGATTGTATGTAGAAGTGGTTTATACTTTATATCTCTTTTCAAGACAAATGATTTTTCTTTTTTCTATTTCATCTCCCTTATCCTGAGAACAAATGCAAAATTCATTAAGTGTACTGTGACTCCTATGTAATACAGCATATCGTTTTTCTGTGATTTTGAAAAGATAAGGGCATTTCAGCCCAAGCTGCTCCTAGCTTTTCCCTTGAACTTGTTACTCATATTAGTATAAAAAAGGCTTTTGTTCCAATGGAAAGAACTAGTATAACTAACTGGGTTTAACCCAGCATTAACTTTTACACTTGCAAACTTAGCACTATTTACCTATCAAGAAATTACACACATACTTGTATTTTGTACAAATAAGAAAATCCTAACTATCCAAAGGAATTTGCCAGCATTTTTAATTTAGGAATACTGAATGACGGAATTTGGAACAAGATTCTCCCATACTCAAGCCTTGAACAATTGTCTGCCTTAGCTTCCTTGTGCCTGTTGTGAGCAAGGGGCACTTGTTGTCAGGGTGGCTGTTTTAGTTCTACACTTTTGTTTGTTGAGGGTGTGTGAAAAGCTGACATCCTGTCCAAGAGCTGATTTTATCTGAAAATCAACAGGTGAGACAACTAATTTACTGAATATAATTTGTTGTAATAAATTCTGTTGTATACTCAGTGGTATTATCCACTTATAAATCATTAAAAATCAGTATGTGTGGGGGACTCTGGTTGTGTAAAGGACAAATCTAGTTTCGTGTTTACAGATATTTCAAGTTACACTAGTGACCGTTTTATGTCAAGCCCAATGAACTTCTACTTGTTGACAACTTCTCCACAGAAGACAAAGACTTTTTTCTTATCTAGCTTCCTCTCCAGGAATCCAGTACTGCTTTTTACCTCTCCAAACATGAAACCAAGGAATAGAAATAAAGAAATCCGAGAGCTAAGGACAGTACGGACCATTTTGAAAAAATGGCATCCCATAGAAAAATCACAAAATCGTGATCTTACCGAATGTGCTGTGACTCATCCTTGAGGGATTGCAAATTGTTGTAGAATAACACAACCCCTAATTATTATGAGGTGACAAACATGTCTTTCATCAGTATCTCAAAAGGAGGCAGTTTTCACAGCTCAGATTTGCTCTATTGTGCAGCAGTTGGCTTTAGAAGGACTTGTCACATCTTGTAATTTAAAGTACTGTACGTATTGGAAGTTGGCATCACAGACAGCTCTTTCAACCACCAGTGCACAAGAGTCTTTGCAACAGATTATATGACACAGGTGTTTAATAATCCCAACCCCCACCTCTCCCCTCTTTTTTTGGTATTTGGGACGGTAATCAAGGCACTGCTGTGTGGGACACTGGAAGAGTCTTAAAGCCTTTGACATGGGAGACACAAGACCTGTCGGTTGGGAAATTTTCTCAGGATTTTGGAGGCATCTTTTGGAAACACCTTGGGAGAGTTAGGAAAGTGTCTGGGCATCTGTTCTGATCTGATGCAATGATCCTGTTGCAGACTGCCATGTATTCCAATGAAGGCATTACACTCCCAGTATTTTCCAATCCTCTATGTGATTATCTTTTCTGTAGATGAATAGAGAAACATCTCCAGAGGCCAGCACTCCCTGCATCACAGTTTAATCAAGCAAACAAAATGGATTGCCAATTTGGACTTTGCAGAAAGCACACAGGAATTGAAACTCCCCATAGATGTCTAGATATATTTCCTTTTTGTAAGTCAGTCTCACTAAAACGTACAAGTTCTCCAGACTTTAGTTTACCATAGATATATAAAATTAACTTTATGTAACTGAATTTTTATCTATGAACACAATCAACAAAAAGCAAACTAAAAATTTTGTTTCAGCGCTACAAAATTAACGGAGAACCCTGACAAAAAGCAGCTTTTTAATGCTTTGCCTTCTCTTTGTACTAATCTGGCTACACCAGTTGTTACATTCCAATTCTGACAGTCAAATTATGTTGAGCAGTTTTCCCACAGCGTGTTTCCCAAACAAAAACATTTTTCCCACTCCCACTTATGTTTCTCTTGCATCTGGGAACTGCAGAAAAAATGTCCCTGTTTGAGCCTTAAAACCCAGCCAACAATTGTATCTGCAGTGCTAGGTTTCAAAAATTATGCATGATCATTTAACCAAAATGATAGCAATTGATCCAGTAAAAACACACTTTTTCAGTTTCTAAATAACAGATATTGCACTCATAACATGATAAAATCTCACACAGGGGTTTTTTTTCACTGTTTGAAGCATTACCTAATACTTTTCTAAGCATCCTATAACTTCATGAGAGCACAAATCTTTTTATTGTTATACCCCAAACTATTAAAATGTTGGGTTTTCCAGGATATCCACCTGAAATGGTAGAGGCCTTGAAAATTATATAATCTCTTTCTAAGAGCTGATGTTTTTGCAGCTCTATCCTTCCCCCTTTGTAAAATAACAGAGCATTTTACTAGGTTGGTGTTTCACACATGACTAGCCATTGCTTCAGGAAAATTACATGCTATGGGTCACAGCATGACAGGCTGGTTTCATAAAGCTGTTTGTGGGCTAAGAAGCAAGTCAACTCACAGCTCTTTCAGATGTAGGATCATGCAGGATCATATATGCCTTGTTTGTTCTTACTACACTTTCACCTTTCATTATTTCCATGGGAGGAGTAAAGGAACAGTGATTTCTTCTAAATTTACCTGCAGTGAGAGACTAAATAATCCCTGCAGTAAAGTACCTCAGGCTGCAGGACAGAGATGTTCTGAGTCAGGTCTTTTAGGGGAGAGAAGTGATTGGTGCCTTTGATTAGGACCTCATCAACTTAATCTGAGGTACAAGACAAGGTTATATCAGATTTTGCCTTTAAAAAAGCTGTCTTTCAGAAACACAAAGTTACAAAACCCCCCCCCCATTTAATACAGCATAAAAAACTGAGCAAATTTGAGCTCTTGTTATCAGCATAATTTACAGAAAGTGTCACAAGACTTCAGGTAAACTAAAATTGGTGTTGACAGGTGATAGAATTCAGGTTGAAAAACAAGATGAAGAGCCTCTTGAAACAACAGTGCCTTATTTCTTCTGAGGTTTAAAAAAACCTAGCAAACCATAGCTACCACCTCTGCATTTTGTGATTTAACTTTTTAATTTTCAATATTATGGACTGATTAAACTGATGCAATTTCATGATAGAATCATAAAGTGTTAGAGGTTGGAAGGGACCTTAAAGTTCATCTAATCCCAACCCCCCTGCCATGGGCAGGGACACCACCCACAACCACAGGTTGCTCAAGGCCTTATCCAACCTGGCCTTGAACACTTCCAGGCATGGGGCATGCACAACCTCCCTGATCAACCTGTTCCAGGATCTCACCACCCTCACACTAAGAACTTTTTCGTAATATATCTCACCTAAATTTCCCCTCTTTCATAATATAAATTATAAACGTTAAAAGATAAATACTATGTTTATATTATGAAATATAAGAAGCAACGAGCAGGCACTTTGAATGTGCACTCAGAAGTCTGCTTTAGTGGTCAGAGTGTATTGGGCACACATCGGCCTCAAGCTCTTCCTTGCACAAAGTTTTTTCCTCATTTTCTATCTGGGCTACTGCAGTGTCTCTGAGATCAAACTGAGCCCCACCAATCAAGCTAAGATGTGTTTCTCCACCAGGTTTTTCACAAAAGAACTTCCTGTGCATTTTCACCTGTGACATTTCTCAGGTATGCTTCTGTGGGTAGTTAGTATTTAGCATTTCTTCCATGACACAAGTTCAGAATATGATAATTAAGTTAATGAATAAAAAACATTTAGGAAGCACGAGTCAGATTGAAATTGGAGAAGGCTCCTCTGCAATTAAGAAGTAATTTCTGGAACAGTGTTCCAAGAGGATTGTGGAGCAAATATCAGCCCCAAGTCCAACCTACATCATGGCAGCATCCTGATATTTTTGGCCATTCCTCATTCAGTTTCAGCTCCTCTAGTAGATCATTAGTATGCATGGGCCAGGACATACCATCAGTAATCCTACCAGGTATGATGAAACATGGAGCAAAATTTCATAGCTTGTTTACACAAGCAATACTTGTTGCTAAAAATACCTTAGTTACTATATTTTAACTAATACTAGCACAGATTATCTTATCTGCTTCTGATCAGCCCTTAAAGTAAGAGTCAATATATTTTGAAATATAATTTATTTTCTAATCTAGGCCATGTTAAATCTCATAAAACCTGGGTCAGGCAGATCTAGAGAAAAGTCATCCACATCTGTTTCCAGAAAATTTGTAAGCAGAACAATGCACAGTCAAAAAGTCCATGTGTCATTTTTGCAACATTGTGGTCAGTAGCATGATCCACTCTTTTTGCCACTCTGCTTTTTCTATTTCTGTGGGAACTCTAAGCAAGACGTTTCCTGACCATAGATGTGTAAAATATTCCTGTGGTCAGTTGATATTCAGAATTTAAAGAGGCTCCATACAAAGCAAGGTGTGCATTTTCAGAGGACCACACTAGAAAATATATGCTGGTGGAGCCCTCCAGTGAAGAAATACCCTACATCTAACTTATGGGAAACTATGGGAAATCAAATTAATCATTTAGAAAGGTGTTAGAGAAGGAAAGGGGGTAAGTGTTGTTATAGCTAACAACATTTCAAATTGCAACCATGTGTATAATCCTGATTTAGATTTTAAAATTCATTTCAAATTTTTTAAGCTGAGGTCCCTTATCTCTGATCTCTTCAATTTCTCCCCTTCCAGGCTAAACTCTGTATTTAGTGCAACATCCAAGACGTCTTTAGACTCTTTTTCCTCAGTACAGAACCTGACAGCCTAATTAAAATTAAATACAAGAAAAAAGGCTAAAACATGTAAATGTAGTATCAAATAAGTTTAAAAACCTCTCTTGTGAATGAGACTACATCTTCTGATGCCTTCTCTACATGTTATTTGTGTTTTAGCTCATCTAGCCTGAGATCCTTGGGGAAAATCATAGCATGGAAAAGCCAGTGGCAAATCTTCCACCCTGCCCAGGAAAGCTGCATCACACTGGTGTATGGTATTATATCACCCAACATATACGTACCATATCACAGGACAACCAGAGATACCTACTTTCTGAGCCATATTTGAACTTACATTGTACACTTCTGTCTTAAGCATTTGACTTAATGTAAAATTAATTCAGCCGAGAGTAACCTTTGAAACCATGCCTACATTATCAGCTGTGATTTGTGCAGGATACCTCATGGAGCTGCAATCTATGCATCCTTACGTAACAGGCATTAAGAAGCAGTTACACAACTTAATGCAAACACCACCGGCAGATGAAAATCCATGGCACAGACAGGATCTTGAGTAATCATCAAAGCAGTGCCAGAAAGCAAATTCTACCTGCAGAAAACATTTTTTTTAATGTTAAATCTATTTCAGGAGATGCTCTGTACTTCCGTTGTAGGTAAATTTAACCCACAAAGTGGATTTTCATTATAAACTTTCTAGCCTTCAAAACCTGTTCATACAAACTTTGACCAATTCTGCCACAAAATGTGTGTGCAATTCAACTCATATCTTTACTGACTGCAATAATAAACTTTTGGTCTAAAACAAACAAGTCATTAGCAAACAGGTACTTTTGTGCACCGAGGTTACTTGGGCCTCTCGTCCTGCCGTCCCAGTTTTTACTCACCGCTCAGTCACTTAGAGTTTGATGTCTGAGGATCTCATCATGATGCCAGGACACTGCAGCTTTTTCAAATTTAGTAAATTCTAAATTCAAGAAATTATACTCAATTATCTTTGTACTACCTTCAGAATATGTATTTTCTAAAGTTGATGTAATTTCTTGAAAAATAAGTTTCATTTTTTATAAAAGGATCATTCAAAGACAGCCTTTTAGATACTTCATATTGCAGAAGTTGAATTGCTATACAAAGCATTATATGAGATAGATTCTGGTCATTTTTACATCAGTAGAAATTGGGATGACTCTGAATTTCCACGGATAGAACAGAATAGAATTTTCTCCTCAGCCAAGATGCATATGGATAGTGAGACATAACTGTGTGCTCAGAAATACTTTTTTAAAGATGTGTAGTTTTCAGAGTTTAACCTTATAACATAATTTGGACACACTCAAGTATTTTAAACACCATCAAGCCTAGAAGAAGACCCAAGGCTTCTGTTTTTAGACTGTAGCACTGCAAGTTTCCTTGACTGGGATGTTCACGATGGATTAAGAGGTAATGCGTTTGAATCAAATATATTCAAACAGCAATAAAATACAGTGATCCTCCGCATAGTCGTGATCTGTAATTTGTGAGATCCCATACTCGCTGTTGATTTTCCAGCGAGCTGTGGGACCTGGTGCGTGCGCAGAACCTACCGTGACCCCAGTCTGCTCGGCCCCTGGCCTTGCTGCTCACGTGGCTCACGGTGCCGGCTCGGGGCCCGGGCCCCCCTGCTTGCGCGGCAAGTACAGCCAGACATCTGAAACAAGCCCCGCTCTCAGGACTGTCCTCCAGACCTTATTAAGGGAGGGGGCGCGGCTACGGGCATGGTGTACTTGACTACGTAGTGGGGTCGCTGTCTTTGCGGATTCCACGACTCGCGTGAGGAGGACCAGACTCAACAGCCTGCGAGTAATGGGGGATCACTGTAGTAATACTGGATGACTAAAGCAGATGGAGTTGGGCTGTGTTTGAGAGGGACAGGAATCCTGAAAGAAGGGAAAGTTTGCTTTTTACCTTTTTCACAACCTGATAAAAATCCATCCATCCAATTTTACTTTTGACCCACTAGTCTAAGGAAGCAGTTAATTTCCCCTGTCAAGTATCCTGTTTTAGGTTTTCATCTCTCCAAACAGTCACCTGGAAATATTGAAATAAATGCCTTCAGTCACTGAAAAACCTACCCAAAAATTTCAAAGACCTGACCCCTCCTGTTTCACCTTTTCCATTGTTTTTCCCCTCTTCTCTCGACAGAAAGAAAACACACCATTCCCTCGGGATTTGTTGATTAAAACATACTAATGACAAAATATGTCCCTCATCAGGGAGGTATACCGTAACCTAGATGAGAGAAATGATCCACCTGAAAAATAAGTCCTCATTGAAACCATCCCGCTGGTCCAACCAGAGAGGCAGCAGAAGGGTGGGAGGAATAACTGAGGAGGGGGCAGGAGTTGTGCCCTCTAAAGTAACAGCCTTGAGAAGAAATGTCTGTGGAGCTGTGCTCAAAGAGTCATATCCCACTGCATGTGAGGAATAGCAATGTTTCCTGTTATTGAAGGAGAATTTAAATATGGGGAAAGGAGAGCCCCACAATGAAAACCGACTTCATGGAGAATGAGGTCAAATTGTGTCATTAAAAAGTAGTTCCTTTGCATGATTATCCAGCTGCAGGCTTAATTTTTTATTCTTCTGGGAGTGAAAAGAAGGAAAGTAAATCCTGATAACATACCTTTTCTCTCATTTAAATTCCCAGTTTAAAAAAAAATCTGGTTAATCTATATGCCAACAATTCAATTTACTAGAACATATTTGTATTAACTCTCTAATTAAAACTACATTGCTTTTGTCAAAGCCCATTAACACCACAGTAGTGTCAACTGGATAAATCACAAAGCATTCTTTTATTGAATAAGGTATTTTCCTCAATGTGACTTTTTGCCATAAGTTCCATCCAATTCAGTCATGCTTGAAAACACATCGTGTTGACCAGAAACATCATTCTTTCCTTAATGAAATAGATTTCCAAAGTGGTTTCCATCCCCTACAATTTGGTAAACAGTACACTGTCATGTAGGATAGTTTCTTTCCTTGCCTACTACTGGCAAGCTGCCATTTTATCTCTGTATGCATGGTTAACATTTCTGCATACAAACTGGGGATCTATGAGTACAGAAAAGTCTGGCAAATGTGATGAAGCATTTATTTACTGTCTTCTGACCTTCACATCTTAATTTTTTTAAATGTCTCTTCATACTGGTCATTCCAGAATTGCTCGTCACCTACAACATCCTAATTATGTTGCCTTAACTAACAGGTACATACAAAACATCATTTCAGATACTTATTTTTAATTCTGGATTTCTCATCCTCAACTAAAAAATAACAATAAAGGAACACATAAAAAGATAACCATTAAACAGGCAGTCACTCTAAAATAAATTAAGGTGCTCTGCTCCACATTCTAAGACACCTGAGAACCATTTCCCACCCTGCAAGTATCCTGAGCACTGTGTGGACATTTCTAATTCTCTTTTTCTTTTATGCGAAAAATACAACATTTTTTGCTAATACAACAAATAACCAGTGTTTTACCATGGACAGACAATCCTGCCAAATATGTAGTCATGAACAAGGACATAAATAAAATCTACCTGGATGAGGCATGATTCATATGTAGAGGGGAGGCATCCAGGAGAGGTGCCAGAGGTGATCTCTGTCCCCAGCTATTTTATCTGTCTTGCTGAGGCATGTACAAGGCTCCCATTAGTGTGATGGCAGAATACATAAGGACATACAGCTGTCCTTACAACATTCAGACAGGGTGGACAGATTACATGGTCAGAAGTTTGAAGCAAACCAGATCATTGCACAAGCTTCATGTGCTCTCGGTGTTTATCAATCATTTCTATATAATCAACACATTACCCCATTCCCAAAATATCCAAGTGCTTCTCAAGTATCTATGCTAAAATAGTCAACAAGTTTTATCTTAGAGGTTTTAGTACACATGAATCAACATCTGAAATCACTTAGAGCAGAGTCTTTCCGTGCACATCAAATACTCTTTGGCTATGGCTGTCAAGACAAAAGTATTTCATAACAAGGCATCTAAATGTCTATTTCAGTCAATCATTTTAATCGCAGACTTCCTAGTTAGAGTATATTTCTCCTATTGCCCATGTGGTCATAAAATTTAGTTAATTTCTATTAGATGACAATGTCATTAACCTCTTCTTGCCTTTAGGCTTTCCAAGTTTGGCTATCAGAACGTGCTTTAAGGCACCATTTTACCTGAAACTGATTTGGAAGCAAACCATTCCTGTGTACATGCATGAACAACTTAACCCCAAAATATAAATATGTATATTATTATGATCTTGTTAAGCTACCGGAGCCAGCAGTGAGATTTCTGCGTGCACACAGGCTTGTTAACATCTACTATGAGTGATGTAAGTTGAGGCTGATGGCTGGGTGCCGCTTGGCAGCTTCTCCTGCAGAGGTACCCATGGCTGGCTGGCTAGCTCACACATTGTTGCCCCTTAGTCCATAAACTATACACATGCTTTGCCACAAGTGAAGGAATAATGCTCTTCATGCTGTCGTTTATGGATTCCCATATGATGCCATACCGTCAGAAATTGTTAATATTTTCACAGTTATCTTTATCTGTAGAATGACAAAATACTTACCTGCCTGGTAGGATGTTGTGAAGGATAATTAACTATTATTTGCTCTTAAGACTGATGAATGCTAAGTCCTTCAAGAGAGAGAAATGTATGATCCACGTAACTTGGTTAACACACACCTATGTCATCACCTGTGCAGCCTTTACAGCTAGAAACAAGCAAGGCTTGGTTGCTTAAAATTAATAATGGCTTTGGACAGTCTCTAGCAATGAAGAGTAGTGTGTTGACATATTTTCCATTAAAACAGCTAGTATTACAGTTTCATTTAAATATTTTTCATCCAGTAGTATCTTTCAAACACAATGGATTGCTGTATTTCCCATCATTTGGGAACTAGACTAGATGACCTTTAAATGTCTCTTCCAACACGAACTGTTCTGTGATTCAATGATGCTAATACATGTGCCATGCCAATACATGTGCCTGCCCAATAAGCTTAGGCAGCAGTAATTTGCTTCAGTTTTCATGATAAATTACTGTTAAATAATTNACATGCTTTGCCACAAGTGAAGGTATAATGCTCTTCATGCTGTCGTTTATGGATTCCCATATGATGCCATACCGTCAGAAATTGTTAATATTTTCACAGTTATCTTTATCTGTAGAATGACAAAATACTTACCTGCCTGGTAGGATGTTGTGAAGGATAATTAACTATTATTTGCTCTTAAGACTGATGAATGCTAAGTCCTTCAAGAGAGAGAAATGTATGATCCACGTAACTTGGTTAACACACACCTATGTCATCACCTGTGCAGCCTTTACAGCTAGAAACAAGCAAGGCTTGGTTGCTTAAAATTAATAATGGCTTTGGACAGTCTCTAGCAATGAAGAGTAGTGTGTTGACATATTTTCCATTAAAACAGCTAGTATTACAGTTTCATCTAAATATTTTTCATCCAGTAGTATCTTTCAAACACAATGGATTGCTGTATTTCCCATCATTTGGGAACTAGACTAGATGACCTTTAAATGTCTCTTCCAACACGAACTGTTCTGTGATTCAATGATGCTAATACATGTGCCATGTCAATACATGTGCCTGCCCAATAAGCTTAGGCAGCAGTAATTTGCTTCAGTTTTCATGATAAATTACTGTTAAATAATTTTATTTTCTAAGCCAACTTATGTTTTTTGTTCTTGATTTTACAATTGCAAAGATTTATTGTAGCTACCTAGACAAAATCCTCGTGACAGAAAACCTCCAACCAATAAAGGCACCAAGGGAAAAGCATGCAGGAAAAAATTTCATGAAGTTCCAGATGTCAGAGACACTTTCTGCAGCAGCACCATTGCAGCAATGTGAAGAAGGATGTTTTCAGCACATGTTTAATAAATTTTAAGGTTTAGTGGTGAAAATTTGAGGTTAGTAAAAAATCAAAAGATGTTGGAGTGGAACTGATGACAACAATGCTTTGCACCTGTTCAGACGTTGCAAAGCAGTGAGCTCCACCTTTCATATCTTCATGCTGAAATAACTTGGCTTTTTCAGCTGTAACCAATGTGAGCTTTAAGATTAAGTTCATACATTAGCCTTAACGTAGTGCAGTCAGATATAAGAACCAACCAAGTCTAAAATGTTCTTAAGACATTTTCATAGCCTCTTACACTAGGGCTGGTAGTATGTTTTTGCATGAGAAAATGGATAGCATATAAAGTTAGTCTTTATGGGAATTTTTGTTGTGATTCATCTCTCATTTCATCTAAAGATATTAGCAATTTTTTCCCAGTCACTTGTTGAAAAATGAAGACGTTAGCTCAGAAATACTGCAACCCTGCTTTAGGGAGAGAGAGTGAGCTTATATGTTAAAAGTGATAGTTTAATATCAATGGTGTAAGTGTGCTTCAGGAGAGATGCAGTTTGAATGCTTCATTCTCCTCTCCATGCCGGGATCCTTGGCAAGATTATATTAGAGTGTTCAAGCGGAGAGGGATTTGGGAGTGTTGGTAGACAGGAAACTACATATGAGCCAGCAATGTGCCCAGGTGGCGAAGAAAGCCAATCGTATCCTGGCCTGTATCAGGAACAGTGTGGTCAGTCGGACCAGGGAGGTTGTCCTTCCCCTGTACTCGGCGCTGGTCAGACCACATCTCGAGTATTGTGTCCAGCTCTGGTCTCCCTAGTTTAAGAAAGATGTTGAGTTGCTTGAATGTGTTTAGAGAAGGGTGATGAGGATGGTGAAGGGTCTGGAGAACAAGCCCTATGGGGAGCGACTGTGGGAGCTGGGGTTGTTCAGTCTGGAGAAGAGGAGGCTCAGGGGAGACCCTATCGCTCTCTACAACTACCTTAAGGGAGGTTGTAGCCAGGTGGGAGTAGGTCTCTTCTTCAGGCTATCAGTGACAGAATAAGAGTCTCAGACTGTGCCAAGGGAGGGTCAGACTGGACATTAGGAAGAACTTTTTCACAGAGAGTGATCTCTCAGTGGCATGGGCTGCCCGAGAAGGTGGTGGAATTGCAGTCCCTGGAGGTGTTTAAGAAAAGATTAGATTATGTACTTAGTGTCATGATTTAGGTAATGGGATGATGTGTTAGGTAATAGGTTGTCAATAGGTTAGGTTAGGTAATAGGTTGGACTTGATAATCTCTATGGTCTTTTCCAACCTTATAAATTCTGTGGTTCTGTGATATGTTATGATAGTTTCTGTCTGAGATAGAAGTCTATGCACCTAAATGCATCTCCCCAGCTCTCTGAAGTGATATTTCTGAATAGAAAAGCATTTCAGTTTTCTATCTTGGAAATCTATGGACCAATCTATGAACAGAAAAACTTTTCTCTGTTCTTTTCACATCAGCAGAATTGCACACAGACAGGAAAATATTTCCAATAAATTCAGACATGCAGGGCAGTTAAAGGCAGAAAAGCACTAATAAGTGATGTAGATATAAATTTAAGTCCTGACCCTCAAACACTTGTTGAGTTGAACATTTCCCTCTTAGGAAGGGAATCTCCGTGATGCTGCAGAGGCCTGTGACATATGTGTTACTCATAGGAGTCATGGTGTAAAACTGGAAATTCACTTTGAACTCATTATGCATGTATGGTTTCAGTTGTCTTAATAGCAGTCCTACACACACACACATATTTTAACTATACAGCAATGGGAGAAACAAAAACCTACAGGCATTCAGTGCATACTGAATGTATACATATAGTATTCAGCAATACTATACTGCAGCAGACACCTCTCCACAGCAACTGAGAGAAGCTAGGAGCTGCTGCTGTGCCATGCTTCAAACCAGCACTTTCCATGGACAGGAGATGAAGCAGAATAAAGGCTATGAGGAGTTCTCACATTTTCATCAGCGTGACCAAATCTTTGTAACACAGCTTCAAAATTTCCACTCTAACCACTGAATATTCATTTTAGAAAGAGGAAGATCCAAGTTGTAGTGACCATAAAAGACAATGAGAAGGCATAGACACAGCTCACTCAAATCAGAAGATTCAGTTTTAAGTCTTAATAAATATATCCCAATAAAATTAGATTATTATTTACTAATACCTAGGAAAATCCAGCTCAAATCTTCTCCAGCAGAACTTTGCACCTGGGCTCCCATCTTCCCTGCAGGGTTGGTTCTGTCCTTGGAGTAGACATTATCCTTCCACTGAGGATCTCCAAGACTCTTGCTGTGGTGGAACTAATAATAGGTAATCTGCTGATGTATGATTAAATATGCTCACCATCACAATTTGTGGGTTGCATGGTATGCTTTGCTACGCCAAGCCAAAGGATCAGACATTAGACAGGAATAAATGCCAGCGTGGACTGCAGGAGATTAATGATCTGAAGCACTTGTGTGACGAAGACGTCCAAGCTCAGATGCAGTTCACACAAGGATACTTTTTCATGTAGTGTTAGGAAATACAGTTCTCTCTTACTCAAAATTAAGGAATCATTTTTGAATATTTCCTTTTTACTAGAGATCAGAGTGAGCAGAACAGCTAATCCATCCACTGTGCTACAGATGTAAGGAGAGACAATTCTCCCAGTAAGGAGATGGAGCTAAAAATACAAGGCAGAGGCTCAAGGGCAGCCAAAGGCACAGGGTGATATTCCATGTCTATAATCACACAGCTGGCCTGTGCCCAAGGCCTGCTCTCTGTCCCCACAGCACTGCTTGAATACATCCCAGAGACTGATAATAGAAATGAGAAAAGCCTCTAGAGATTGTAATAAAAGGTTGCATGGAATGATGTCTTTCACTGTTCTTAAGTCAACATGAACCCAAAGATCACAACTGGTGCTAGACCACAGCTTGGCAGAATCTGCTGCTACCAGCAGACTGAGGACCCATGAAACCAGCAGTGGGATTTGATTATGAGTAGTCTCAAACTGGATCAGAAAGTTGATTGACAGAAACCATTGCACAAATCAGGAGTGAGCTTTAGGAGAGATCCAAGGCACTGCAGCGGGCCTTACGGAACTGGACACACAGACCTGGAAAGGGGCTTTGTACGACCCCAAAGTTCCCCCAGTGCTTCCAAGCTGAACACAAATTGATGCAAGAAACAGGAATATATTCTACATGATACCATAAAGTCATTCTGTCTTCTACACCTGATAAAACTAATACAAAAACCAATCAAACAAACATGCCTTAGCTGCTGAATCCAGGAGGGATTTCCCCTTTGGAAATAACGTCCTCCCAAAAGTTTATGCAACTGTCAAAGACACATGCAGCTCAAAAATACACAAGACATCCTCAGTGAGCACCATGAGTTTCAGAACTCAGTCCAAAATGGTCTGTTTAACTCATTTTCTTCAATGTTAGGGTCAAAAATGTAGCAGCCAAATTAAAAAAAAAAAAAAAGCAGGAATGTAATAGTAATTGAATATGAAAAATCTGAAGGAACTACACAATACTTCTGATTCCCTGTGCCAGGGCTAGCACCTAGCATGTATGTACCTGAACATAACAGGATTTATTCCTATCTATGGACTACACAATGTATTTATGTTTGCAATTGATTTATTGCACAATGCATAATAACAAAGTAATAACAGAGATTAAATCAGTTTCCTTGGCACCAGATTCTGGATAGTAATAATCTGCAAATAGCACATGACTCAATGGCAATTCCCTTCAATATGCCAATTTAAAGGGAACAGTATAGAAGTTCATTAAATTCTGCCCATACAGTCAGCTATATCCTGTTCAATAATCGATTTACATTGGTGTTGGCTGTGAGGTATATGGTCCACTAACCAGAATCCTGAGCCAAAGGTTATTAACCAAAAGCAGTTACCAGAGGTTGACAAGCATGACATAAGTAAAGCAGTAACTTTAGGCCATTACATCTACGTATTACAAAACAACAGTTAACACATAAAAGTTGCGTATAACCTTTAGGTGAACTAAAAGCTACCAATTTTACAGATGGGAGAGAATTAATTTTTTCCAAAGGGAAGGTGGGAGGCAATTTGTTTTTGAAACACTGAATGCCTTCAGTGTTAATATCATAAGACTTAAGCTAACACTGTGGGTTGTTTCAACAAGAGCAGCACAAGACATGCCACCACACCATAGGAGAATTCCTGGCCTATGTGACATTCAATTAAGAAGTGTCTGAGTTCCGAGCCTTGCTTTTTATTACTCTTTGTAAGAACAACACAGGGAAGAGAAATTCAGCACGGGGGAGGCAGGTGGTGGACACAACACACTTCCAAACACTACCTAGTTAATTACAGCTGTGGAATCCTACTCAATTGTAGCATGAGCCAAATAGATTCCAGGGTTTTTAAATTACTTGTTGTTATATTAATGTTACTTTTATAGTGATTAGAAATATGTGACTCAGAAATGAGCCACCACAAGTATGACAAGTATTTCATACTGGAAAGAAATGCATTGGTCTTTCCTGGTGCAGATCCACCAAGCGGTAAGGTGGTGAAAATGAAAGGGAATCTTAGAGCAGATAAAATATTTTACTTAGTCCATGCATGTTATTAAATACCTATTAGACATGAGTAGCAGAGGGTCCTGTGGACGGGAAAAATGAGAGTGGTTTGGGAAGACCAGACCCTTCTAGAGCTGAGAAACCTGAGTGAGCAAATCCTCACTGTCACTGCACAGCTGATTCCTGTATCTATAGGTAAGTGCTTAGCTAATGGGTGTATTACACCCACAGCTGAACACGAGCAGGCACCTCTGTTTTGATTCAGGATAACTATCTACACAGCATCATGCACACACTGAAAAAGCTCCTCTCTCTGGTCACTTCTAAGAACATACCTCCCCACTGCTTTGTGCTTATTTGGCCTCCCGTCTTATTTCTTTTTCCTCATTCACTTGCTTGCTTGCATTTCTTTTGCTTTTCGATCTTTTTCAAAATCAAATGAATGCTACGCAAAAGCTGTGTTAGTGCAATGTTTGCCCAGCAAGGTCAGGAAGATGGCAAAAGCTATCTGGCATACAAAGATGGGGGAGAAGTGCAAACACGAGCAGCTATGTCAGACACTTTCAGAAGCATAGCCAAAGGCAGGGGCAAGGAGACCAGGACAGCGAAAATCGGTCAAGCCCTATCCTGAAGCCCTGCACTAAGGCTCAAGGAGTGCTTATGTAAATCATCTCAAATCTCAGGAGACTAAAAATATGTTTAAAATTTCCCTCACATTGTTTGAGAAAAAAGTTTTCACATGATAAGGAGCTATTTCCTACTAGAAGACTTTTGACCAGAAAATATTGTCCGTATCTCCTAAAGGTGCCTCTCACTCTAGGGCACAAATAAAAGCAGGATGAAGAGGTTGACTATTCTTTTGCTCCCTATCAGCTGCTATTGGCTATTTAGAAACTCATTAACTTCCAAAAGAGACCTTGTCCCTAATTAGTGCCTGGACAGGTCAGCCTGCCCTTTTCTCCTTCACCTCTGCCTCTCAGGGCCTTCTACAAAGATTAAAGGAAACCACAGGGGGTTTTGTACAATTTTTAAAATGGTATTTCTTGAGTTATCAGGATCTGCACACAGCTGTTGAATTCAGTTATGCCTTGAAGCTTACCAGAGCACTCCAGAATTCTCCAGCCTGCTTTGCCACTCTAATTCTTCATGCCTGCGTTTCACTCTCAAATCCTTTACTAAACCAGGCTCTGTAATTTCCTTTGCTTTGCCCTTCATACAACAGAATCTGTTTTAACTATGATTGAAGTGTCACCAAGGCCATTCAACCAACTGTAATGTTGATGCTGATCCTGCAGTCTTTTAATGCTATCAATAAGAGGGAAAGGAAGAAAAAAACAGACTAATTCTCTCTTCCAAAATTATGATGTATTTTGTATGAACCCTGACCCTCCATCACAGTGACAAAAAGAACTGACAAATATAATAGAAAAACAAGACGACTCCTGACTTTAATTTCTGTCTAAATGGATGCAGCCATCAATATTTAGTTCAATAAGTATGAGTACTAGAAGACGAACCGTAGAAAACAAAATGAGAACAGTTATGATTGTAAAGCACAAGCACAGTCTTACTTGGGCACTTACACTGTTTAATGCATGTGCCAGTATATGCAAATTATTTTTTAATCCTGAATTCCTTCCAGTTTCTCAGAAATATGTTACACATTCAACATGTATGCACATGAAAATATAGGCTGCCATGCTCTGAAACTGGTCTTTTTGGGTGACTGGACAGGGGGACCTCTGCTGTACAGCCACAGGTACACTCATAGGCCAGCTAAAACCACACTGTCCCCAGGTAACCGTGATTGTCCTTATTCACCAAAATAAGAGGAAGCTTTGTCCTTGCACATGGTCTATCAAAAAAGTCAGTACAAGGGCTATAAAGTAGCAATACTACCCTAACACCTGTCTAATTAATATAATGACTGTAAATGCTAGCTAGAGATTCTTATCTTATTGTAGATATGCATCCAGTATTACAGGAAGGCAAACTGAAGTTATCATAACTCATTATCATAATTATATATTAATGATAACCCTAGATTTTTTTTTCCAAAACAGTTTTTGAAAAATATCATCACTACAGCAACAGAAATTCCAGCAAGAGCGAGGATAATAAGCTCCTGAAGGGTATCCTACCATCCTACTAGTTTTTTTCAACAAAACATAATGCCATTATAGCCAAGGAATTTCTTAACTTTATATCTAAGACAGGCATGAAGCTACATGGCGCATTTAAAATAACAGCCTGTTAAAAATGTTCCTGTTCTGGCATCCTTATCTTGAGTAGTCACATATTTACCAAGCTTGACCCAAGTTATGGCCAAACCACTAATTAAATATTTCCTGAATTCTACTGCTGTTTTCCTTAGGATTCCATATATGTGTGTACCCAAACCACAGTTGCCTATTTTCTGCATTCTCACATTCTCATACACAAGTTTCCTATTCTGTATGAACTGTCCCTTGTATTCAAACACAATTTCACTCGCACACTCGGGCATTTTCCATTTCTTAAAGAACAGTCTTCGAAAAGAAGCCTATTGAATAAGTAGATGTTTTCCTCCCCCTTCTTAAGTAAAAATTTCATTCAATATCATTCATGGGAGAAAAGAGTTCTGCTTCAGCACATTCTGTGAGACAGAAAACTTTCCCAAAGAAGTGCTTCAAGATTTCTAGGCACAATTGATGAAATTTCAGACTTTCAATCCTGAAGAGCACTGCAATATTTCCACATTCATTTGCTGCAAATTTTGGGTGAAAAGGTGAAAAAATGAACCCTATAGAAATAATTTTGCATAGAATAGCCAGGTAATTTTTAAAAAATATAATAAAATAAAATTAAATTAAATTAAAGCATACTGGCCAAGCAGAAAAAGCTATTACCATCACAATAGTTAACCACATAAATAAATCATCAGCACGATTGATCTGAGTGATCTTTAATCCCAATGGCTCTTTTCCCAGATCATCAGGACACTCTGTCCAGTATGTTAAATCTAAAAGATAATAACCATTGTAGATAAGACGCCTATAGACAGCATTTAGATACAAATATCAGAGCTTGCCCCTACACAAGAGCTACATTGTCCACTAGTCAGGATGCCCTCGACTTTGGCATGGACAGACAAATAAGAGATAAGAGAAGGAACTGCCCCTCTTGTGTGATCTGTGAGCAGTCCACACATCAGGGAAGGGAGAGGAAGGTTCCCCTTGCACACTGAGCTGCAAAAATCTCCCAAAAGAAGGCAGAGAAATGAAATATCAAAGCAGAGTCGCCCTCTTTGTCCTTTGAGCTTCTGTGGCCTTTAAGCACTAAAACTCAGTCTGTACCTCGCCTCCTCACTTCACTCCAAGAGAGCATGGTTAGACTGAGACTAAAGGATCCGGGCGTCTGTGACTGCACAATTAATATAGGAAGTACAAGAGCCTTTATTTCCTTCTCTTTGTATAATGATGACTAAAATAGCTGGAAAAATATGTGCAAAACCCTGCATGAATAACCTGAGATCACAGCAAGAGCCTGATGCCAAGGAATCATATTGGCTGACCAACATCAGCTCCTGTCTCTCCACCGCCAGAACCTTTTCTGGCTGATACCCTACTGCTAGTGAGAGGAGCACAGGTGGAAGAAGAAACAGCAGGGAACTGTGATGGAAGACCTGCACAAACTGCAGGAATGTTGGAAGCAAAGGTTTGCAACGAGAATCTCACACACAAGCATATATAGGTAGCACGGGCAAAGTCGTGAAGTGAAGGAGATTGTAGGAGCAGCAGTGTTTGCTCTGCTCAATGGAAGAAGTAGCTGAACAGAAGGGCGGTGGGAGAGGAAACATGGAGAGGTGTGAGGGTGAGAAGCCAGCCCACAATACCAGAAGGTGGCATTCCATAGTAACACCTGGAGACAGTGTGGTTTTAGTGAGGAAATGGAGACTAGGATGTAGAGAAATGAGCTGGTATAGGAATTCACAACACTAACAAAAAAAGAAGACTGAAAGGATTGAAGTCAGTCTGCAACTGGGGATCTCAGCTGAGTTGGTTCGTGACAGGAGGTGAAAGAGGAAGGGAACATATGTCTTTGTTGTCCTAGAGAAAAACATCTTCCCAAACTACTTGTTACTAGCCACAGGATTAAGGCTTGGAAGAGAAATAAAAAATGTCTGGATGATTAAACGTATTTCACTCACATTTGCTATTCCAGAATGATGTAGGCTTTGATCTATTCTAACTTACCTGATAATAAGTGATCCTCATTATTCGTTAATTAATGTATCCACAAACATCCAAGAAAATTATGTTTGCCTCCATGTCACTGCTTGCTTGCCATATTGAAACAGCAACACTAAATCATAATTATTATGGATAATGCAGATAATCAGAACAGCCCAAGACATGGGGCAGCACTCAGAGGAGGGTGAGATGCCTTTACCAGATTTCATATGAGTGAGTCACTTTGCTCTTCTCTGTCACATGTTGTCTGTCTATAGAACACCACTAACACCATCTCCTGGCCAGTTGGTGTCCAGAGTAAAATCTTTATAAAGGTCTCCAAGAGCCTGGAATGAAAGGTATTGCAAATGTAGAACATACTATCTATGCCATGTCTTTAATACTCAAATTAACTGACTTTACCTAGGCCAAAATAATACTCAGAAGTAGATGTAGAGTGTACATTTAAAGTACATTTTTTTGCAAAGGGTTTCCAGCAAGATGTATCAGAATACTCTAAAATCAGCTTACATTTTTAGAACTGACTATTGATTTGGATACACTTTGTTTCGGAGACCACTGAGGAAAACCCAAACTGATATTAAGGAAAATTCTGTGAAAACAGACCCTTTCCCAGTGTTTCAAATTCAGCACTTTAAGCCTTACACACCACCTGAAACATCAGTAATGTATCTTCCTAACCTATTACTGTGAAAGATTCAGCATTCCCTAGTCTTTTTACTCTCTATTAAGAGTAACTCTTCAACTTCTTGTGCTTTTGGTACAGGCAAGCAGTCAATAAATCAGTGCCTGTCCAATTAACACTTACTGAATTTATCCAGCTGTTTTCAAGCATTTAAAACATGGCTTTGACATCTTCCTGATCTTTCAAAATCTTACATATCCGTAGATGTCCAGCATGGCTTGTTAAGGCATTATCTTGGAAACTGCACAGGGGTGATTTCTCATATATATCATATATTGGCCAGACCCCATTTCCATTCAAAATCAATTAAGCACTGACACACAGCTCAAGGAAGACACTTTATGAGATTTGGCTTTCAAGGCTACATTTCCCTCCCCCAAAATCATCAGAATCAGTAACTTGTACTTTTGCCTTTAAATTAATTGAGGAACATAAGGTCAACTTCTAATTTTAGCTAATCTCAGAATAAACAAACAACAGCAGAGCTTCCTGCATCATTAACAGCACAATCAATCTAGAATCTTCAGCACAGTCTGTCCTAGAGAATTGAGTACTTGCAGCTACAGTGGGTTACTGAGGAGAACAACTCTATGAATCCCTTGAAAGGTCAGCAGATTATTGTACTCCTAAGGGATTTTCATAGAAGAAAACTGCAGTGTCATAATTTTTGGAACAGCTTGTAGGAAATATTATATGAATGACATTGGTATAATTGCTTACATTTTCCAGATGACCACAATGCTCTGTTCAGCTAGCTTAGATCAAAAAGATTGCTTTCTGCAGACTGCATATGTCTTCCACTTACATTACTGTAAGCCACATTAGAAGAGAGAAACTGTCATTTTAAAAGCTAGCAAGTCATACTTTTGATCATCATATAAGATGGTCAAATTGATTTTGAGTGAGTCTGTGCAACACCAGCTATAGCCCAGCAGAAGAAAATACAAAGATGTCAGCTTTCTTAAACTTGGCTAGTAGAGGAAGGCCATGAAACTCTGAAAACCTGTACATGGGCAGTCCCACAGCCATCTCTTGCATTTCTATCTTCTATCACTCCTATCTTCAAATAGCCAATTAAAAAATTAAGATCTGTTTTTTATTCACTATTTGTTGAGTCATAACACAGCAAGTAAATACTCAACTGAATTCCTGAAACTTTTAGACCAGTTGCTCTGCTTTGTTCTACTACATGAAGCTGCAACATCCCTCTACTAGTATGAAACACAGTGAATGGATAGAACTATCACAATGGATTTCATCATTAGTGTTTTGGTGCAATTTTAAGGAAAAAATATTCTTTAATTGACCTAAATTTTGGTTATCTCCTATTGTGGTTATTGAGGGAAGTCTCAGTGACCTTTGTGCAGTCTGAATGCACTAAAGTCTATGTCTTAACAAATTGTGAAGAAAAACTTTGAGGGAAATTCTCTGAGACACTCAACTACTAATGGACTGTGAGTCATCAAATCATTGTCAATAGGCCATAAAGGCCAGTGTGAATGGTAAACTGATAAGCAGGGAGAGTTTATGTAAGGTGACAAAATAGCCTCTGAGATAAATGGGAGTCCTCTGTTCCAGAAGATCTGGCCTGGCAGTACAGCCCATCATTCTGCAGCTTCCCAGAAAGCTTTTCTCATTCACAGACAAGTCCATCCAAAGCTTGCTTGGATAGCTTCTGCTCCAAGGTGCTCACTATTCGAATGACACAGAAGAAATAAGAGCAATATGGGCAACTCAGAGGCCTAAGCTGGGCTTTCCCTTTCAGTGATTCAGTTCCACTATGTGCAAAACAGAGATAATGGTACCAAGATTGAGATAAGCATTATTATGATCAGTTTACAAGCACAGAACAAGCTAATTAATGCAGTTAAGTCTGATACATGTAGCTCTCAGAGCCACATAATTCTTGATAACAAACAGATCCCTTTCACAGAAAGAGACTGTCTCCAAGGATGATGCTATCACATGGTTGAAAAATCACAAACTCTCAAAAATGAGGACAACACCAGTATAATGGATACAGTGTGCTATGAAAAGTAGGTCTAAGAAGGAACTAGCAGGATTATGTAGCTTGGGAAACCAAAACTGTGCTTTTAATCAGCAGCTGCTATTCATGGAAGTGCAGAGGTTTGTGTTTGATCTGAGAGGGCAGCACTACAGATACTGAAAGTTTATTTCATGGGGAAAGCGCATGGACCTTAACTCTTCAAAGGGTAGGAATTATGGTGAGCATTTCAAGAATCCAGTTTTTACCAGTCCTTCACGTGTATGATCCTATTTGAATCCCACAAAGCAGATTTATAATTCTGCTGGCTCAGACCTTGGGGTAATCAGAAAGCTGGAGAAGGGCTCTGTAGCTCAGGTGAGGGCTACAGAGTGTTACCAGGGAGCATTCAGCATTTCTCCTGCTGAAATGTCTTTATCAATTTGCCTTCGTTTTTCTTTGCTTTGCTTTTTTTCTTGCTTACCTATATTTTTAAAATTAAGCAGCATATATTTAGGGTCAGTTTCTCAGCAGTCAGTGGAATTGCCACGGAGGGTCACCAGCAGATAAATTTGCCTTCTGTATATTTTAATGCCTCACTGCACTGCAGTCCTTTTTCTTGTCAGCTTTTCTGTAGGAAAGCGTGCAGGCTGGGTGAGCAGAATTATTTATGGCCAACACACATGGTCAGGAATCATGCAGAAGATCAGACAGCTGCTGCAGACTCTTTTAAAGTTGTAGTGACATACCCCGACCCGAACTGAGAAACATCATATTTCTGCAACCTTGCCAGGACTAGTGGGATAATGCCCAGAAAAGAGCATTTTTGGAGCAAGAAGAGCAGTGGTCACTGTGTCAGAGCCAACTGCCAACCTGAGAAGATTAAGCTAATAAATGACACAAAGAGTCCATTCTTCCTTCTTTCTCACCTTACTCTTAACATCCTCCCCCATATTAAGGTGAGATCCCCGCCCCACACTGCCAAGAGACCAAGACCTGTTGTTGAGATAACAAGAACTAAAAGGTTTACAAGGTGTTATACAGGACAGCATGGTTGAGATCCAAAAAAGCACTTAAGCACCTGAGAAGCCATTTAGGCCACATTCAGGTGATTACAGAATGCTATTCGCCAGCAACATCATTTCACTACAAAACACTTAATGCATGTGTTATCAACAAAAAATTCCTGCTCTGAATACAGTTGAACCCAGCAGCCTCAGCCATACTCTCTTCAAAGAACAGCTGGAGGGCACAGGCTTGGTGGTCAGAGCCCTTGCCCAGGACTATGGGAGACTCAGATCTAATTCTCCTGGCTTGTAGAGTTCAAAGCTACCTTTCCCCAGAAGTGCTCTAACTTCTACCTGGAAGCTTGCCTTGGGCACTCAGTGAGTAATTTGAAGGCGCTGTGCCGACTGGAGCAGGCTCAGGCACATGTGTCACAGCGTGTCCAGGCCTGCTTAGACTCCCAGGGCAAACAAAAATTGTCAAGCCAAGCAGGGCAGTGTGTCTGGCTCAATTTGGATGCCCACACACAGACACCCAATGCATTTAAAATGTTCTTGAGTATCCTGCCTGGCTTCTAGATCCCACTCCAAAAGTGCATGAATGTCCTAGAGGTCCTATGTCACATCCTGGCCACCTTACAGCACCTGCTAATGCAACACATGCCTCGTTTAGGCAAATAAAGCAAGTGCCTGGCAAATTTAGGCATCTCCAAATAGTGGCAGCCCAAGGACAACTGAGGTCTCACATGACCAGTGTAGGTCATCAGTTCTGGTCTCGCATGACCTGTTTTACATGACTCATGCATTTATTAAATCCAGCACCATGTCTTTATTAAATCCAGTCCCAAATCCTTATCCTGCATAACTAGGTAGCTCTAAGACAGTCCATAGAAAATACACCAAATAAAGCACTTACCCACACAAAGGCTTCAAGGAAACTTAGGTGAAAACCAGTGTTTTGTTCCAACAGTAGCAAACTCTAGGCAGAACTTTGCTGGAGACGTGCTGGCGGAGCTGAACAGCAACAGGATGAGGCATTCAAATGAACATGAAATATGATTATGTATTTACTTCCGACACAATTTTGCGGTTGGCAAGATTTGTTGTTGTAAATATCTGTCTTGAACAGGAGAAATGTCAGGAAAATTCTTCTTTAACTGAGAGTTTGTGCTCACCCACACCTCATGAGTGCATGTAGCAACAGCAGCACTGTCTCAACCAAGCCTATGGCTGCAGGTGATTGCTGAAAAATTATGATTCAGCATTGCGTAGTTACACAGACAGGTGATGCATGAGGAAGTTTAGAGCAGAAGATTCTCTTCCAGTGGCCTCAAACATCCATCTTTGGTTTCTGTGATTCTTCCATAAAGACAATTTCCTCTAATTCCCCCTGTATTTTGTGCAGCTACTGAAAATATCAGTCACCCAAGGACACAGAGTGCAGGGTATCTGTGGGCCCCGGGTGCTCTATTATGTACCTGTATGGTAAGCTAAAATATTCACACAATAGAACCCAAAAAACCTTTAAGACCTTCAAGTCCAACTGTCCTAGCACTGCCAAGTCCACTACTAGCGCTGTTCCTTAGTGCCACATCTACATTTACCTCCAGGGATGGTGACTCAGTCATGTGCTGAACTGAGTGACCAAACACGTGCCATGAGTAACAAATTACTAGAAAGATATTTATTCTATAAAAGGCAAAACAATCCTAAATCCGTAAGGTATTTATGACTCGAGGCAATAAGTCTACACAGCACAGCTCACTTCAGCTTTAGGAAAAGTCTGACTGTACAAACACAGGGCTGCATTTCCAACAGGATCCATTAACTCAGGTCAGGCCCAGTATAATTGCGGTTGCTGTGCTTCCAGACCCAGCATGGATGTCTCTATGCCTGTGAGATAAATACACTCCTTATCTCAGACAAAACTGAGTTCACCAGGTTTTGGTGCACGGAAACACCATCATTAATAGATTGCAGCCTCTAGACGAGTGTCACCAGATCTCACTCCTGGAACTAGCTAGCTGTCCCCATTGATCCTCATTGTCCCATTAAGTCCTTCCATATAGCTAAGGGACTCCTCAGGTTTATTATTTCATCTAAACTCAATGAAAATTGGATGTCACAATATCCATTGCAGATTCAAACAGGAGAACAAGGAGAACCTCATTTAAGAACTAGACTGTAGATACGAAGTTTTCCATCACAATGAGAGGAACAAGGCTGGATAGACAGGCTGCCCTTGTAGGTGAAATTCTCAATAAGGCCTTCATTTGCTCTTTGTCAAAAATCTTTACAGATACTTAGATTGCTGAGATTATTCAGTGGAGAGTCAGGGAACTGCAACAATCCTCAATGGTCTGTTTTGCAAGTTAATGGCTTTGCTTTTTCTGTGTGCAATTACTGAGAAACCTAACCCTTCCCCAAGCCTTCACCTTTGATCTGTGCAGGTATCAAGTGCTGGTTGTTTTAGGTACATTTTGTACCTGTTTCTTATGCAAATGGAAAGCACTGTACACCAGCTGGCACTTCAGCCAAATTTGTTTCACGGTTTTCATTCTGTTTTCTAAGATTTGCCTAAAGGGAGTATTATGCACATGGGGATTAGTTTTCTTTGAGAAGATCGCAAGAGTTTTATTTCCTTTTATAAATTATGGGATTAGATGAATCTTGGAACTGAACCTGTAGCATTACACCAATAATAACTTGATTACAGCATTAGCTAAAAATCATCAGTAAAAAGCTAAATCTGTGTTTCAAAAGCTTTGTTAATATTATGGTGAGACTGACCACTTACATAATTTTTAGCAAGGCATTTACACTTTGCCTGATTAAGGTTAGCCAAGTATCTTATACTCCAAATCAGCCCTGTGTGGGCGGACCTGACACACCATGTCCAACCACGGGGCTGAATCTGATCCCTCGAGCTTGAAGAGTCAGTTCGTACAAGGTCATGTACACTTTCTCATGGTCAGTCATGTGTTTTGTTCTGCAAGCCTCCCCTTGTTTCTGGGCTATATATTCCTGATAATAGGGTCAGTCATAATATCTCACCAGAAACCCTGGCGTCTGGTTCCAGACCAAACACACCCTCACACACACAGAAAACCAAAACCAAGTGCATTATTTACACAGTGTTTATTCAGAGTTGGGTTTAGGAAATCAAAATTGGGCCTTGATGCCTGTAGAATTTGGGGTAAGGCTATAAAATAGGTACCTGGAGTTAAATCTTCCTTGTTTTAGTATTTCTGATGGAGATAATCCCTAGTTAGGTCACACCAAATGATTTATGAGCTTTGATTGTTGTTCAGTGGATTATTCTTTAATTCAATTAAAATAACAACAAACCTTGGCCAAAGGATTTTATCCATGTGTGCATCCTTAAGTAATCTCATTTAAATCAGAATGTGATAGCTTGCAAGACTTGGCTTACAGTAACAGTGAGAACAGCCTATGTATTGCAATCCTTAGGAAGCTTCTATCTATGTTCAGACTTATTATTTGAAACTAAGCACAGAAATTAAGGATTTAGGATTTTCAACCTTTCTTTAGGACGTTGGATCAGTTTGCCAGAAGCAGAAATCACCCTAATTACTTACATCTTCCTATCAATGCAGATTCTCCCGCACACCATCATTGCTGAGGGCCAGCAGCCCTCACAATGCCTGGTGCAGTCATGGCTGTGCTGTGCTCATGCCTTCTGGCCTGAGACTCTTCTTATAGTGAATGGGGTCCTGAAGGTATACCCATAAATATCACCCACAGGACACCTGAAAACTCCTTGTCTAGCATTTCAGCTTAAGGTCAGGGCCCCTGTGCTCCTCCATTCCACTCTCTCCTCCTATAAAAGCTCCAGACTAATGACAACTGGTACAGCTCTAATACTGTGTCATGTCTGTGTGCCAAAAATTGAGCAAGGTCAGTGAGATTCTCTGTGTTTTGTGACTCAAGACAGATATCAGAGCATAAGTACTTCAACAGCACACAGAACTGGGTAGATACACACAAGCCCAAATTTGAGGCTGTGACTGTTTAACAGCTCATTGGTTTTATGCAGGCATGTACAACAGCAGTAGCATACCCAAGTCCTTTTTTCAGGACTGTCACCCAAAGCTGACACAAACAGGATGTAACGGCTCACCAGAAAATCCTACCAGCTGACCAAGACTGTCATAGACAACTGCATGACTGATGGTCATATGAAGACAAAATCTGTTTCAGTTCTCTGTGCAATGGTAAATTTTACACAACCTATAGTGTAAGGTTTAATGTGTGTTACATGGTCTGATATGTTTGTGGTAACAATACATAATTATAGTACATAATACTACATACATAATAATAGTATATTATATGTACTATAGTTATGTAGTATAATCCTTAGCTTTATGAGAGAGACTATCTAAACTCAGATTACATGCCTGTGAACTTTGGGAAAATACAAGTAAAAAGACCAACCCCAAAAGTGGTACGTGATTTGTTGCTATTTCTTTTGTCCACTTGCATGGCACAAAGTTTGACATTGTAAAAAAGGCATTTAAGACAAGTACCTAATTCCTAGAAATACATTTTCACTGAATTGTAGAAGGAAGTTGTGGTTTCACCTCTGCAGAAACTCTACATTTTCCTAATATTCTTGTAAAACAAAAATCTAGTACCTTCAGCAGGTTTCTGTTCACCTGTTCTCAAGATCTGTGAAAAGCCACCATAGACAGACTTTTAAAAAATCAAATACATAGCAGCAACAGAGTCCCATCTAGGGGAAGAGAACTGCTTTTCTAGAACTCTTTTTTTTTTTCCTCCCACACTGGACAATACTGGCGGGTTGAGATTTAACCAGAGATGGGCTCCTTTTACAAGATTGCTTATATAAAGCGAAGATAATGCCAGCTGGGCTCATTTGAAAGCGGACATCTTGGGAAGAGCCAACAGCACAGCTATTGGAGTAGGACGGGCATGAAAATCTGAAATACTGAACCCCTTTCTGTCTCGTAGGTATAATAATTAATTTCTTGTAGAATGCATAGGATTATAATTAGAAGGAATTGTCACTGAAATATGTCTTATGAGACTTTTCTAAATATATAGTGTAGTATGTATTTTTTAATTGAGGCTGAATGAAAATGTTGAAATTGATTGCTTTTGTTAGAAATACTGAATTGGGACAATTTTGTTTTTCTTTGCTTAAATGATATTTGTTACTTCTGGCAGTCTGCTTAGTGAGGACTGGTACTGAAGAGCAAAGGGAAAATATGAGAACTCCAGTCCCAATCCCACAGGCTGTATATGCTTCTCCCTGTGGGAAACAGCTTCCAGATTTGAGGCCTGAAATGAAAATGTGAATTACTGCTATATGGGTTTTCCTAAAAACTCAACATTTAGCAGTAAAGGACAAAATTCGTAATTTACCAAAACTGAGATATACGAAGTTCACAGTATATACATCAGAATAGCCATCACCACAGAGAACAGTTTCAACACTAAATTTTAAGCTCATTATATATGTTCTTGCATCATATTTCTTCTAGTAATTTCTATTCCCCCTTTTTTTTTTGACATGTCTAAACACTTCACGTTTAGACTCTTTGCAAGAAATCAAACTAGAATAATTAAAAAGCCACCACTAAATTGAAATACTAAAATTATCACCAGTGATAGTAATGGTCTTGGAAATACATATTTACTCTGCAGATGCAATTACATTGGGTCCCAGAATATCAGCAACATTATTTTTTCTCTCTGCAACAAGCACAGGTTTAAGAGTATCCACAGTTTCAGGTGTGCAGACAATGCATTGTGTTTATTTCTAATTTTAAAGACATTTTCAGCTTTTGTTTCCTGTATCCTCAGATCATTGCAAGAAATGGTGACTCTTTATCTGCTGTTCATCTTGGCTCGAGCTCTTGCGGGGCCTTGCAGTCCAAATAAAGCAGGTAAAATAACTTAGAGTGCTTATGATCTCTTGCAATTAAGCTGTCAAGGAGTGTTTTTCTATTAAAAATCAAGAGGTTTTCCTTCAGAAAGCTAAGCTGTGGATTCTGCAGAGATAATCCTTATATTTCTTTTATTGATCTGCTTCCTGCTAACATAGAAAAGCATGTACCAGTGAAGTCCTAACCCCACAGAGAATTAGGCATATACTAGTACTTAACTCTGTAATCATCATAGTGCAAAAAACTTGGGCACAAAAGCATTAAATGGCAAAGAAAAAGCCAACAATTAGAAATTACATGTAATAGTACAGGCTAGATACAGCAGATCTTTGCTGCCCAAGCTGGGCTTTAGTCCCACTGACTACAATCAGATGGCCAGTGGTGATTGATTGCACTGGGCTGAACTCCTGAACCACGCTGCTATATTAAAATAAGATAAATACAAAAACCATTGAAGGTAAGGCTCTAATTATACATTTACTACTGCCTAGAAACTGGAGTGATCTGGTGCCAGAGAGACATGTAATGTAGATTTCACTACAGTTTCAAAAGGTGCCTTAGAAATGTGGTGGAATATGCCTCAATACAGTGTTTGCTTTTAGTGCATGACTGCTGTCAGATTACTGTCAGTAATTTCATGGTGTATCTAAAGCATTTGGCCCTCTAGCCATTTATTTCAGTACCTTCATTTGCACAAGCGATTTCTCTGAACTGCAGGAATTTTTATAGCTGTAAAGTTGCCAGAGTTATAAATCTGATGGTTAACACAAGTAGAATCAGCCTGCATGTGCTGAAGGTTTATTGACCAAAGAGGGGCAAGTTGTTAAAGTCCTTAGCTGACTTTTCCTGAGTATGGAAAGGCTGCAAAATGTGGCTCTTAGCATAAAAATGAGAGTGTCAAGGGCTTTAAAAGAAATAATTGAATAATTCCAGGCTGGGTGTCTTTTTTTCTGAATGTAGTAATTGGAAGTCTTTCCGAATTTTCAGGTCACTAATGGTTAGTCAATATTTGACCTTTAAATTCCTGTTAGGCATTCAAATCAGCACTGCCTGATGCTTTTTGAAAAATTTCCAATTCTGCTGTCATGAAATCTGTATGTTATGATGTTCAATATTCATGGCTGTATTAGCAATCACACACTGTACTGCTGTTAACAATCACTGTTAACCAGGCTGGGAGTTCGGTTCATTTACTAGTTTGGTTCATTTACTATTGCTATTAGCAGGCCTAGGCTTTTCAGTTCATTTTTAGATCTTAGCTTTTAACTTTGCAATTGCAAAAATCCAGTTTGCACCCACGCTGGAATGCCAGTGCAAGAAAAGAAAGGGCAGAATATCTGTTGTGGCCATGATCTCCACACCACTACAAAACAGTGTAGATCTATGAAGAATACCAAACAACTTCACTGATATTATTTTTGCAGAATCCACGATGTTTCTGAAGCCAGTTTTGCAGCATAAATCAATCCAACAGATTTCAGTGCAGCCCTTCTTCACTTTAGGTTTCTCAGCAGTGTTTCTGCTCCTCAATCAGTTATTCCAGAAAGATAACAAATATACACAAAATTCTGCATTGATTAGAAGACAAAGGCCAAACTCGTACAAGGAGGACAGAATTTAACAAGGTCAGTTTTGTGTAGCAAAAGCTGCTCATGTTAAGGGATCACACTCCTGCTCACAGAAGGTTAAACCCAATGGAAAACAAGTGTGCAGACCTGACGGCTTTGAGAGAAAATGACCACTGAATAACTCCAGGTGTGTTATTTCCCTTTCAGATGTAATTCTGGTATACTGCTATCCTAAAACCATCATTACCAGAATTCCAGAGTGTCCTTATGGATGGGAGGTTAATCAGCTGGCACTTGGAGGCATTTGCTACAATGGGATCCATGATTCGGGATATTACCAATTCACAATCCCTGACCTGTCACCTAAAAACAAATCATACTGTGGCACACAATCAGAGGTAAGACTATCAGGGTCGACATTTCAGTCTAAGGAAGTGCCTGGTCTCACTTGAGTCCTACTCTCTTCAGCTTGGAGTAGGCTTTAGGTACTGATGGAAGAAGGAGGCAAACTCCACTGTTAGGGAGAAGGTAGAATGATAATTGTCCTTTGCAGCTACAGGCAAAATACTCTCAGGCCTAGTCATATTAGCCTGCTGTTCGTTTGTACCTGTATTACATGGAACTTACATATGGTAAGGCATAGGTACAGGCAGCATAAAATATAAAGAGCTACCCAACCTTATTTCATGGTGTTTTGACACCAGAATCTTCATGTTTCAAAGTATGAAGTTGCTCATGACGTCTCAAAGACTCAGTACTGCCTGCATTTCTCTGTCTCACTATCCACAGTTCAAGAATCCCGTTTATCACTTCTACAACTCCATCGTCTCCAATGACTCCTCGGTAATTGTGAAGAGCCAGCCTGTGAATTACTCATTCACCTGCACATACAATGCCAACTACCTGGTGAACCAGGCTGCCTTTGACCAAAGGTATGCCCTCTTCTGGAAATGTTTCTTACACCGTCCTCAGCACCACACCTCACTCACACAGAAATTTGTCATGTCCCCAGGGTGGCCACTGTCCATGTGAAGAACGGGAGCTTGGGCTCATTTGAAAGTCAGCTGTCCCTCAACTTCTACTCTGTAAGTTCTCTTTGCCAACCAGACTTTTGCCTTACCTTCCACAGGCTTTAGCCAAAGAGCTGGAAGAAACAGGGCTGCTGCTCATGACTATTATGTGTCACAGAGCACATTAACAACCTGGAAGAGATAATTGCAGTGGGATTGGCAGAGGTCCTTGTTTCTGCTGATTAACAGGGATATACTGAAACTAAACAGAACAGACATATGCCAACTGTTTTTTTAATCCCTCAAAAGCTGGCAGATTTTTCTGCTGAGAGGTACATTTCTAACCTACTGACAGATTTTATAATAAACAGCAAAATTTGTTTGTAATCCTGCTGCAAAGAGCACTATGCATCTGCAGGCACAGCTGCTACTACATGGTCTCTATAGGCACAGCAAGGCTCCTTTCATTTCTCTTGCAGTTTTCTCCCTGGTCCTCTCACATGACAGGTATTTCATGTACCCAAAAGGTCTTGTCATGCTGGAATTTTGTTGCCAATAAAATATTGTTCCTCAGTATCAGATCTTTTGAAACTTCCCTCTCCTCTCCACAGCTCTGCTGCACTGCTGGAGCAGCCAGCTACAAAGCAGCCTCTTTATTTTAGTAAAACTAGACAAAGCACAACTAATAACACACTGGGGAGCATAGAGGGAGCATTTACCACAACGTAGAAATCTCTCCCTCCGGCCTCTGCTGCATTTTGTGCACTTTTTATCACTAAACATTTTGTCAGGTTTTGGGTGCCACAGGAAAGCCCGTGTGGTCTTTTTTTCTGATATACAGCACACTGGTAACATGTTCTGGCAAGGTCCCAGTAGGTACCACAGTGTTCCTGTCAACTGACAGAATGCCTGTAAAAACAAATGACAAACAGCAAGGAATCTACGGTACTTTATGACTGTCTTGTTCTAATGGCTGTGGGGCTCCCAGGAGTCAAGGAGGGAGTGTCTGAACTAATATATGTTCCCACGGAGCACAAGTACAGAACAAGCTCAGAGCTACCAGTCCACTGCTTTGTTGTTCTGTTCTCATTTTCACTGGGGAGAAAAGGTTAATTTCAATGAAATGTTCTTTTTTTTTTCCTGGTAAAATGGATATTGAAAATTTATTTTGCCATGATATTCATCTCTGCTGCTGCCTGATACAGCCTTCTGCCTCCAGTGGGCTACAATTCCAGATGCTTAATAAGCCCATTTCCTCATCCAGAAGCAGCACTTAGCTGCAGTGTAATCCAGTGGAAACATTTCAGTCTCACCTGCCCTTTGGTATGTGATACCCCATTAACTGCAAAGGACTGTGATGCAGCATGAGGGGCTGGAACCTGAATGGAAATCAGACCTTCAACACTGAAACTTGTCGTGAAGAAAAGCAAGGCAGTACACTAAACCAGTGCAGAGCAGTAGAGTTTAGAAAAAGCAGCACTATACAAGGTTCCACTTAGAGTTGCACAAGGACTGATAAGAGTTTTGTGACAGTAATTCTGCAAGTTCTGTGATATCCTGCAGCATCAAATTCTTTCACGTGTCATAATAAGCCAAAAATTAACAAAAAAAATTTTAAACACCACTTTGGGTTTGCAAGTCTTACTAATAAGTGTAGAGTTTGGAGCTAGCAGGTAATAAGAACTTAGACTTCTGGAGTCAGTCTCTCCAGGGGTGTCTGAAGTTGAATCATGCCTTGCTTTGTATGTTACTGGCAATGCACAATGCTTTTGTCTTTGTCTTTCAAAGAATGCCAAGTTTTCAAGTATAAAGGAAGCCCCTTTCGTTGTTGAAACATCAGAAATCGGTTCTGACATATTTGCAGGAGTGGAAGCCAAGGGCCTGAGTGACAGGTAGGTAAGGGAAGGAGCAATGATTAACAAATTTGCAATTGGGACATTCTTTGTTAATCTGGAGTTTGTATCGCCCCAGGTTCAAAGTTGTTCTCAACAACTGCTGGGCAACTCCCTCCTCAGAGTATTTCTACCAGATCCACTGGCCTCTGATCACCAAGGGGTAGGTGCTGGTGGGACCCAGGGGAGCGCCTCTACTCAGCTCAGCCCTGAGGATGACAGAAAGCTGGGAGCTGGGGGATGAGGGAGAAAAGGAGAAGCTGGTATATAGCAGGGCAAATGCATTCATCAGACTGCCACCTCAGAAGACATTTCACTGAAGCCACGGGGGCCCTGACACTGCTTCTCCATACACAACACAGGTGTGCCACGGATTACTCCATCATTGTGCATGAGAACGGGAAAACAAACCGGGCGACGTTCCAGTTCAATGCTTTCCGCTTCCGTAACATCCCCAAGCTGTCCAAGGTCTGGCTGCACTGCGAGACACACGTCTGTGACAGTGAGAAGTTCTCCTGCCCAGTGGTAAGTCCTTCCTTCTGGAGAAACATACTGTGCTACATTCAGACAGAGGATGTTGACACCTTCCTGAGGGGTGTCGGGTGTAGAGCCATTGTCAGAGCTCTCCGTGGATGGAGGCACTGCAGTGTGTGAACCTGACTGGCCAGCTGTGCACCCCAACACCTGCCATGCCACAGGCACTGTATGCAATACATTGTTTAAATGTCTTGAGAAATAAGGTAGCCATTGAAAAACTGGACTCTTGTCAATATCCCACACTATGGTCCTGTCTGACAAAGAGCTACAGTTAAACACAAGACTAAAAAAAGGGAGAAAGTTGAGCTCTTTTCATTTTGCCAAATATTTCAGTGCTGAGAGCACCCTGGGGGCAGTTGGAGGACCTGGCTCAAAAACCCACAGATTTGACAAAACTGCATTGTTAGAAATTTCAAGTGTCAAAAGCAAAAGATAAAACTCTGGACTTAGATTTTGTTGTTTGTGTTAAAATATTTCTTCTACTTTTTTATCCAGCCACAGATCTGAGTTAAGAGAAAAACACAAACTCATTATTCTATATCTGCCCTCCTGACAGAATTGTCAAACGTGCACATCATCTTTTCAGGCACTGGTTAGAATTCCCACCTCACTCTCCATCACAGAATAATTGCTCAATCAGGCTAATGACCCTCGAGTCTACTTCCCACTCAAATATGCAGCTGGTGGTCTCCTGCAATTAAGGCTGAACGAAGCTGGAGGTCTATGCTTACAAGCAACTCATAACCAGAATTACCCCACGCTGAGTTTGTCATCAAAATGCCCACAGCTGGGGATCTGCAAAGGTCAGGGGATGGACAAGGACCTTTAATCTGTGGAGCATTCTCTCCGATACAGACCTTGTCAGCTCTGACAGGCATTATTAGTGCTGGACATGAGCTGATCTATATGGAAGGGATTTGGTGCCTCCTGTTTCTACCCAATGGACAACAGTTATCATTAGCAATAACAACAGAAGCCTTCACAGAGGTCATGGGTTAAAAAGAGGGAGCTCTATTCCCACCTTTCCTTCTTGATGGGAGTTTTGTTTAAGACAGGCTGGGATGCATAGCCCACAAAAATCCTTGGAAAATGCACTGTAGAGGCTCTCCTTAAGTCTCTTCCACACAACAAAACTCCAATAATTACAGACAGGAAAAAAAATCCCTAGGAAATAGGCAGCTATTTCTATGTTGGAAACATGAGAACTGTGTTTTTTAGACATATATTTCTTTTTGTGTCTGTACATGGCTTTCTCTCTGATCTCTTAAAGACATGTGACAAACGAAAACAGCGCATGGAGCAAACTGGAGGTGTTTTAGTGGCGGAGATCGCTGTACGCAGTAAGTGAGCGGGTTTCTGGGATGCTTCTCCCTTTGGGAAGCAATGAAGTCAGGAGCCACCAGCAGCGTAGGAACAAGCAGAGGGAGCCAGAGCCCCATGGCAGCAGGAGGCTTGAACAGGAGCCGGTCCCCTCTAGGCTCTGGCAGAAGAGCTCAGTGAAACCCTTCACAAAGTGAGTCAAGGCTCCCATTTGGGATTTATGACAAATGGCCAAACCACTCACACACCGAGTTAGCCCTGTAAACTCTGCTCCCGTGCTTTTGACATGCTCTGACAGGCTACACGTGAGTGGGACACAGGCTGGGTTAGGAGCAGCAGGAAAGCTTTTCCTTACACATGGGTCGGTACTTCAGCGTACCCACTGACACCTGCCAGTGGTACGGGGATGCCTCTTGCCCATCCCTCCTGACCTACAAACTTCACTGCCATCGGGTTTCCCCACTGTAAACCAACTGCTGCCTCCTGGAGGCACTAGGAATTTCTCTCTGAGCTGGTTTAATCCTGCAGATTCAGCACATCTTTTGAAACAAATCCTTGGAACAAACCATGTTTCCACTACAGTACTTTATACTAGTACATATATACTATACTTATACTAGTATACTATAGTATCAACTACATCCACACCAATCGAAAAGCCAATTTAAAATTACAAATACACACAGAACACCATTATTACAATTCACTATGTTGCAGCAGTAAACCCTCACCAATTTTAGAAAATAAAAGAACTGAGAATCCTTTTATAACTCCAGATGGTAAAGCCAAGAGGAAGAAATATCCAGAATTTCAAAATGTGGCAAATGTTTTCTGTTCTGCTTTTACAAAGCACACTGGTGCTTTTTACCCTATTTTAAACACATCATCCCAATTTAATCTTTTTCCTCTTCTTTTGTACAGGTAAAGGTTTATCCAGATTTTACACACTCTCAGGTAAACAGAAAAGTATCACAACAAAAATGTCAATCCAAAACATGGATTTTGAGTGACTTTGTCAACATAAAACCTATAGCTCAAAGAAAAAAATGAAAAAACCAGTAAATTTGACAGAAGGGGAAATATTTTTAAATTAAATTTTATTTCCCAGCCCTTATACACTTGACTTTTCTCTTTCTGGCACATCAATCATTCTGGACAATAAAATCATAGCAATAACTTCCAATACTGAACATCATTTTCTCTTACTGTCACACCCTGTTCCTCCCCCAAAATGATCATGTTTTACTGGGTTAACAGAGATATCTGAAGCCATTTCTATTTGGAGAAGGTTTCAAACACACCTTCAAAAGTCTCTTTTTTAACATTTGATATGTTGACAGAGCCACATTAGGGTATGCAGTTGCATTGAAGGGGGCGAGAAGAGAATGTGAAAAGGAGCTGACTGGGAAGTACTCACATTTTGTCTGTGTTTCTCTTGCAGATATCATCTTCCACCTACTCTTTGTGACTGGATTTTGTGCTGTTTTATTATAAAATGCAGCCCAGCTGTGTTTCTTAACTCTCCCCAATCCTGTTTGGACCTGGACTTCTCGACTAAGATGTTTATTTTACAGGGGAAAAATGAAAGCCACAAAAAATCCTTGTGCACCATTTTACCAGATAAATAAAATATTCCATGAGCTTTGTGCCTCAAATACTGGAGAATCCTAAAGCAGATTTGCCTCTCCCCAGTCTCAGCTGGCATTTCAAACTAGTGAAAACCCATGGGATTTTTAATGCTACCAACACTTCCTTTTTAAGAGTTCTGATGACAATGGTACTTGTTTCTGTAAGGATTGCAGAGATATGCAAATTCAGCATTTTTTCATGTCGAGGGTGGGAGAAAAGGGTGCTTTTCATGTAGCAAATTAGAAGGTACTCAAAATTAATTGCCTGACATCTCTTTCCAGCTTCTCAGCATTGTCAGTATTGATTGGTTGGATTAAGTACAGTAAGTACACTCTAGGAGCAAGATGTCTTGCTGACTGGACAGGCTCAGTGCTGGATAGCTGCATGGTGTGGATGCATATTAAGCATATCTGAGGTAGGAAAACAAGCTAATGAGCTTTACAGTTCCTTGAAGACACAGCCGGTGGCAGACACAATAGGGTTCAGGTGTTAGATATGTAGCTGAGTAACAACTCTTCAACAGCAAGAATAAATCACTAGAAAGGGAAACAATGATTTCTGAAGAGTAGGAAATATCAGGACATGAAACAATTCCCCAACAAACAAAACTGCAGGTTCCTTACTTCCAGTAATTACTAAAACAATATTGAAACAAGACTCTTGAAAGTGTAAGAAACACTCCAAGAGCTTTTCCATGAAACTTCCAGGATCCTAAATGCAAAAGAGGGGAGAATTAGTACAGTTGTTACATTTCCAATTAATGAACACAGTGGGCGTGTCTTCATCTGTACATACTGAAGCATCAGCACATTATAGAATTTTTGCTACTGCTTGCAGAGAGGAAACCTCCTAAATAATTCTGCCAAAGTAGGAATTTTAAACCCCCTGTTCTCTGTGGAAAGTCATTGTCACAAAGATAATGCAGAGCTGGAGCATGCACACATTACAGCATCCCCTTTCCCATGGACTCCGCTTGCTCTCTACGCGCGATCTCAGTCCATCAGTCCTTGTAAGTGCCTGAGACAGGACGGGGGCGCTGGGGAGGCGCAGTGACAGCGGGGGCAGCCCCGGCGCTGTGTGCGGGAACTGCCCGTCACACACAGCAGGGAGCGCTCCCGGGGCGGCACAGGAGGCTCTGGCACCGCCAGGGATTTCCCAGGGCTCCAAGCTTCCAAAGCAGAGCGGAGGTGCTACATGTTCAGTGCTCCACAGGATATTCTGATCAGAGATAATGACCCTGCGGGTTTTTGCCACCCACTTTTCAGCTTTGCTTTTCTTTCCTCTTCCCTCCCTCCCACGAACACCCCACGTTTCAACACCTACCAAGTACGTATTACCTCTTCAAATTCTTGTCCTTGCCCAATGGGATTAACACATCGGCCTCTTCTCTAAAGCCAGTTTCTTTTGTCTTGCCTTTGCCACACTCACTGCTCTCCTATCATGGCTGTTTTGTGCAGAAAGCCCTGAACTCAATTTCTTTGGTAGACTGATTAATTTTCTTCCTTATTTTGCAGTAAGTGTTGCTTTGGAACAAACCTCTCAGGGTTGCAGCAGCTGTGAATGCAGTGCCTGCAAATTGCCAGGCCGCCTCCCTGCCCCTGTGGGATGGAGCCCCTGGACATCCATATTGCTGCAGAGAGGGGCTCATGCACCCAGCAAGCTGTGATTGCAGGATGGGTACGGCCCTGCTACCTGTCCCAGCCTGGATCACTATCTCCCTACAGGGCAGAAATGGTTTATTGATAAAAGCAAACAAAACACAACTGAAAAATAGATGCCAGAGGTGACTGTGAAAATGTCTGTCTGCCAGAGGAGGCAGACAGGTTTTAGCTCCAGAAGTACTGTTCCCTAAGAAAGCACAATACGTAGTTTGGATAAAAAATATGAAATATAATTCACCTTCCTTTTTTTCCTAACCAGCACATGGCTCATCACTACTTATTCTACTAAGTATTATTTATTTTGCCAGCATCAGAAAATGCAATGATTGCAAAGGATTTTGTTACAAGATTAATCTCTATAGACTTCATAATTTCAGATGCACTATAATGATGGATCTTTTTCAACTGTCAGGGCATGAAGATACTTGCCTTGATCTCTGCATCTTGAAGTCAAAACTGGCCATGGAAATGTAGAGACAGGAAGCTTAGTTAGGGGTGATGCAGACAATCTGTTTAGAGCTCAACATTTGTTTTCTCAAAGATCCCAGTTTGGTTTTGCCGCAGTTCTTCCTGCCATTTGGATGAGTTCTAATGAGGCATGAATATTTACATGCTTTCCTTCTGGCCATGCTGAAGGACAAGGTCACTGAGGTCATGACAAGAAGTAGGAGAGAAATGAACACACAGGTGTCAAGATGGTAGCAACACAGGTTGCAGCACAATATTGCTAGTACAGTGACACACTTTTACACAATATTTTGTTCATTAAATATAGGTCACTTATCAGTTGCAAATAGTAAACACCATTTACCTGGGTGGCCTTTATTTGGCAGTCGCTGCAGACACAAATAACGACTAACAAGGTCCAACAGAAACTGCCAATGGAAGAGTGTGTCAAATGTAACATAAAATCCTCAGAAGTTCAAACAAGCAAGATGCCACCAATGCCAGCTGGTTCTTTCCAACACTGACACACTATATGTAGTGCCTTCCAACAGGGTGTGTCATGGCACTGTGGTCTCTTCCTCTCCTGCCACCCCAGGTCTGACAGTGAAAAAGAAGGAGCAGACTCGACTGTCAAATCAGAACCAATTATAGTCAGGCATTGCATCTTATGTCCTGTGCTGGGATCTCAAAATTTCGAGTCCAAATATGAGAACAAAACCTTAGCAGGTGGTTAATGAGGGACATCAACCCTGATCCTGCTCAGTCTGACCCAACATGCTCACCTTGTGCAACCCCTGCTGATGCAGGCCTGGAAGGAGTGAAGCACATCAGGACTGAAAGCTGTCCTGTATGGAGATCTCAGCTCAGTAGCACACTGAGGTAAACATTGCATGTGCTGCCAGAATTGGCAATACATTACACAACAGAAACACAGGCAAGGTCTCAGATCCAGATACCATGTACAGAAACTCCCCAATCTTAATCCTCATTTAAACACCAATTGCATATCTTTATTGTGTAAATCCATGACATTTTGTTTAAATGCCCCAGTCAGAGTGAAAGGAAAAACTCTACATCTCAGAATAGTATCATAAGAACCTTGGGTCACTACATACAAAACACATCATGGCCTGTATTAGGAGGGAACCTCTTCACACTGTACTGAAGATCAAATCTTCTCAAGTTATCCCCATCCAAAGGAGAACTGTTACTCACAGGTGCAGAGGAAAAAAATAGCTATTGATTGATGGATCCAACAGCCCTTTCATGTAGCATATCACTGCAGCCCTGCAAAGGTCAAGTACAGTGGCTTCAGAGAAATAAATAATAATTCTTGCAGCCTGGCAGTCAGGCATATAGGGGTAACACATGTCCTAAGCTCTGTCAAAAGCTGCATTACACTCCAAAGCATAGAGGTCATCCCTGCTTTCCAGTACATTTTTCTGCACTTTGTATTTACAGGGCAAACCTAATGTGTACACCTACTCTTCAAAAGCAATTACATTAGATATGTTCCAGGTTTACAATCTAAGAGAAATGTTAAATTCCACTATATGAAGACCACCTGGACTGAAAACAGCTGCTCTCTGGTGCAAGCAGCCTCCAGCCTTGCCAGATTGCTTCCCACATTGAGCGTCTTGTACCTCCTCTCCTGCTAAGTTTTCTCTGCATGTGGTTTCATCCAAATTAACACCCTCCTCCCACAGTCCATCTCTCTCTGAGCATTTACACAGTGTGCCACAAAGCATCACTGGAAGGCATCCCACGCACCCTATTGCAAGACAGTCTGCTCTTCTGTTTACACTCACCTGCTCTCAATGGAAAAATAACATCAGCATTTTTCTTCCAGGAGCAAGCACATCAACACGCCTCAGACACAGCCATTCAGGATGCATATTACATTAACATTGTTTTAAGATTACAATTAAACCAGAAGGGGTAGCACAGACTTGTCAGTAACATGGCCCTGAAATATGTTTTGAGAAGATCTTGCAAGTTTAAATTGCATTCTGCTTTTCCATAAGCACATTCTGCAGAGTCCAGTGATGCAGTACTGCAGGAGAGGGCATGTAGATTCTATTCCTTGGTGAGCAGTAAACTTGAGATCTAATTTTAAAGCAAAGGTCTAATGCTAAAACAGATGTCTTATCACTGGGAAATGTTTGCCCAGCACTATAAATTTATATGGTGATTAATAAGTGCTGATAAGAACATTCTGAGCACTTCTCATTGTCTACATGCCCAACAGTTCAGTGCTAGCACCTTCTAGTGAATACTACAAAATACTCTAAAACCAGGAATCTGGTAGACTTAATCTTCCCTTTACAAACTGAGAAAAACTGAGGTAGAAAGAACATGAGCAGGTCATGGCAGGGGATCATATCAAATTTGCACTCATTCCAGTAGGGAGGAATGTTACTGGAACAGAAATATTAATCAAGTAAAAATATATAGCCTGGTCTGATACTTCTGAAATGAAATGTGAATTGAGGAAAATAGCAAATTTTGCATTTATTTTATCTGTACTGGAAGAAGAAATTCTATATACACAGAAAATCAATACAATAAATTCAGAGGCTCTGATACACAATTTATCATGTACCTGGTGACCCACAGTAGCAATCACAAGCATCCATGCCTAACATAAAATAAAACTCAAAGGTTAATCACCTGGAAGGAAGCTTACATCAACAGGTTTTTCCCCACACTTGTGATAGGTGTGCCACCATGCCTCGGTGGGTGGCAATCCTTTCCTTCAGTTGTACCTGGCCGCACTTCCCCCTCACACCCAGCCAGGCTCAGTGACTATTTTCTAAAATGTAAAGAAAACAGGAGGGAAACTCCCCCACCCCCCTACCTCCAATATTTTGGAGTTACTGTATCAATGGTCCTTCATGGGGCTAAACTGAAATTTTATTCAGTATTTTTACATAGGAAAGATTTTCAACCACTTCACAACTTTCTTTGTCAGACGGGGAAACAAATTTCTTCTTCACACCCACTAACAGATTATGAAAATTCCTTTGCTGCTAACCTTCCTACTGAGCTATTTTAGCAGAGGTTATTTTCCAAGAACACCAGAAGAATCACAAAGAAAGCTCTGCTTTTTCATGACTATTTGCCAGAAAGTGCTAAACTCCTTGTGTCTTAAGGATGTTATAGAAGGAGTTGTACAGACCCCCTTAAGTGGGATGCTGAGAGAGCCCCAGTTGCAGCTCCATCAAACGATGAGCTGCTCTCTTCATTCAGTGAAGCTGGAAATGAAGAGGAAAAGGGATAATTTCTTTTATGGCCACTATTTTTTTTGTTCTCTATTTCCTTAATTTGCCTTGATTTCTTTCGGAAATACGCAGAAGTTCTGAAAGCATTGTCCAAAACTTCAGGTGGAATCAAGGAATGTGATGTGTGGAGATCACTGCCCATCCTGCTGACCAAAGCTTCCTTCCTATTGCTTCCCCTGCTTCTTATATTCCTTTGCATCCTCCACTGGATGTGTTTCTTAATTTCAAGCGTGTTAGAACAACACTTTAAGTGAGCAACACGTTTGCATAGAATGTCAGCCAAAACCCCAGGGAACTCTAGATGACGAGCTCATTTATCTTCCATTTCTCTGCCACTAACTACACCATTCCCTCCAAACAATCAAAATGTTTTTCCAGGTTGTTCATCTTGCTGTCCAAACCCTAAAGTACCTACTGGGACGTACACAATAAGGTCACATTTGTTTATCTTCAGGTGCCAAGCCACAGAGCATATAGCGTATAGTTTCAAGACCCAGTAGTTTCCTCCGGGTACGTGAATTTCATGGAAAGGGAGGGAGGAAACAACTTGTCAGTTCCACGTTCCAGGCCTTTTCATGAGGTGCCATAATTTGATCACCGTTGAATCCTCCTACCATATATCTGCAGACTCTACATACACTACTAACCCTGCAGTCATTTCTCACACTAGTTTATAGCTGTAGCTTGCTCAGGGAAGAAATAATTTTTAAAGAAAATAATTTTCCCATCTGACAATTTAACACTGGCCTCACTGAAGCAGAAAAAAGGTTCATATAATTCAGAAGCCTCCCCTTGACCATAACCATCAGCAACTTCTTACAGAAAGTGCAAAGGCAACAGAACATGTGCACAGTGAATCCCAGAGTCACCTATAACTACTGTTGTAACCTACAGCTCTTTTGCAAGACACAAAGCTGTAGGCTTGCATCCTGGCCAATATCACAGATTATTTAATAATAAAACACTGAGAATGTAATTAATAAAATAGAATGCAATAATATTAAATCAATATATAATTAATTAATGCAATAAAATAAAATGCAATTACCTGAGTGAAGGGGTTGCAGAGAGGAGAGATTAGGGGTATCTACTTTGTAGTAAGCACAACTGTGAAGGATGAGGCACTTCTATAAGTTATGTCTTTTTTGCTTAATTTTAGGCTTTTTATATGTAGCAATATTAATATGATCTCTTTTGCTTCAAGAAGAAACCAGGCAAACATTTGAAATTGGAAGAGTATTCACTACAGACAGAGAAAACTGAACAGGAGCTACTCCCTCATCCGAGATGCCTTCAGCAACTACAATCTGTATTCAAAAGAAAGGGGACAAGTTTAATATTCACTTAATTACATGACAACTGGTTTCAAGTGGATATTAAGTGTATTCATTTCCTGCTCTAAAACACTGATGATTGTCCTTGTAGGCTGCCCAGCAGCCACTATTTCCCTTCTCTCCAACAAGCTGCATTTGAGTGGTGAACAAACACATATTTCACATGGTCTACAAGACACTTTTTGATACCTCTTAGGTGAAAGACACAGTCTATTTGTAGTAACAAGCCTTTCACAAGTGAGCAAAACTTGCATTTCATGCCTGTCTTGCTTCTCTTGGCCACTTTTTCACACCACAAATTTCTATTAATTAACATTTATAGAAAGTCATTGTCATCTTTGAAAAGAGCAATGTGTTTCTCACTCCCACAAGTATCGGATGATTCAGTTCTTTTGGCTTAAGTATACTCACACCTGAAGTTTGGTAACAATCATTGAGAAATCCACAAAAGGGTCTTTTTTTAGGAAGAAAGCCATCTAGCCAGCTGATGGAGGCCATTTATTTTGTTGGACTATGGGCTGATTGAGACAAATATTTAAGAATCCATTTCTATTATCTTTTACCTTCCATGATTTTTTATTTAACGAATTGCAGGGACATGACAAACTACTCTGTCATCTAAAACTCAACACCATATATTGTTAACAATTGAATGTTTTCCTCCCCACAGAAATTTCAGAAAGTGGGAGATAAGCTACAAATAAAATATCTTGGAGGACAAAAAATATATCAAAACCTGTTAAAATATAGCTCATTAATAGAAAATCATCTTTATTTGAGTGAAGAATACTGAGAGTGGAAATTTGCTAGCCACTTACAGAGTATGCTTTTCTAAAATATGCTCCTCTCTCCCAATTCATCAATTCACACTCAGCTGGCATCCCTAGGAAGACAAAGCATTTAACTAATTAAAGTTGGGGATGAGAGGAACTCCATCAGTCTCAGCTTCTCTCTGCCTTTGTTGCATATGGAGCTGGATGTTCTTCCATTAGTTCCTTCCATTTTTCTTCTAGAAGTTATTTTAAATGTGCAGAGCAAGAAGATTCCAAACTACACACTTTTAACCATCTCAGATAGTCCAGGTGCAAATATGAGCAGCCTGCTCATTACAGACACCTAAAGGACTGGGGACTTGGAGCGTGTAGTGGAGTAACTACGTCACTTTTAAAGGTGCATTGTGCTTATGCATGTTCATAAGAAACAGAAAGTATATTCCAAGGGAGGTCAGCACCAAAAGCAGGCTGCATAGGATGTTATAGCTCCTGATCTTGTGACACATCTCTTCCCCTCTGATCAGAAGACTTTCTAAATGTGTTCTCTTTCTCCCGAGCAACTGGGATAATGATCTTGGACAAGGAATGAGATCCACAATCCTACTCCCATTTTCGAAGTAAATCAGGGCACTCTTCACCAAGTATTGTAGACCTCTTGAGAGTCTTCCACCCAGATTTGTAATTCAGTAGCAAAGACCCAGGACAGACATATCCCTGGAGAGTTTGCTCTGCTTGAGTGGCCAGAAAAGCCAGTGGTATCCTGGCCTGCATCAGGAATAGTGTTGTCAGTAGGACTAGGGAAGTTATTCTCCCCCTGTACTCGGCACTGGTTAGGCCACACCTTGANTACTGGGTGGAAGGATACCAGACACTCAAAGATGTGTTTCCTAGAATGCTATGCAGGGGACAGCCTGCATATTGCCTGATGAACTGCCTGAACCACACAGGACTGGCAACAGGCCAGTAATCTGTGATGCTGCTGCAGCTGGTCAGATTGTACAATCATTACACCTTACTCAGCTCCCTCTGCCTGCTTATCCCCAAGCAGCACCTCTCTCTAACCCAGAAATCCCTTTTGGCATAATTGACTGATATCCAAATGACTGCAAGGCTGTAGGGGCAGTGAAGAGGCACATACAGCCACTTCCCTTCCAATTTTGTCACAGAACAAACAGAGGTACTGACCAGTGCTAATATTACATTAATTATTTACCACATAGCAACACTTATGTCCAGAATTTAACCACAGACATGTCCCTGGAAAGCCCAATGGGCTATATTCAGAAAATAATTCTAATTCAGAAAATAAAAATGTATTCCTTTTTTAATATCAAGTGACTGATGATCGGTTAAATATCTTTTGATGATGGAAAATTAAATGCTTTGTGGCAGCTGGAAGCTGCCACCAATATTTTACCCATTAATAGTCCTGCAAGTAAACTGCCTGGAGGTAATACAAGGACAGCTTTTTATGCAAGAGGATTGCCAGCCATAGGCTTCTCTTTGCTGTACAGAAAAATACAGAACATCAAACCAAAACTACAAAGGGATAGAATAATTCAGGTGAAAAGCCTTTGAGTGAATTCCTTTAGTGATGATGGACTGCAACCTAAACTAGCACAGGAACAAGACATGAGTGACAACTAAACACAACCAAAACCAGTTTCATTCATACTCTCATCTTATTTTTCTTCTCTTTCTGTGGAGGAAAACTCATTTTCTGAAATAAGTATTTTACTAAAATACCTTGAAATATTCATTATTATATTTATTATAACACTTTTTTTTTTTTTCTGGCGATGTACGTAGCACTAAAATTCCAAAGTTCCACCAGTATCTTGGAATTTGGTGGCATTTTCCAATGGGGAAAATCAAGAGTAATAAGCACAAGTTTTGCCCCACTTGTGCCTTCCACAGGGTAAATATTCGATTTTTCACACCCAGAATTAGCGACAATATCTATCAAAGGCCAGCACCTGAGAGTTCAGGAATAACTGCTGCCTCCAGAGCCTTCCCAATGAAAAGCTACAGGTACAGCTTTATTTCTGTTACTCCAGTGTCCAGAGAATGAGAGCAGGTGGGGAGACCACCTCATTGCAGTTGGCATTAACTAAGGCTGATAAGCAGATGAGTCATGGCTGGCAGAAGAACAGTGTGTCCCAGGGAAGCCCAGAAGGACCAGGTCAGACTCTGTTCCTACTCCACTCTGGAAATCAGCAGCCTGGTACATAGGCACACCTCACCTCCCATTCTTCACAGGCCCAATCCTTGAACCAACCACCTTTCTAACACTAACTCCCACCACTGTGGCAATTAATAAAATGAAGTTTCTGCCTTCTCATATTTATCGATTCACTCTGACCTGCCTCTAAACAGGTGGAGGAGAGTTTTCTACTGTCTTTCTGATCTTTCGTTTTTCCATATATTTTCTGACTTGTGTCACTTTTTCTGAATTTCATGTAGGGCAGAAAGTTATTGTTCTGATTTGCATTTTCCTGTTGAAGTACGGAAATGTGCAGTCACATAGAATTATGGCATATCTCAAGCTGGATGGTACCCATAAGGATCGTAATGTTATGCGTGGAAGTGACTTAGGTCAGAGTTTATTACATGCTATATTTGAACACCTTTCTTTTCCCCTCCCCCAGATAGGAGCAAAATGCTGAATCCATAGTGAGCAGAGCAAAGTCCTCCTCCTGCACAGCTAGGATGCATCAGGCAAAGGGAAAGCAGCAGGTGCCATCAGCACCTGGGGCTAAGTACAATACCAACAAGAAGTCTGTCAAAAGATCATTTATTTGTGTATCATCTACCTACCTAGACTCAATGGCTGGGCTCTCTATCGCTGCAGTACAGAATTATATATCTTTCCAAGTTAACATGACAGAAGATAATATGTATATGCAGTTTTAAAATGACAAAATTAATTTGGAAACTACTTACGAGGCCGAGCTTCAGAGATCGCAGCTTCCAAAAATTGTGCTTATGCAAGATGCACAATGCAGATTTCTACAGAGCTCAGATGCAGACTGCTATGAAATGGTCCTGAGTATAGGCAACCTAATTAGAGGTATTCCAACAACTGGATCAGATATCCACTTAGATGCAGAGTTTTGCTCCGTGTGGATGAATTGTGTGTTTAAGATACTGAGTACTCCGGACGGAGATACCATTTCTCGCTGTTAGGCACACAGTAATCCCTGCTAAGTGTTCTGACCTGTGCTACGTTACTGAAGTGTGTCACATAATGAAGTCCATAAAATAAATTGCAAAGGAGTACTTGTCGTAATAGCAATTTTCAATGTTCACTAACAGCTCTATTCTAGCACAGAGAGGCACATTTCCTGTTTATAAAGCTTCACACACTTTCTGCAAGAGCTAGTAAGAAATACAAATTATCTTTTAAACAGCTAATGGTAAGGATGGATTCCACACAGATTTGGAAACACTACAGTCTTTGGGAACCACATATAACCTGAAAAACTGACTTCCTTTGACCAAGTGGCTATTACACACTTGTAAATTAATCATAACCAACCAGGAAGAATTTATTTATTGTTAAGACCCAAATATGCATTAAGAAATAATGACCACTTGCAACACTATCCCATTTGTACATCCCATACTATAAGAGAGAAGTGCTGTGTATTACACTCCTTTCTTACCTCCCTAGGCAAAAAAGGTTAAGAATAAATTTCTGATGAAGCTGATTGGTACTTAGTTTTGCTCCCTTAATGCATTCCTGCTGACACTTTGCAAGAATACCACAGACAGATTTGATGAGCAAAGGAAAACTGTATTTAAACCAAAGCTTACTTCCCATGGCAGACGATACATAATTGAGATTTCCCTGGTGAAGGGTTGCACTTTTGTGTTGCATCTGAGCTTAGCAGCAATTATGACATTGACTGATCTGCCTTTCCTCACTGGTTCACAATTTGTGTGCACAATCCTGCACAGCAGCTCCTGCTGAGCTTCCAGGTAACACAGCGGAGATCTTGCCAGAGGATGTTTATGAAGATACTTCTGTTAATCACTGTGGAGGGACATCATTTTAGCAAAAGTGTCAGAGAAGGGCATTGGCTAGCTTTTCTGTCTGACCCTCCCCCAACACAGGGATATTTCAGTCAGAAGGCCAAAAAAAGTGCTCTAGAGATGGTTACAAGAAGATGGCCTTTTATTTTGTGTCAGAAAACACAATAAAAAGTAATTCTGTAGTGCAAATCTATACCAATTCCCATTGGCTTCTGCTTTTTATCTCATAAGTCAGTTTGGATTTATTGGTCTCCCACACATGTCAGTTGTTTGCAGACTTTATATTACCATAATCAAGTTCCAAGAGAAATTTTATGCTATTATCTAATACAGTTGCCATACTGCTGAAAAATTATCAAACCTGACATAAATCATAAGAGCTGTGATTTTGTGTTTTACATGACAAATTCATACTCAGAGTAAATTCATTGACACAGGTATTTCCCCATCTTTTCTGTTCTGTTCTTTAAGAGTAAAGAAGAATTTCAAGAGCAAACGAAAATGTAAATATTAGAGTCCAAATCTGGATGACTTCCATATGTGTTGTATTATTAAATTTAGAATAGTCTTCAAAATCTCAATTCCAGATACTTTTTTCACTCAGAAAAGCTTTTAAGAGTGATTTTTAACAGCTTTATGTCATCAATGATATCATAAATGAAGTTAACCATGTGAGTAATGTCTACTGGGAAATACCCAGCCAATGAATGCCATTTAGAAGGATGTAAACCTTAAAAACAATAAAAACATTAAATTTTACAGTTACTGCATAAGACAACAAAATTAAAGAGAAGAAATATTTCCTGATTTATCTCCATTTTTGCCTGCAACTAGGTTCAAAGCCCAATATTTTCAGAAATATGCAATACTGGTGATGATCCCTTCCCCAACCCCATGGCCATGAAATTAGAGAACTTTCTCTGTACTCCCTACTCTCAAAGCTGCCCCCAGATTTCAACGTAAAGCTCTGACACAAGACCTCCAAAAAGTACAAGCAATTTGCAATTTGTAGATTACTAACGGTCTGCTGAAATGGCTTTTCCACCAGAGCTGCTATTAGACTTCACGATTAGTATTGTCAAATCACTGCTAGCTTCGCAGTAGAGTTGATAACTCAGGTAACTAGTTCACATGATGGCAATAATCTAGGAAAGCTCACGAGAAAAATGCATTTCACTGCTGTGAGTCCGAGCCTTTAATAACAAAATCCAGAGATCCAATAATCTTTATGTTAGGAAGATAATCTTTACCCTCCAAAACTCCTTATACAATATACTCTTGTCCAGAGAGCAATTTTGTCAGTAAAGGGCTATTCCACAGACCTTCCACTGAAAGTCTGCCAGTCACCCACATATGTAAAACAACCAATAAATTTTGTTTTTAAACACCATGACTCAATTGTCTGGCACCATTCTTGTACCTTCTGCAACCATTCAGCCATTAGGAAAGTGAAACTTCTCACACCACCTTATTCCCTCTGGCAGGGCTAAGGTTTACAGCTGTTATCCTTGGGCAGGATACAGCAAAGGAAATTCACTCCAGTGCAGTAAATAGAAGAATGCTTCTCAGACCTAAAGACACTTTGGTAGTTCACACAGGTAAAGTCCAATGTTCTGAACTTTGTTCAGTGATTTATGCACTTCACATTTTCACCTACTAAGCAGTGTTATATCCTATGAAACATCCTGTCATTTTGATAGTATAATCTCCTTCATCAATTTTTCCTCCCCTTTAGCTATTAGGAAATACAACTACTTTTCCATTTTGAAATCAAAAACACATGGTTGTCTTCCTAACCATGATAGTTTGGGGAGGGTTCTCACACAGCATCTGTTGAGCTCTAGAAAAAACTATAGCTCTGTTTTGTTATTTAACTCCAGTATACTTTATCTAACTTTATCCAGATATTGCTGTTCTTCGTATTACTGGAACATCTAGATCAAACACCAAACGTCAATGTTTTTGGCCTGACATTCACACTGGAAGGGACCATATAGAAACTGAAGAGCTTGCAGGAGACTGAGAGGATGGAAAAAATGACAGTGATCAAAATCAGAGGACAGAATATACTATATGGGATCATGTGTTACCTAAGCTACTCTTATGCAACCAGCAATAGATCAATTTTTTCCCCATGATGTATCTCTGTATCAAGATTTATATCCAGGGTATGAACAAATTCTGCCCTTAAGTAGTCTCTGATTTAAAAAAAAAAAAAAAAAAAAAAGTCATTTGGCTTGGGAAAGGGTCAGTACAAAAGGTCAGCTTCCACAGGAGTTCATCATGCTGTTTGCACCAGCCCTGTGACAGCACTGAGAACTGCTTACTACTCCCTGCAACCTGAGCAGGAGCCCAGCAAGGCAGACACGAGCAGGAACAGCTGCATCAGCTGCTCTTGGGCTCTCTGGGCTATGCAGAAAGGCTGTTAAAACACTACAGCAAGGTCTTTCTGAGCATAAAGCCACGGCCCACGCTTTTTTTAAAGAATAACTATCTGCAGCAATAGGCAACTGCTCGAGCTTCTGGCAATGGAAACTGGGGAAGAATCGAGAGGGACTTCCCCCAGCCTCCAGTAAAAGTCCATGTAACTGGCAGTTACATGAATTAATTATCTTAAGATGACTGGAACCAAAAATCAAAAGGGCTCTCTGGATGAAAAGGTAATTTACTTCTTTAATTTTAAACTCTATTTTAAATCTGGACACTGAATCTCCATTAGGAAAGTTTCAATGTCTGACAAGCATATGGAAACTCTCTACTGTTAAAGCAGATTCATTGAGAAAATGCTTTTGCAAGTAATTTCAATTTAATTGAGAAAATCCATTTCAGATTTAAATCCTTGACCATATTGATATATAGAAATCTGTACCATTTGCCATACTCAAGGTGATCTTATAGTTACATAAAACATACCACTATCAGATTAGAAAACTAGAGGGTAGACAGAGTCCCAATAAAACAGTGTTTTCAGGTTCGTAAGGTTGTGAGTAGGCTGGGTAAATCACCGGGGTGAATGCACTTTATAAAAACAAGTCATTATTACATGAGGGTGTAGCTGTCACAGTATAAAAGATGGTTGAGTAAGCAGGTTGAATAGCAAAGAGCAAGAAGCTAACAACAGTGCTAAGGAGATTACAGAAACACCAACAGATGTTCTACCAAAAGGGGTGAGTGCCTTAAGACAAAAAAAAAAAACCCAACTAAAAAAACCCCCCGAAACCAGTTGCTTCCTTTGTCCACTACTTGGCCAAAGGTGCTGAGCTGATGTTAACAACTCCCTGTTGCCACGGAGTTAAGACTTCAATGATACTGTTGATCTCTTCTGCTCTCTTGTATGTCACAATGCATGTTTTGATCTTTCATAGTCAGCTCATTAAAAGATGCTAAAAGAGTCTTATAGTTTCTGAGGAGTATCTTCTCTAGAATAATGAGTTCCATTTACCACTCCTGACTAACAGCTACTGTATGATCACTTCCTTTGTGCATTTGAACTTTTGTGGTGGAGATGGGAAAAAAAGCAGAATTGGTGATGGGAAAAGAAAAAATTCTAAATTTCTAACTTTTATGACACCTATTTGACGCAAGGAAATCTGTGAGATTATGTATGAATGTGTACTGGTATGTATTTTTGAAGAGCGTGTGGACTTACTGCAAGACTGGAAGAAAGCAAATAGCCCTTCAGTCCACAAAAAAAAAAAAGGACTATCTCAGCCACAGCATGGATGCTATTTTAAAAAAAATTATTAAGTACCACTATGGAATATAAACTACACCTGTGACTACAAAGAGCTAAGTGAAGACATCAGCTGTGCTGCCTGGATGCACCTGCTTGGGGTTTGTTTCCTTTTTTTTTTTTTATAAACTGACATGGATTGCAAAATTTGGAGATAATGAGAATGTAAATGAGACGAAATCTAGATGCGCGTTACGGAACTGTTTCCTGATGTGTCTTACAAAAACATAATCCCCCCCCAAATTATTTAAAAGAACAATGTCCACCACTTTTAAATGAAAGAGATGAGAAGGAAAGGAAATAAAGCCTCATCATTTCCAGCACTTGGCAGAATCTCCAGAGCCCTGGGTTGTCCTCCAGCTGTGCTGGGAGCTGAAATCAAACACCTTCTACAGTAGTTCCTGCCCTATGGGAATATGTGACTCTCTTCTTATATTGGGTCAACAAGATGGGATCTGGATGTACTTCTCCAATAAGAAATAATTAATATTACTTACACCTAAGGTTTTACAACAGCATATGGATGTATAGAATGAAGTATGGTATGTGACTGCATGCGGTGAGGAAGTCTCACGATGACCTGGACTCCACATCATGGGCTGAAATATGAGAAAGCTTTGGGATCTCAGCACTCAGAAGAAAACAAAGGTGTTGCCACAGGACAAGGCTTTTTTGTGGAGTGTATATGAAGCATATGGAGCAGATACTGCTTACTATATTTAAGCACATTTTAGTCTTTACAAAGCGGTTGAACAAAGTGGCTCTTGACATGTTCCTCTGTTTTTCAGATTCATCTGCCAAATATCCATATAATAATGATCCATTTCTCACTTGTGATGCTGATTTGACTTCTATAGAATTCACAGCATTTATTGTATGCTCTTGCTATCAGAGGGAGAGATTGCCTTGCATGATACAGACATGAGCCCAGTTTGAATGCCATAATTGCCTCAAGAAAGGTTTTAAGTGGGATGTTACTACTTGTTGTATTGCAAGAATATGTTTTAGCATTTGCCTTCCTATTGCATACCTCTACCAGGAAGCACCTTCTTTGAATTGCTATGGAGTGAGTCAAAATGCTGTGATTGCAGTCATAGCAAACTCATTTAAAGCCACAGGCAGACTGTCAGAGAAGCTCAAAGACGTCTTGAAGCATATTGTGGCAGGTGTTGTGTTTGAAAGGTTAAGAAAGGAGCAGTCTGTGTGCAAAGAGGCTTCAAAGGTACTCAAGGCAGCATGAACTGGTGCCTGAAGCACCATCCCAGGATATACAAGACCAGGCCTGAAGACAATCTGCTTCTGACTAAAGTATTTCTCAGGTTGGTATCAACTGCAGCAAATATTGCAAAACACCCAAGCCTAGCTGGAAAGAGCCAAGACATTGTGCTTCATCATTTCAGGAAAAAATAATGCATTTCTGTTCAGCTGAAATGGTTCTCTTGCTTTTTAAGGTGTGAAAGACCTTCAAAGCAAAACAGGGTCTGACTTTCTGAAGCTGCTAGAAACAAAACAAAACCCCTTCCTAAATAGCTCTAATACCATCGAGAAAGTACTTTGCAGGAACACTCTGGGCAGAAATCAGCTACTTATAAGAGAAAACGACAGAGCTGACGGCAAAAATCCTTTGACAGCAACCCCCAGAGGATCAACACATAAACTGTATGGTACAGTTTAAGAGCACTACTTGCCTGGGTTTGCTGTTAAGTGCTTACTCTTCTGTCATTTATTATAATTAACAGACAAACAAAACTCTTTCCCTCCCACTTCCTAGCAGAAAATACCAATTTCATAGGAGAAGCAATATGCTTCAAGATCTGGCACAGGCACAAAGCAATCCCAATCAAAGGCGGGTCTCATCACAAGTGGATGAGAAGCTACTGAACTGTGTTAACACTATGTTAACTTGCACAAAAAGCTTACACACAGGCAGCGATTTTCCATCTCCTCCCCACCTCAAATTTCCCAGGTTGTTGTCACAAAGTCTCATGTCATTTTAGCAACTACTGGCAGAGGCACCAGGGTGTTACAAGAATTTCAGAATTATTTGCTAAGAGAGAAGGTTAAACATGTGCAATCTGAGATGTGTAGATTGCAATAACCTGTGAGCTCAGGGGCAGAAGAAACATGTCAGAGGGTACAGAGGCCCTGACAAAATCTTCCTGGCTCCTCAGAGCAATAGTCTTCTCACAAAGCATTCCTCCAGAAAAGCCTGGGAACAGAACACAGCATTTTTGCATCTACTGGAAAGCAGCAGTCAAACTGGGTTTTACCAAGGATGACAGATGCAAATCTGAGTCAAATACACGTATTAGGCAAAACTTCTTCCGTGCTAGCACTTCCTACTGAAACTGGAAGATATTGGTCGAAGGACTACTCTCAAATAACAGAAACCCAGAATCACAGGATTTGGAGGGGGAAGCAAGCAAAGCACAGAAACCTCAGCTTTTGAGCAGTCTGGTCCAAAACTAATGAAACATTCTCCTGCTGAACTTGACAGGTGAAGACATTAAAAGACTTCTTGGCATTGCAAATACAATCAGCATAAACAAGAGCCAGGATAAAGTTACCTAAGAACAACTGTTGGGAATGCCTGTTGACAGCAATCTGGACAGCTGAGCCCAGCTTCTGGCTGCCGTACGGGTAGGAAGTGTTCTGAGGTGCTTGAAATTCCACAACAAGCTTGAAGGTGTCTGGCACATTAACCAAAGCACTGGCAAAGTTCAACAGAGCAAAAGCTATTGCAGCACTTACAGGCAGGAGTCCTTCCTTGGCATTGAAGGGCACACTGAGACCACCCTGTCATCAAGTGGCAGTGCACCCATACCTCAGACTCTACACTTTGCTCTTATTCCTCTTTCTATTCTGCCGGCTCCAACTTCTTTAATCCGTCACCAGATATTATTTGGATAATCCTAATTAACCAGAGCATATTGGTTTAATTGTTTCAATGACAGCTTGAGTTTGGACTTAATATATTGCAACTCAGGGCAGGTCAGATTTTACACCTTGTTATATATTGTTTATCACCTTCAGCTGACAAGAAAAAAACTGGGTAAATGGGAAGAGTAATTAAGGATGAGGCAAGTACCACTGATGAGATTGCCTCAGAGGTATGGTTGTCCGTCTATCTAAGCCAGAAGTTGCATCCTGTATAATGTAGGAAGTGTAGAAATTCTCTTCCTGTACAGAAAAGTCTGGCAGATGATGATAGAGAATGAAGGCAATACATACTAATGTTGGTTTATTTGCTTGGGTTTTGCATTTGTTTTGTTTTCAAATGTTTCCCTCAGTACTACACTGAGAACTGAACAAACCCGTGCAGCCTTGCAAAGCAATGGACGTGCTCCTCAGCTCCTCAGTTTGCCATCAGACACAACATGCATTTTATGCAAGACGGGTGGTTTAATTGGCTTTGAAACTGAATGCAACAAGAACAGCCGAAAGCATTCCAAATCCTTCAGCAACCTCGGTAAACAACTGCAGATACATATCATTCAAAGACCCAGGAGAAGGAGTAGGTGGCACTTGGTGCCCTCCATGTTGCTCAAGGTACCAGCAAAAAGGGGCCACTAATGGCTGCTCCAAACACTCACTGGCGGTTTTTTCTGCCCAAATAATCTTCTTTGCTCTTCAAACTTTTACACAATCAATGCCCCACAAAGAGTCCAATGCCACTGGTGACAAAGGTCATGAAGCTACCAAGGCAGAATAAGCTGACTCTCTTGTCTACAGCCAGCATAAATGTGTTTTCTCTCTTGCATTCTGTTTACTCCATAATTTTTTTCACTTTCTGTGGTTTTGTTTTTTTTATTTTTAACAAGGCTTTCAGCACAGCATTTTCTTCTTTGGAAATCAGGAAAAAAATCCAACATGGTTTACTGGAACAGTGACCAAGACTCGTTTTATCTTGTTCACAAGGAATATCCCACATGCTCTGAAACAGAAGGTGCAACACAGTAATGTGTGCCTGAGCTTGACCTGAAGAGGCAGCTGACAAAGCATTGGTCATCTGCCCCAGATATGGCCTGAAATCATCTAAGAAAAGTTTGCAACATGAGCAATAGGTCCTCTCTAAATCATTAAGGGATAGAACATAGGTCTTGAAGTAAGTCATTGGAATATCCACACCATCTCAGTGGGTTGTGTAGAATGTAATGTGATGCATTTTGTCTTGAATTCATTTGCTATTAGAACCACTACAAGTTCAGGTCCTATAATCCATCCCCCATCCAAGCCAGGATCACCTATGCCATACTTCTGCTGCCATCCTATCCCAAGGAAAATCCCTGATCTTGTTATATGTGTATTTATTGCAGATCCTCTATGTCCAAAACAAATCTGGGAAACACGCTAGCTTAAAATGCAGAATAAGTCACACTGATCACAATGGAAATTCAAGTAAAATGTCTGTATTTAAGTGCTCACCATGACAAGTCTGTTTGGAGTTTTCATTACTTCTCACAGGCTTTTGTACCTTCGGACAATCATATCTGTGGTAGTTCAACCAAAAAGCATCAAATGCTTCCCTTTTGCAATTCTATTGCAGTGACTGCAGTGGAAATGCCATAGATGGCCATCAGAGCATGTTACACACCCATACATCACACACTGATTAATCGGGTTCACAAAATCACTTATTAGACTCATTCCAAACCCTTACTAAACATGACCCAGGGGTGACAACTCAGCCACAGGAAGTACTGATTGCCTGAATTTGAATATCACTACCTTTTTTCTCAGTGTATTTCCCTGACCTGCAATATACGCCTATGTAATTTTAGTCAACTAAATTACTTTTTCAACATCAGTAGCTTCCAGCTGGCAAGGAATTGAATTTTAAAATTCTTTATCTGCACAATCCTGAAAAGCCACATGTGCTATTGAAACTACCTCAATCACAGTCCCTATGTTTTTAAACCTACTTTTAGGCATCAAAATACAAGTACCTTCTTTATTAATAAGGAATGACAACAAGAGAGTCTTAATTAAAACCAAAATCCTCGGTTTAAAGCAATTCCTCTTTATCATCTTGTACTCTGGTGATTTCAAGGGCCTTCCAAAATGTAGCTCCAGTGGTCTGTTTCCACATATTTCTAAAGAAATACATGCAATTACTTTGGAAATTAAACCAGTGTTAATCATATAGCATAATTCATTGGTCCTTTAAATTTATGCATCTAAGGAATCCCATAGAATTAGATCACAAAAGCATTGGACACCTTCTCTCACAGGAAGCCACATCTTGAACTTCCTGTACTCATTCTGGTCTTTAACTGGGACAAAACTGACTCAAATTGAAGCACAGATAATAAGAAAATATTTCAGAAATTACAGCTATTCTTCATTGTTCCAGCATCAATGTATTTTAAAAGTTGGAGCTCTGTATCAGTTTACAATAGCACCTCATCAACATCAATAGCATTGTCTCAGCCTGAAAGGAAGAAAGAGTCCCTATATTAGAGTTTCTAAATTAGAAGGTTTATCTTTTGTATTAAGCACAGGTGAGCAATACAAAAAGAACTGCAACAGACATCTCAGCAAACCACTATATTTATCACTGCACTGTCAAAAGCATGGTATCTTAAAAACAAAAACTGAAATTCTGTTGTTTCAACAAAAATTTAACCACCTAAGTAAATTACAGCACTGTGACAACACAGGAGCAATCCAAATGGTCTTTAAACATCCATCATCTAAATATTACGTCAGATATTACTCACTTTGAACATTAGCTCCTTTTTATTTGTATGAAGGTCCAAACTCTAAAGACACTAATAACGATTTGCTCCATGTTTTTGTTTCCCGTTTGAATGATCAATAGTCAAAGTCTCTGTTCATAAACTGTCATGTCTGCATTTGTTACTCACATTTTATTCTGGCAGTAGGGGAGGTTAAGTGCAGCAAATCATTCAGATATATATGAAAGCAGAATAACAGAGCTGAACTATGAAAACTACTGAGGAAATGAATCAGAAGCTTTAGTTCGTGTATCATGCTTCAGGATTGGATTAGAAAGTCTGGAGTTGATGCAGAAGATACGCTCTGCATGTACAAAACAACAGAATTGTGTTGAGCTTCAAAATATCAGAGGACCCGCAATCCTGATAGGCAGTTCTTATTTTCGTCATGTGTTAAATACAATGAAATCTTCTGGATTTGCTGCAAGCTGGTAGTAAGCTCATTTGTATCCATTGTGTCTGCCCATTTCATGTTTGAGCAGCCTCAATTGTGTCATTAAACTTTAGAGGAGAAAAAGACCTGAAAATTTAATCTGTCTACAGAATTTCAGCAGAGCCCTGCTGTCACAGCCAGGCAGAACCCATGTTGGATGGTCTCCAGAGTTAACATGCAATATATGACATTCGTGATTTTGAAAGAGTGGCATTGCTGTGTTGGAGACTATGCAGAGAGAACTTCATTAGCTTTTCATCTATGAGTCTTATCAAATTGAACAGAAGTGGTCGATTCAGAGCTCAGAAGAATTAAGTATTTTGAAGAAAAATTCATATTCCAAATAGATGAATAGACATTATATTACATAGTTTCCAGTCAAAACCAGTAGAATTATCTGTCATCAAGTCAAGATAGAAATCAGATGCTTTAAGTTCTTGCAAAGTAGAGGGTTTAAGTTCATTCTTGTACGTGTTTAACATCTACAGTTACTTTAAAACTCTCTTTTATCTGGTTGTAAAACAATAGACACTTGCAGGGACTCATCACTCAAGCTTCACATGAAGAGAAGAGAATGAGATAGTTCATGGCAACATAGAGGCAGCAAATTCAGTCAGATCCCTCAATTTTATGCAGCAGCCATATGCAGCCAAAACAACAGCAGTGTGTGGCTGTTCTTGGGGACCACAGAGCAAGTGCAAATATTTAGATGTGCATTTTCCTTAACTGATCAAACCAGTTTGACTATACATCCATATTATACAAACACTTTAACACAGTAAGAATGACTTGTAATTTCCTGTCACCAAATTTTACTACTGTCAGGGCAATTATTTAGGCTAAAGGGTCAGAGTTTGTTTCATGTTTATCATTCAACAGCCTATTGCGTTTGAGTAGATTGCACAAGACCAATAAGAAAAAAGCTTCTTATATGGTACCTAGAAGTGATTAAACTCCAGCTTTGTGTGGTAATGACCTTTAGTTCCACTCTTTCACAGCTCAGACTGGTTGCACAACCCAAGGAAGAATCACTTTTAATAAGTACTCAGGGATACCCCACAGTTGCTGGTTCATTGTCAGGTATCTAAAATATGCCTCTGAGTCCTGTTTTCAATAATGGAACTGGAAGAAACAATTTCTTCTCCTACCTTTTGGTGTCTTTCTTCATCATTCAAGTGTCAAGTGAATTGCACAAGGGGCAAATGATTACACATGAAAGATTTGTTAATCTGACTAGGGGTACTTTAGATTGCACAGAAAATGGATCTAAATAGAGAAGAAACTTGAGCTTTCTGTTACTTATAAAAAACAGCAAAAGAAAAATTTAATTCTTACCTGCATGAAAACCCCATGCATGCAGGCACTGCTGCCAAAAAGTAATATGTAGTTCAAATAAATATTTTGAGCCATAACCTGCTTAGATACTTAAAAAATTAATAGCCTGCTACAATTCATGGAGGCCCTGCTAATGTACGGAGAATTTATCATGCTACTTGTCATCCATATTAAGACTTGAGGGGAAAAATTCCAATTTTCATTAACTGAAATAATTATTTTTCCAATCTTTTGGAAGAAACCTACGTGTGTAGGTCTGCCTTGAGTTTCTCTTCTACAGAACTGGGATAAAGATGATGCTTCCACAGCTGATCTATGCTATTGCATATCATTGGTCATGTGCTTTGGTTACTGAGACCACAAACTACAGCATCACTCATTCAGAAACAACAAAGAACATGGATAATGTACCCAGACAAGCCTGCACTTCTCAACACAAACCCACATGTCTTCTAGAGCTTGAGAACACATTTTCTCACAGCTGCTTTCAAAACAAGCTGAAAAAAGGTTACCCACCATTAGCAGTTCAGCAGGTCTTCTGAGCAAGAGCCCAGCCTGCCAGACTCGGGGACAACACACTCACTGCTCCAAGTGGCTTAGGTCTCCCAAAATGGTTTTGAATAGTGAACTAACAAACAGTCTTCATTCATCAGAAACGGCTATATAGGTGAAAGGTGACAAAACACCATAACTCAGATTAATTTGCTGTTTGAAAGAGGTAAAATGCCATGTACTTTATGTACCAGGGAGAAAGGGTGGAGAAGGAAAAGCAGTTACACCTTTACACATACAGTTGGCTCAGACAATTGGCTTTGTTCCCTCCTCAAATGACTCTGCCAGACTTCCGTCTTCCTCCCCCATCATCCATCAGTATATAAAACGCATCCAGGAGTCAAAACTAGAATTGGTGTCAGTCAAGCTCTTTAGAGATGAGGCAATATCCAGTTAAGCTGAGCAGGGACCTGCCCAACTACTAATTATTAGTATCTGTTGCATACCTCGTAACTTCATGGAATCAACTGCTTTGTTTCCCACATGCAAGATGCACCACAGACAGCATCTCTTTATACCAAGTTTGGAACCATCTCATTAATTTTCTTTCATCCTCTTCAAACTGACATTTTCTGAAAAATTAAGGGAGGTTGCAACCAGAAGGTCTAGGATGAAAATTTGTGTTGGCACAGGTGCTTCCACTTTCTTCATGTCCAACCAAGAACACTTAAGGTCTTAGTGAAAAGTGTTAGTATTGGTTTACTCTTGAGATATCATACACAGGAGTCAAATTCCAGCACCAGAAAAAACAGACATGGGTCAAAAAAAGCTTCATGATCTTGACCAATCCTAACAGGAGTGCTGAAAGAACTTTGCTATTTAGCCTTATCGCTTGGATGACGAGGAAAAAACATCTTCCAAAGACCACATCCACAGCCTTTGGAAGTGAAGCCAGGAAGCTCCACCTGCCAGCCCAACCTATGTACCTCACCTCACAGCTGAGTCTTTCTCAAGCTGCATCAAGACCAGCAGCTCTCTTATTCCCATTTCAGAGATGGAGGAAGGCAAAAAAAATTCAAACCACCCAACAGTTGCTAAATTAACACAAAAAAATCTCTTACAAAGCAGGCTTGGCCTACTTGCCAGTCCAGCAAGTGCAAGACCCTTTGCATCACCTTCAAGAGAGAAGGTGCACCATGGTAAGATGATGAACCTGCCATACATCCCAGCTGTACAGGGAGAGCTGAGAGCTCCCAACCATAAAGGAGCTGCTTCACAGACCACTTGAGCTGCAAAGGACACCCAGGCCTCAGCTGCTGGTTGTGTTAAGGAGAGGCCTCTACACGAAGAATTGGGTGAAAAATATCAGAATATATTTGCTTGCTCAAAGGGCCATCTAAGAGGCACCTTTTCTCAGTGGAACAAGACTTATTCAATGCCCCATGCACACCCAGAGTAAATGAAAGTCCTATTAAAATCCAAAGCGTGCAGCTTTCACAGGGCTGGGGTGAGCTTTCACAACGTGCTGCTCTCTTCTAACACCCTTGCGCAAGAATTGTGTGTTTAACATTTCTAACCAGCTAAAATTGCTCTTTATATTTGATCAGGAATAATTTTTTTTTACCTTTGAACCTGTTGTAAGGCAGGTTCAAAGGTTACCCAGGTGCAGTGTCGCCTGTTTATTAAAGCCACACACTGATGATTCGGGGTTTAGTCCTGCCCCGGGAGCTGGGGAAGCACCACAGGAGCTGAGGAAGCACCAGACCTTGAACACCCACTTGGAGTTGTAAAGCAGCAAAGGAAGCAAATTGTACCAGCCCCTCCACCCTCCTACAGCACTGAAGGAAGGTAAGCAAATCCCTCCTGATCACAGCCCGTGTTTCCCAAGTAGTAGGCTTCGTGCTCCTGCAGAGAAATACTGCAAGTGAGGTAATAACCTTAATTTGCTTCAACACCTGAATCCAATGCACCATCCTTACCACCCTGTGCTCTGTTAAAGGCAACAGCTGTGTCAATGGCTGCAAGTTATTATAGACGTAAGCCTGGGCTCAGGGGTTGGCATACAGAGAAATCACAGCCTGAGCGAGAGCAGCCACCTGAACACTCCCCTTTGCTATAGACTGGCTGGAACTGGAAACCTGCCTGCTCTCCAGGCTGAAGCCATTTTCTTATCAGTTTGTCAGTTATGCCTGTTTAAAGATACAGTGCACAGAGTACCAGGATTCCATTCAGACTAACGTTTGAAACAGAGTTCCAAAAATACAAGAATCATTTTTTTCCACAGCATTGTGGGCAGTAAAAACTTATTATGTGCTAGATCATTTATATGCACAAACTTAGTGGCAACATTTACTGCAATAAGACCTTAGTCCCTAACTGAGAACACAGAAGCTGAGTATAATGTCTTTTCTAATGTTTTGAAAGCACAGAACTTCGAGTATGGCACACCAGACTGTTGCCACCACTTTGGTGCAACTGTTTGTTGTAGTTACAGAGATGGAGCATTCTCCAAGCTCTTGCATGTGGAAAAAGCATGCTGGTCTTCCAAGTTCTAAGTTCACTGTCCTGTCCATAAGGAACCCACTTATGCTCTGAGATCACTTATGTCCCAGTACAGTTACTCGGCTTTACAAAAGCCAGACACTGCCCTCAAAAAGCAGAGCAGAGCAATAAAGAATGATTATTTTTATAGCATTAAGAAAACAAACTGGAATTTAAAAAATCATTCAAATAAAGTGAGCTCACACTTTCCACAGACTCACAGAAGTTAAATCCAGGTTTTGATGTGACAAGAGAGAAAACCATACATGAAGTCATTACTTCCTCTCATTTATTTAAATCCTCTGCTATTTCTTATATGTAAAAAGGCTGTTTTGGCATCTTTGGATAGTAAAAGCTCATGTTGTGCCATGAGCTGCTGTGAGTCACAAAACTCATTCATCCTTTGTGCAAACCTTTTGTGACAGTGACAATACAAATGAAACAACTTGAACTCTCTATACCAATATCCTACCTACTGCTCATCTTAATTTGCTAATTAAGGTATGAGGGATGCAGGTGTACATTTTGTATAGTTATAAAGAGAAGCAAAGTTTGAGATACTCATAATTGCTTTGTTTTTTGATAGAGAATTGCTAACAAGAAATAGATCTGTGTCTTTCAAAAGTCTGGAGTTTATTCAGATCACTTATCAAAAATTAAAAGCCTCAGCATTTGAATGTCAGTTCTTATGCGCTCCAGAGAGACAGCTGTATTCTAATTCATGAGCATTGAGCACAACCAATCATTAAGGAGAAGCTATCCTTCTCAAAGCTTTCATGTGTTGAGCCCTCTTGATCTAATTTGTGTTGGGGATGTTAGACTCACTGAGTCCAGGCAATACAGTCCAGCTGATGGACCTCTGCATCACATGCTGGGCTCCTGGCAGGCCAGGTAGGATGGAGCTGGGCATGTTCTCTCACACCTGCAGCCAAAGTCAATGCACCTGAGATACACAGCATTGCTACCCAACAGCTGATTGATGACAGGACAAATTCACTGCTTTTTCTTTTCCTCAGGGAAAAACAATAACCTGAGGCCAAACACCTGAAAGGGGAAAATCATCAGGGAAGCACACAGGTGACTGGGCTGGGACCCAGGCTTTGTTTTCTTTCTCTGTAAGGGGCATTGCTTTCCTCTAAGCATAAGTGCACCCTGCCTGAAACTGTTAAAGCTGTAGCTTACAGCTTCACTTAAATGCCACAGCCAATGGGTAGGCAAAGCCAAAGGCAGAGAAGTTTCATGCAGAAAGAGCTATTTCTGTTTCATCCTCATGTAAAAACTTAAAGGAATATCAGTGAATTAAGCCTCAGTTTCCCTAAAAGAGTCCCTACATTGCTAAATAACATCACAACTACATGTAAGTAAGTTTTACCTGAATAATATAAAATTTATAGCATGAAGAAAAACATACTTGTAATTAGTAGGGGCTATGTGTTTTAGCAAGCTAAGATCCAGGACAGGTTGTATTTTGGATGCAAGTACATGCTTGCATCCAATTCTATCCCAGTTTTATAGTTGGTCTAGTTAAGCAGATTATTCTGAAATCATACAATGCAGAAAAACTTTCAGGCGGACAAACTGCTAAGTAGGAAAACTATTCTAAAGTCTGAGGTTAAGACAGTAAATGATGTATGTGAAGTTACTGTCTTCTCACTCCTCCAAACCTGCTGCAAAACTCTAGTTATATATATTAGACAAGCATTGAAAAGAAAACGGAAACTGCAACAGCTATAAACTTTCAAACAAAAAAATGCAACTGTAAAACCACAAAGAAAATCCGTGTCATAGCAGGCAACAAAACTGAAGCTTGAGACATGATTCACTGTTACCTTATGCAAATAATTGTATTTGTACATGTCTATAACACAGCAGAAAGAGCTAAACAGCTTGGAAGGTGGGGGGAAATAAAAAAAGAAAAATTAAAAAAAACACGACTAAAACTGAATAAACAAAAGCCAGAAGCAGAAATCTGGCCCTCTAGCAAATTCATAACAGAAGTATGTGAGAAATACTATACTTAAAGAATTTTTTTGATGTTACAAGCAACAAAGTTCTGCTCACCTTAACATACATGCAGCTATAGAAAGAAATTTTTTATTGCTGAAAATATAGTTTTATACATAGAGAAAATAATAGCAAACAGATTATAAACAGTAAGTGACAAATATAATTGCAAAATGGTTTAGTTTACTTTTCACTTAGATCTTCAGAAACAAGGAAATATCAAGCTATTTTCATCAACAAAAAAACCCAACCACCCCAGTTCCCCACACAAGTTCCTCCTCTTTAAAGGTCCCCTCCCAGCATGCTTTTCTGCTTGCTGATTTATTTAAACTGGGGAGAGGGAAGGATGTCATTTTTAACATGAGTGTTACTTAATGAGTGTTAGTTTGCTACAGTTGTGCTAAGATTCCTACTCTATTTCCAAAATGGTAGGTGCCTTGAATCACTGCTTCTCAACTCAATTTTTAATCTCCAGTATTTTCTGTGTAAGTAATGAAGTTATATTTTATTTGTATTATTGCTCATTTATTATTGCTTGTTTGTTATTACTCACATGGGCTTTACTAAAACCAATATGCACGTGCAGTGATTAGCTGCAAGGTTCCAGATAATTAAGTTATTAGGAGTCTGCTATGAAATCTCTGGTAGTGTGCTATCAGTTCATATATGAACTTTGGGCTGAGTTCTGTTCAGATATATATTTGCTCTTTGTTCTTCATAATGTAAGTGCTGTAATAATATGAAGTGAGAAGATATTAGTATCTAGAAACTTTTAGTGCTACCTTTTCTCTGTGTTGCTGTCTATTGATAATATCCTAGTTTTCTTAGGAGTTCTATGTGAATTTTCAAACTGAGGTTTAGTCCTGGCACTTCAAACCATGCTGTATCACTAGAGATAACTTCTTATTGATATAATGTTTATGCATGCATGTTTTGCAAGGAGTAAATATGTATAATCTAATGGGATGAACAATAACAGAACATACATTGAGTACTTTTTAAAACCTCAGAAACTTCAAAGGGCTAATTATACATGTTTTTGTGTAAGCACTTACCTTTCTAAGTAGGTAGCTTTCAAGGAGAAAACTTGACAAAAACCATATAAAAGCTTGGTTTTTCAGTGTACTTGAGAAAACAACTTTTAGTTCTAAGTAGTGTCATGGTGTTGCTGCCCTCATGATGGAGGGACGGTAATACCCAACATACTAAAGCTTGTTAAAAAAATGACACTTTTATTTAAGTATACTGGAAACCTAAGTTTAATAGGTTTCATAAACAAGGCTCAGAAGCCACACAGCACTTCCTGAAAGTTACTGAGGCCGCGTTCTTTCGCCCCCCCGCCAGCAGAGCTGCTCAGCTCAAGATCAAAGGGTGCTTGAACTATTTGGCTCTGACTCTCATAATAGGTACTCCGAAAGCAAAGCCCAGCTGAAGCATATCTTGGGATTAATGCAGGTTATTGAGAGCTTTGCTTTGTGGGTTTTGTGTGGCTGTGTTCAGCAGTCGTTGTTGAGCTTTCATGCTTTAGCTTCTCTCCGAGTGCTAAAATCTAGGTGTTCCTGAACCCTGCAGAGCAGATGGAATATAATGCTTCCAAGGAGTAAGAACTGCCACATTGGCTCACAACTGCAGGATGACACCAGACAAGAGCTGCAGCCCAAACGGTGCTAGTGGGTGTTAATTAACTATTTAGTGACCTCGGGGGAGGCAGCTGTGCTCTGTGCTTCCTGTGTGGAAAAAGTTAGTGTTACCCTGCCAATGCTGAGAAACAAGTGGTAATGTTCACATCAAAAGTTTGGACAAACTTGATACAAAGAACATAATTCTAGAACACCTTCTCCCAGGTAATGTACGATTGTTGCTTCTGAAATCTTGCAAGCATCAGATGTTGCTTTGGTGTTTGGAAAGAACTACATATTGCGATGGAGATGACTCTGGTTCCTTTCTTCATATTTGTGTGCTTGAAGGTACAAAGCTCAGCCACTTCCCAGCAGAGAGAATTTCCTCACTTGGGGAGCATAGAGAACAACTGTTTCATTCCTTCTTGCTAGTGAAGAGCTACAGAGGGGGAGGTACAGTAGAAAGGTGTACTCCTGAACTCAAGTCTTTAAATGGTAACACTGTAATCTCTTCTGATAAGAACTAAGCCTTTGCACTCTGGAGCCTAATGCATCTTACCCCTGACCATTGATCAGGATGGACATCCCAAGTGCACTTTCAAGTGTCCAGCATTTTATTGCACAAGAGGTTTAGCAGGTGGCTTGAGACATCCTTTTTGCTTTGTATCTTTTTGGTCCCTGGGAGGTGAGTCTGCCAGAACTCTGCGGTTTCAACCACTCCACCTCTGACGCCTGCATGTTTAAAAGCTACTGGTGCTCAGACTTGCCCTGCAGCGGAAGCTGGTGTCTGTCAAAAACGCTCTGGCTTTGTCTTGTGTTGTGTTGAGTTGAGTTTTCACTTGACTGATATAGATCAGGTACTGTGTATTCACAGGACACTTGGATTTGTGGGTTAAACTCTAGTTGTAGCTATTCTGCAGGACAGATCTAGGCTACAGCTGTCCTACTGTGGACAGAAAATTGCGAAGTACACACTCCTGTCTTCTCCCTGTCTCTTCTCCTTTGAGGGCAGAAAGATTAAGTGGCTTTTGGAGGATACCAGAGATGTCAAACTGAAGTAACTGCTAGTTTATCAAATTATTGAAACTCTAGGCAAGGAAACAACTGTCCTAATTCTGGAAATTGACACAATTTGCTGACAATCTCTTGCCACAGCCTGAATAAGATACCTTATGTGCTTTGCAGAAGTGGCTAAAGCCCATCTGTAGAACCATGGCAGAAAAGTAAAAGCAAAACACTGTTGCTCTTCTACTAATAAAGTAAGGGAATTGAAAGTATTTTTTCAGATATAAAAAGCATTTATGGTATTGCACAAAAACATAGAGCTTGGTATCTGTGCTTTTTTTTTTGACACTGCTAACTTCTGTAGCTTTAAAGTGTTAGATTTTGACTCCTGCATGTTTTCTCATTCAGTGCTGGAAGTGAGTTAATGAAGTCAGTTACTGAAAAAACAAACCCAAACCCACCAAACCCTAGAAGCAAATGAGCACACAATACTTCCTAGCCTTTAGAGAAACTCATCAACTGGTCTATCTTTTCATTAAAAATTCATTTGGCTTATAACTGAAAATCATCCTTGACTACCTATAGGGATGCTGGTTTGGCTACATTGGGATTAAATTCCTGCCTGGTCTTTCCCTCTATGTGAGAGACTTATGGAATCAATTCAGAACTTGAGGCAGAAGCCTTGCTGTATTTAATAATTGTATCTTGATCATGTGTTCCCTCTGGACTTTGAGTTCTTTGCTCTAAGCATCATTGTCCTTTAGGGACTGATGTTCAGTCTTCCTACGTGTTTTGGTACAAAGTGCCTTGCATGCGAGTCTGTGAGAACTTGACAATACCCCAGTGGAAAAATTTACAGTGACTTACCTACTGCTGCATGGAGCGTCTGGGGTTACTGAGTTCTCTGATCCTTACCACAAAAAGGTCAGACAAGTGTCTACAGTAAATTTTCTATCAAATAAGTCCCTGTAACAGGCAGTATGTATTTGTGACAACTGCACTGATCTCTCTAAGCAGTGTTAATGCTAAGTTTGTTACAGTAGAGGACTTTGTGCTAGAGATATGATCTACTCTAGCATGATACGTTAAAGGCAAGCAACCCTTCATGGTTTCTAGGAAATTGTCTTAAAATTACTATTAAAATGAGAAGAGAAGGGCACACTTCAGTCATTAAAACTGGTACAGCTGTGCAGCCCTGTGGTTTCTAGTTACCTGCACATTCCTCTATTGGCTCACTGCTGATTGAAAAATTTCATGCCCAGGGAACAGTCGTGTGAACTGCATTGAGTGCAAACTCTTTTTGGCAATCTGGAGATGGGAAAAGACTCAAAGAGCCCACACTGGTTGCTGATACTCAATATTTAGGGGAGTTTGTGAGCATTCTGGTATCACTAAAAAGATGTGAAACTGGATCTGTCAAGGTCTAGAAAGTTTCCAACATACCAATGGTGCAAATGTGATTTGCTCTGTCACTTGGATCTCGTATTGGGCTCTTAGTTAAAGGAATAAGCTTGTATATCCAACTGTTTTTGTTGGAGAATGGAGGTGGTTGTACCAAGCTACCTCAGTGTTTCTGTTATGAAGGTGTCTTGCTCATCTTAACCAAAGAGGAAGTGGCTAACACCATAAGCCAGATACAGTTTAATCACTTAAAGCAAGCTGATTTCTAACTGCTCCAGTAATGGGTTACACCACAAGATATATGTGTATATATATATATAATGAAGAGCAGCTGATTGCCAAATTCATTTTTTAAGTAATCTTCAGTCATTCAAACAGAGCAGCACTAAACATAAACTGCTAAGTAGCTTTGCCCTGACTGTAAACTTGATCATCAGACCTAGTTTTAGGTTTTTTCTTCCTGGCTCAGTTGAAAAAGGCCCAAAGGAACAGTGTGGAGGTGGATGATATGCTGTGTTACAGAAAGAACAAGTTTGTGCTCCCACAGGTTTAATATGCTCAATGTCTGGAATTGTCCATCAGTAGAGAATCCCTGGGGCAGTTCCTACCTTTCCTGCTGCAGTATAAAATCTTTTTTGGTACATGAAGCCAAGGTCAGGAGTTTGAAGGGCACATGGAAACTCAAGCTTAGAGTAGAAAAGAGGACCAGGGTTGGTACTTCTCAGATATGTAGATGATGTGCATTTGGCATCTTGGACTTGATGACAAGCCTCTGAAGTACCTTTTCTTATCCAGGTACTGAGTGGGCAAAGAGCACATTAGGATTGCTGATTAACATTGTCACTGGAAACTGAAAACTACAAAACCATAAAACAGATATGGGTAATCTAACTCTGGTCAGTCTGGACTCAGAGCCACAAATTCTGACTTGGGGTCCTGGCTGAACTTACTAAGGGTTTGCAAAATACCTTCAACTTCCTTGGAATTGTAGTTAAAGGGTAACTTTATGCATTGCTTCAAGATGCCTAGTATTTGTCTTGTACATGGTTTTAGTTAGTTGCTAGCTGACATATTATCTCCTGGCTGAGGTGCTTTGATTCTGTATGAAGGTCTTTGAAAAGGTGTATTCATGTTGCAAAGTGTGATACGTTGTGTCCTATGTAGCTGTTCAGACACTAGCAAAGATAAATTGAAGAGTTCAGACAAAAAGCAGTCTTTTCTCTTGGTGATTCAATCTTAAACAGATCAGAATATTTTGAAGATTAAAGTATTTGCTAAGGGAGAAGGATCAGGTAGATGTCTGTCTCTTATAAGAAAGTCTGAATTCTCAGTTTTCACTTCCCTTGAAAGAAGATACTTTGGAGTTTGCAAGCAGCAGCAGTGTTTCTGTATTTCCCAGCTGGACTTCCATTGCACTCATTGACTTTCTGATCACCATTTTCTAGTGGGAACGAACTTTCACAGTTTTGAACTTGTGCTCTATCTCATGCTGAACATGTTGTCAGCATCTGAAATGCTTGTCTAGCATGAACCCTGCTTTCCAGTAGTAGCAGCTGACAATGAGGATTCTGCTTGTCCTGCAGACTCTTACGTGTAGGTGTAACAAATGTAATTTATCAATACTGTTACTATTTCAGAAAAACTCTTTCTATTGGACCGTTACAATTTTAAGGAGTTTTCTCATTTCCAGTTATTCACATCATTGAACTGTAGGCATTTTTTAGTTATACTTAATTTGGGAAATTATAAATATACTGGTTTTTTCCTGGGCAGATTTGTTTTACTCTTGAATAGAAAGAATCTGTTATTTGTCTGACTTCATCAGGCTTCAGCTTTTTGTGGAGGTGGATGCAGGATAGATTAAGATTTATGGGGACAGGTGACTTGAGATCTCTTAAGAGGCTTAAGACATTGCATAAGCATGCTTCATTATTATACCAGGACTCTTCAGGGGCAAACTGCTGAAATGATTTGCAGTACATATTGCTTAACAAGCTACTTAAGTAACCATGGCTCATAGGTATTTAGAGCTTCTAACTCAAGTCTACTATACCTTCTGTTTATTTCAGGTTCCACTCTGGCTCCACTGATCCAGCACAATGATNCAACAGCTCCTACCCCAGCAGGGTTACATGGGCTTTTTACCAGATGGCCTTTGCTGTCACTGACTTCTTCCTGTATTTCAAATGCACTGTATCAGCTTTGAAACTAGTGCCACATTTCAAGTAACTGGGCAAGGAGTAGCACTCAATCTTATTCAAGGTCTCTCTAATATGTAACCTGTAATGGCCATCTAGAAAATTCCTCGGCATACTACTGCGTAGATCAAAATCAGGAAGGAAAAGGACTTCCCTAAAAATGAAATACTATTAAAATGCTTTCCAAAGGATTGCTGAAAGAATGGCTCAGGAACAAATGACATTTCATCTGTTCTGCACTGTTTCATAACCATGTTCTGTTCCTAGGGAGGAGCCAGAAGAAGTGCAGTCTTGACAGATAATAACCTGGTTTCTTATTACTTTGAAGATGCGAAAACCTTGTATGAAGTTTTCCAGAGAGGACTGTATGTTTCTGGTAAGCTTTGCATCTGCTAGTTAGCACTTGTTTATCACAAATAAATAAAACTTTTACAAGCTCCTTTTCTTTGCATCTTGGCTGTGGTAATAATTCAGGCTACCAAAAGCTATTTTAGCCTTTTGTGGTGTGGAGAGACAAGTGACTATGTTGCTCCCTGTCCCAATTTAGCAAATTTAGCAATAGTTTTAGCTGGCAGACTGGGTGGGAGTAAACATCAGAAGCATAACATGGTAGAGTTCAGTCAAGAGTCACCAGACACTAAACATCATAGGAACTGGGAGGGAAATATCTTTACTTTGTCTTATGATTTGAAGTTTACTATAAAATTACTGTCTGTTTACAACTGATACGAATTTGTGCATATCACTTTGGGTCCTGTGCATGGAAATACGTGATAGTTTGTAAGCTATTTCAAGCTCATGTAGGTTGTGAGGTTGTAGGTTGTGGGGACATAGTCATCAGATCTTGGAAGTATGTATTGCTTAAAAGGATAAAGCCAACAGTCTTACCATCTTGGTCTGGATATCCAAACTGCACTGTGCTCCATGCAACCTTTCCCACTTAAAGTGCTGTATTGAAGTGTTCTGCAACTTCAGTACTGAGCTTTGAAATCATTTTTCTGAACTCTCCCATTAGGAAATGGTAACTGTCTAGGCTATAGAAAACCCAAGCAACCTTATCAGTGGCTGACCTACAAACAGGTGAGTTTATATGTCACTTACTATAGTAAATGACAGATGACTTAATTTGGGATACTGTCTTGTAACACTAAAGTGGGGAAAAACTATCTTACAGGCTTTAGACAGAATGCGATACCTGGGATCAGGGCTGCTGCAAAAAGGATGCCAACCATCATCAAAACAGTTTATTGGCATTTTTGCTCAGAATAGGCCAGAGGTAAGCAACAAATTGTATATTTTTTGCCACATTATTCTGACAATTTGGGGTGAGAGTCTGTATTTAAGGAGCTTGAGGTCACATGAGGAACAATCACAGCACTTCCTTCCAGTTCATACTGCTCCAAGCATGTAATACAATGGTCTTGAACACTCACTACTCTGTGAGTGTGCTCCTTACATGACTCCCCCCACTACTGTGGGCATGGGCTAGTCAAGCTATACAAAATCTCTGGGCAATCCTGTCTTGAAAGCTGCTGTTTTTCCTTAACTGTGTTTTTTTCTATCTTCAGTGGATCATTTCAGAGTATGCCTGCTACACCTACTCAATGGTTGCTGTTCCACTCTACGACACCCTGGGGCCAGAGGCCATTGTGTATATTGTTAACAAAGGTAAATATTGACTCCCAGTCTTTCATAATGACTTTTCTAAGAAACTTTGTTTTGAGAGGGCTAAGTTCAAGGCAATTTGATGCAAAAATCAGTAGCTTTAGCCTTACTGCTCTTATACTTGGTTTCTTAAATGAAGCTGCTTTGCAGAGTGCATGGTTCAATGCCTAGAAGAATCCAGTGGGCTTCCTATGTCTCCCAGTGTCTTGATTGCAAGTCCACTGGAGGACCTGCTAGATCCTGCAGAGCATTCTGCAATCGGAATGCTCAACTATTTGGTATTTGAGGTTTTGAAGTCTTGAACTCCCACACTGCCAAATAATTAGGCAATGCAGATAGGCTTGCATGCAAATTAGGATTAGATGTGTCTCTCTGATTTAAAGTTGTAGGATGAAAAGAGTGGAGGAGTAAAGATACAGTATCTAAAACTGTTTAGTCTATCTGGCTAGTGCCTGTTGTTCTACAGAAGCAACAATTAACATGCCATCATGGAAGAAACTGGTGAGGAAGCCGAAATAAATCTTCAGACTTTCTTCCCCCAATCTTAGGAGAGATATGGGGGGAAATAAGTATCCACTACTGTCACAGTGATCGGGGATCCACCCAACAAACAGGACTTCCCAAGCAAAATCCCTTCAACAGTTATGCTTGTGAGCCTTGCAAACAAGTCTTGCTGTGACTTACGGGAAAGAGCATGTTTAGGCAAATCCAGTTCCTCTGCTGACTTGATGGAAAATCCTTTTGTAACTGTGTAAAACTCACTTGTACATGCAGGAGAGCTCAGGTATTAACTTAAGAATTTCAGCTACTTCTTTCAATCAGGCATAAATTTATTTGGATTTAAAGAAGATGGGTAAACCTAAACAATCAGTCAGGTCTATTTTGAACCCTTATGGAAATACCAATAGTTTAAATGCGTGTCTTGACTGTAAGTGAAGATATTTGTCTTCAGTTCCTCAGCATTTGACCTTACTTTGACCAAAATTAAGATTCTAGCTCTACAGTGATGGTAGGAGGAACATTCTAAGCACTGTAAAATAATCACTAAATCCATGTGAAGAAATGCAAATGGCTTTGTAACAAACCAAGGCTATGTTCTAAATGTGTGTGCTACTGACCTGTTACTAGCCTCATGTCTTCTAAACAGACTCCTGAAATGTAATTTCTTTTCTTTAGCTGACATAAATGTAGTCATCTGTGACACACCCAAGAAGGCAGAGGTCTTGCTTGAGAACTGTGAGCAAAAAAAGACCCCAGGTCTGAAGATTATTATCCTCATGGATCTCTTTGATAAAGAACTCAAGGACAGAGGAGCTAAAGTGGGAATTGAAATTTTAGCACTGCAGGAGGTTGAGGTAGGTGACTAAAGGCTTCTGCTTGATCTTGCTGAGGAATGCCTTGCCAGCTAGACATCTTGAACTTCTGAGGCAACAATGACACTTTAATGCAAGTATTATCCAGTTGTCACACCTGTAGCTGAGATCTTGGTGAACAGGTGTTTTCAGACTTGATGTATTTACAAAAATGGACTTGCAGATTTCAAACCACTGACTAAAGATATGTCTATGAGCTGTGTGCAGTCAGTATGCATCAAACTGGATTTGCTTAGTGTGCGGTGCAGTTGTAACAGGATTTAACAGGGTTCTAAGCTGCAGTTCAGTCAAATTGAAACTATAAGTGCAAAGTACTGGTTGCGTAGACATCCCAATACTAGGCTTAATCTTTCAGGTATGTAAAGTATGTGACATGTGGCCTATGTCAAATGAAACAAAATATCTCCACTCAGAATTTCCAAGTTCTGATCACTTTCTACACACTCAAATTTGAGCTGTCCACAACTGCAGTAGTCAGTTTTTCAGAGTTGTGTCTACTGAATTCAGGAATTCATCTTGCTGAATGAAGAAGAGTATCAAGAGAGAAAGTAAAAACAAGTGTTGGACTTAAAATAGAAGTGCCTATTCATCTACTGTTGCACGTCTGCTAAGCTGTGTTTTTTTTCTCTAACACAGGAGCTGGGAAGAAACAACAACAGAGAACCAGTTGTAAGTATCTCTATGGAACAGTTATAAACTTTCAAGACTAGCCTCTGAAAAGGCTTCTTGCCATACGGGTAATAGAGGTGGGTGGGTTTTTTTGTTATTGTGAACCCGAATTCCTGGATCATCGCAGTTTAGGAATTTTATGTAAATACTGATAAGGATCATAATCCTGACACTGACCTTATGTGGCTTTTTCGCTTTAGCCTCCTAAGCCTGAAGATCTTTCTGTTGTGTGTTTTACCAGTGGAACCACAGGTAAGAGATGTATAATATAGTGATGCTTCCCCACTGAAACAGGCTTCCTATGCAGATTTCCAGCACAAAAATAGGAAATACTAAGAATATGGAGGTAAACCAATAGATTAGAGCAGTGTCAAGCCACTATTACAGTTTTACTTGGGACATTGTCACTACAAGTAAAAAGACAAAGTTTCTTAGAACTAGAGGCAGGAGCAGCCAAATTCATGTTGTCTTACCCTATGAAAAATGCAAGTCAATTAATGTCCAAGAGATTGGTTGTGTAACTGTATATGTATTTTGATCCACAAGGGCTAAAAAAATAAAGAATCTTGTTCAGCATTTTCTGTGCTACTCCCAATTACTGTGCTATTCCAGTAGCCATTTCCTCTATGTAGTATCTGCAGATGAAAGCATTCAATCTGAGACATATCCAGGCTGTGAGTTTAGTACCAATATAGTTCAGACTGAGCCAAACAAAACATGGGAAACTGAGCAGAAGCAGTCAGAGCCACAGCTGACTTTGCTTGATCTCTCCAAAGGTAACCCTAAAGGAGCCATGCTGACACATCAAAATATTGTTTCAAATGCTGCTTCCTTTCTTAGATGCGTGGAGGTAAGCTACTGCTATTGGTGATCTCCAGGATATGTCCCTCACTCATGAAACCAGCTTTAACTGTTCACTTCCACAAACTGATGCTCTTCTAAGGACTCATATTTCAATGGCACAACAATATTGCAAGAAACACGCTTTAACCTTGAACAAGAACTTCTATGTAGAAATTACTCTAGAATGAGTCAGTCCTAAATGCCAAAAGTACTAAACCACCCTATTTCAAGTCTTGCCAAAACATAAAACTAATTTTGATCTCATGTGGCTGAGTGACAGCTGCAAGTTTTGAAGGTGTGGATAAGTCAGAGTTGCTTTCATCATTTGAAGTGTCTATCTCAAAGTACTCAAATTGGTCCAAACTTTATTCACTTTCTATTTAAGAGTAACTCAAGAAGGCATAGGGAATGCTAATCTACTTCTTTTTCTTTCCCCTCTAGAACACAATTGAATTTTCAAGTTCAGATGTTGTCATCTCCTACCTTCCCTTGGCTCACATGTTTGAGAGAGTGGTACAGGTATGCACAGATAAATATATCTGAGTTTTTATAAATCAAACTATAGTAAAATATATGATAGCAATCTCAAAATCCATTCACACAATAACTGTCCTACAAGTGGGCACTGAAAGTCTTGCTGCTTTTCACAAACAGATAATTATGGCTAATGAAGCTAAAAAGTGCCCTTGACTAAGCTTAGTCTGGTCAATTTTTAGGCTGTGCTATACAGCTGTGGAGCAAAAGTAGGCTTCTTCCAAGGAGACATCAGGTTGCTAACAGATGACATGAAAACCTTGAAGCCAACACTATTTCCAGTTGTACCAAGGCTGCTCAATAGAATATATGACAAGGTACGTGAAAAATTTTAGCTAAATTATCTTGGTGTTCATATATCTAAGCAAGCATATAAAGTAATATTGAATGTGTTGTAACATTGCTTCATAACAATTACTTTTTAGCAGGAAGAATTCTTTAAAATCTTCTCTGAGGAGACAGAAAGAGTCCTGGGATCTGGAGTATAAGAACAGTGTATCCAGTCGTGACTGGGCTAAGGTTGTTGCTGTTTAGAGACAAAAAACTTGTTTACTTTCAGAATGCAAATGAAACAAGCGCAAAGCTAGAAGGATCCTTGTTCCTCAAAGCTATAGCTACAGTGTGTCTGCAGTAACATGAATTAATAGTCTCTTGGGTCTTCTGCTAGACACAGCAGTGATGAAGACAGATCTTAGAACATTGAAGTAAGATATGGTGCCTCTCAACAAAGCAAGAATGGGAGGTACACGTGTGAGTTAAACCCAAGAGTCACTGGTGCTTTTCCCTGCAGATACAGAGTGGTGCAAACAGCCCAATGAAACGTTTCCTGCTGAACTTTGCTGTGACTATGAAGATGGCTGAAATAAAACAGGGTATCATTCGGAATGACAGCATTTGGGATACGCTAGTCTTCAAAAAAGTTCAGGTAAGTTATTCCAAGTGTAAGTAAGCTGAGCAATGTTATATTGGAGGATCTGATGGCTTGTATTTCACTCCCAGGAGACCATGGGCGGAAGAGTGCGTATAATGGTAACAGGAGCAGCCCCTATATCTCCCTCTGTCCTGACATTTCTTAGAGCAACATTAGGCTGTCAGGTAAGCCGAGTTGTTGTTTAAAGCAAGACCTGTTTGATTATGCCCAAATAAGTGACCAATCACATAGCTGTGGTCCTGCCCAGCTCGTTCATGGGGAGCTTGCTGTCAGTTTTGTGTATTTAGAGGCTGCTTCATCCAAGTTAACTGTAACAGGAAAAAAAATCTGCAGGGCTGACTTCAAACTACACTACCAAAAAACTATGCTGTAGGCTCTGGGAAGAGAAATGGAACAGCAGAAATAGGAACTTGCAGCACTCAAAGTCAGGCAGATGCCTCTGAACTTTGTAGCTTATCCTGTCATTGAATGAGCTCCCAATGTAGCACATTTGAGAAGAGAAAATGAGGTGACATGAGCAAGGTTTGCATAGGTGAACTTGAACATCTGGTTACACCTGTAAGATCAAGGTATCTTAAATGCTAACCGTCTTGGCTTGCTTTGTAAGAAGACTTGAGCATGGGCATAATTGAAATGGAGCTCTTTCACACTAAGGACTTGATGTTCAAATAATATTCATCCTTTCTCACTCAGATCTTTGAAGCTTATGGCCAGACTGAATGCTCAGCTGGATGCACTTTCTCAATGCCTGGAGACTGGACAACAGGTAAGGTAGCCAAAGTCTCCTAGAGTTGTCAGCAGAAAGAGGCACTCAAGCTAAAGTGCTCTACTGGTTTTAGTTTAATGGAGATTAAGTCATGGGTATTTAACTGCAAAGTGATTCTTGGTAATCACCAGTATACTTAATAGGTAGTAAAATTCTTGCCTCAAGTCATTGAAGGGATCCCTTGTGTGAAGTGACATAGCTCAGCTTGGGCTCTGTCCCAGCATATAGGAAACAAATATACAGAGCTGAAATAACTGAACAGAGACTTCCCAAATGGCTTTAGAATCTAGCTTTATCTCCCAAATTACATATTTGACTCAAATTATTATGACTAAAATAATGGACATAATACATACTTGAAAATCCACTTTAGTACAGTGGTGAGTGTTCCCACCTCTCATGTGGGAGACCAGGGGTTTGATTCCTGCCAGGGAGGCAGTGGTGCTGTTTAAGAGTTGGACTCTGATCCCTGTGGGTCCCTTCCAACTCAGAATATTCTGTGATTTAACTGAAGGACTACCTGACTCTGAAGATTTATCTTTCATAAGTAAGGATTTTTTTAATATTGGATATTCTTAATTTAAAAGTTCAAGTCACCATATTTGGGAACACAGTTACTGCAGAGCTGTAATGAGGATTAAATATAAATGAATACCAGGGTCTATGAGGGATTTCTGTGGAGGCAAGTGTGGTTCACGGTTGGTGTGGCTGATTACATCAATAGTGCTCTAAGCACCGAGACTTAGCTGCTGCTTGTTCTACACTAACTGTTTGAAAATATTGTAGCATTACAGTAACTTTCAGTAACATTTGATGGGAGACTCCTTTAAACAGTAGTGGTTCCTGCTAAAGCCGTGAACAAAGCCATTAATTATCTACTATCACTGCAGTCTTGTTTTCCCCCTCTTAGGCCACGTTGGAGCCCCTCTGGCGTGTAATATTGTAAAACTAGATGATGTGGAAGAAATGAGCTACTTTTCTTCTAACAACGAAGGGGAGGTAGGTGCCATCTCCTGTGCATGTCAGGAAATACTGAAACTTAAGACCTGGTGACTAACAATGTTCTGTTCTTGCTATAGGTCTGCATTAAAGGAGCAAATGTATTCAAGGGTTATCTGAAAGACCCTGAGAAGACAGCAGAAGCAATTGACAAAGACGGCTGGCTCCACACTGGAGACATAGGGAAATGGTTGCCAGTGAGTGATTGCTTAATACAAATCATCCCTCAGAAGTCAGTTTCTGTTAGTTTACAGTAATCTCAAAAAATTGAATTCTAGGATAAAAGCCTTTACACAATAGTTTATCATTCATCAGATAACTCCAGGCAAAGCTCCAAAGACCAATTAGGTTACAAGATCTCAAATAACACCTGCTTGGGCTTTAGTTAAGACTATTCTTCACTGTAGAAGCGACATAATAAGGTGTCTTGGTTTCTGTCAGAGAGTATAAAGGAGCTGTCTAACCTTGTCCTGAGCTAACTGGAGAAATGATACAAAGTGCCCTTTCTCTCTGTAGAGCGCGAAGACCAGTTCTAGACCAGCACGTTGCTTTCATACAACAAACCAAAGCCTGTTTATCCTTTCATTGTTATATAAGCAAGGCAGTGACTTGCAACTAATGACCTTCACTTTTAACTTCTAGAATGGAACACTGAAGATCATTGATAGAAAGAAGAACATATTTAAACTTGCACAAGGAGAATATATTGCTCCAGAGAAGATAGAAAATGTCTATGTTGGAAGTGCTGCTGTAGCCCAGGTCTTTGTACATGGGGAAAGCCTGAGGGTAAGTGATGTTAGGAGTGAACATCCTGCAAGATTCTTCTCACAATGAATTCTGGGTGACTGGGGCACAAATGTATGCATGTACAAGAGTCTTTGAACAAGATCTGCTCCTGAGAGTACCATGTTTATAGGAATATGCTTTCAGACTTACAGACTTCCCAACTGAAAGCCAGCATCAAGTTGCAAGCTGAATCAAGGCTAATTACATACTTTTATGGGATTAGTATGTCAGGTCAGCTCTGTACAGTCTGGAATCATAGAATAATCCCCTCTGCAATGAGCACAGACATCTTCTAGATCAGATTACTCAGAACCCCATCCAGCCTGACACTGAATGTTTCCAGGGATGGGGCATTTACCACTTCCCTGGGCAACCTGTGCCACTGTTTCACAACCCTCCTGTCCTTACATCTACTACAATTTTACTGGTTTATAGTTAAAAAACATTACCTCTTGTCCTATTGCAACAGCCCCTACTAAAAATTTGTCCACATCTTTCTCATAAGCCCCCTTTTAGTATTGAAAGGCAGCAATAAGGTGTTTCTGGAGCCTCCTTTTCTTCAGGCTGAACAACCCCAACCCTCACAGCCTTTCTGCATAGCAGAAGTGTTTCTCCATTCCCTTGCCACAGAGGTGTCACATATAGTAGCACTGTCTCAACTCTCAGTGACCCAAAAGTCCTTGTAGGTACCTTTGAAACTCTGAAAATAGATGGGGATGTAAATGTATTATGGAAACACTGTTCACAATCAAGTTCACAGACATTTAATGTGCCTTATCATGTCTCAGTATGACTACTTCCACTTGTTTTCAGTCTTTTCTAATAGGTATAGTGGTTCCTGATGCTGAAATGCTTCCAGAATTTGCAGCAAAACTGGGAATAAAAGGTTCCTATGAAGACCTCTGCAAAAATCCAGTGAGTGGCTTTGTTTCTAGTGAGTTAGAGACAGAATTTAATTCTGACATCCAATCTTGCATTGCTCTAATGTTGTTCTATCCACCTTTTGGGTAAATGAAACTGAGTCATGTTTTACAGTGAAAACTGGAGCTGAGTATAGGTGTCCCTTGATGTTTCAAGGGCTATTTCTACTTCTTTTCCAATAAAAAGATAGACATGACCTTGAATTGGCCTCAGTATGAGAAATGTGGAATGTTGGAATGTGTATTCTTGCGAACCTCTGTTCTCCCTGACTTAGCAATGGTTATGGTCCTGTGTTGCAATTACAAAATGGCAGCTTTACCCACTCTGCTTCTGCTCTGTTTCTTCTAGGCAGTGAAGAAAGCTATTTTGGAAGATTTGATCAGACTGGGGAAAGAGGCTGGCCTTAAATCCTTTGAACAAGTGAGTACTTTCAAATCCTGCTTGTCACAAGCACCTGCATTGCTAACAAAATGGCTGGGAAGGCTTCATTCTTCTTACTGACTGTGCTGGGATGGGACCTGAGGCAGCTGCTCCCAACAAATGATTGAAGCAGTCAGTGAAACATTGGCTGCCTGTCTCTTGACCAAGAGATCAGTGCAGGCTGTACAGGGCACCAGTAGCAATTGCCATGAGATGGAGTGGAAATTCACAATAGGCTGCAAGGGCTATTCTGTGGTTTCACCCCCTTGCTGTGTCAGCCAAAAGCAGTTGGACTTCCATGAAAAAACAGTTTATTTACTGGATCTTTGGGACTGAGTTCTTGCACTGAGCTCTCGGAAGCTTGGAAGAACTGTTGTTTTCTGTGAGTGCCATGTGCTAAATTATTTTCCTTTAACAGGTTAAAGATCTGTACATCCACACAGAGATGTTCTCTGTTGAAAATGGACTCTTGACACCAACACTGAAGGCAAAGAGAGCAGAGCTTGTTAAAGTCTTCCAGGAGCAGATTGAGGCCCTCTATTCATCAATACAGGAATAAGTGGCCAGTTTAATTTAAACTGCATGAATGAAGTATCCAAATAAATCTGTGACACTACATGACCTATGGAGAACATGGGCACAAGTGCAGTGGAGGAAGGAGAACGTAAATTTGTTTCTGATATCCTGGAAAAAATGACTTGAAGATGGCTATAGTATAACTGACAACTGGCAGTGTCACATCCTGAAGGACTAAGCATTGGCTGTCTTAGGCAAACCCAGAACTTCCATCTTCCTTGGACTGTGACTGAAGTGCAAGAACATGTGTGAGCCTCAGCATTTTTAAGACAGCTGTATGCATTTCTCATTGCCAAAAGCAGATCTTGTTCTCCTGCTCAAAATATGAGCTCAGATTGAACACAGTATGAATTGAAACCAACATCTGTTCAGCAAATACAGACGTGAATTTCCTGTTCCTAGCCCTGGATCACATGGTATATGCTGTTTCTACTGAAAATGAGTGATCTGGCATCAACTGGTTTACAAAGTACCTGTGGCTACAGCAAATATAGTTAATACTTTAGTATGGGAGGCACTGGATCTGTTTCTGCATGTTTTCAAATGAACTGGCAGTGTTCAAGCCTTTACACTCGTGAGTTTGAACCTAACAAGTAGAAAACTTTAGCTATCAATCCTAAGGATATAGGACACAATAAATTGTAACTGCACAATCAAACCAAACTCTGTGTGAGTGACTTGTTTCCCTGCCACAACTCCATTGTCAGCTGGAAGGTTTACTGCTAGTTCTGTATGGCTGCAGCTAGAACACAAGTGCTGCAAGAGGCTGACTTGTTTGTTCCCAATGCTGTCACTGGTCAGACACAGCTCAAGCCATAAGGCAATAAGGTAGGATAGTCCAGATATTGTTCCTCTACTTAACTTTCCTTTCCTTGTAGTAAGGGAATATGTGCCAAAGTTTTCTGTATAAATTCATTGTTTCAGCTCAGCCTATCTCATGAAATAACACATTATATAATTTCTTTGGCTTAAGCAGCTGATTTAGGAAAAGTTTCATCTTGTCTAAATCACTTTCTATCTTCCATCTTCAATCAGTCTGTGCTGACTCTGCTGAGAGCTCCTTCCTGTCCCTGCAGTAGCTTGCATTATCAGTTCAGAAGACAATGCAGGTACAAAGGTTCCTAAGATGCTGAAAGTACATGTAAATATGCTTAAAGCAATGACATAAGAGTTACTGATGGGCTAATCTTTTCCCCCAGGTGCCACTGGGGAGAAAAAAAAAGAACCAGATAGAAGAAAAGTGCACTGAAACTGGTTTTGGACACAAAAGTGAGCAAGTTGGTTAGGGACAGTAACTCTAGTGTAGCTGAGTATGAAGGTAAATCTCATCTTAGGCTGCCAGCACCAGAACAAGAGGACATGGCCTTAAGCTACACCAGGGGAGGTTTAGACTGGATGTTAGGAAGAGGTTTTTCACAGAGAGAGTCATCGCTCATTGGAATGGACTGCCCAGGGACCATGGAGGAGGTGGTGGAGTCACCATCCCTGGAGGTGTTTAAGAAAAGATTGGATGAGGAGCTCAGTGACATGGTCTAGGCGATGGGAGGCTCAGATGCATGGAACGTGGTGCCTGTGGCTCCAGGATTGTGACTTCAATCCCTGGGTGAGTGCTGGGTGCGGAGTTGGACTAGATGATCCTTGGGGTCCCTTCCAACTCTGAATATCCTGTGAACCTGTGAGCTTGAGGCTGATGCTGTGATGCCACCTGCTGCAGTGCCTGGGAAGTACTTTTGTTGAAACAATAAACAGTGACACTTCCCTGCAGCGATCTGCTTTCATGTTGAAGCCCAGCACGCTGTGGTGGGTTCTTCAACTAGTGTCGTTCAGATAGCAATCATAATGCTTCAGTCAGCTCAGAGAGACATCCTATTTGTGAACTGAGTAGAGAAGGCCTCCTTTCCTGTGCCACAGCTCAGAAAGTAGTAACTTTGTACAGGTCACTTGCTGATACAGTAGAGCTGCTTTCCTTTTTGGAAAAGGAAACACCTCAGTCTCTGAACTTGGTTTGCTCCTAGTGACAATCAAGCCTCTTCTCACAATGGCAAACTGCAGTGCTTTAGATTTTTCATGTGTGCACCACCTGCATGTAGTTGTTACAAAGAGGAATTCAATGGGCAAGGGCCTGAACAGTAAAACACATATAGCAATTCAAATATAAGTTGGTCAGAAGCTGCTCACTTGGGTGGCACTTCTGCTACATGAACTGCTTCCACATCGACTTGAAGTGAAAACAGGAGTAATTTAGGCACGTTTGCATTGACGTGGTGCAAAAGTTACTTCAGGCGATTCAGCACCAGAGAAACATACAGCAGGCTTGAAGCACTGTTGGTCCCAGTGAACGAAGACTTGAGCTAAGGATGGCTACAAGTACGATCAAGACGTACAATCAAGTTCAATACACTGCAACTTTTTTACCATGATACAAAGACTGGTCCTAAAATAATATCCATCCTTCTCAACTTGTTTTTGAAAGCTCTTGTCTAGTACCTGTCTGTTAGGAATTTATCAAATTGGTCTGCAGATGTGTGTACATGTTGAATTATTACATAATGTAACCAAAAACTGTAATTCACATAAGGCAGATCTTAAATGTGAGCACTGATAATAAAGCTTCCTTATACTTAACAAGTTGGAAATAACTCCTGTGTCCTGCATCAGGAATTAGACTGTCCACTTTTTGGCTCCCAAATAATGTCAGAATGAGAATTGTATACAATTCTGATATATTTTTTTTCTTTCCCTCTCTATGAAACAACCACTCTGCCTGCCACTTAGTAGTTCCTAGTTGTCTCTTCTGTTCCTGATCCAGATATTAAGTGTTCAGAGGCTTAAGGGTTAAGAGTTCACTGACTCTTAATTCATAATTTGGCTTTAATGAGATTCTTATCTCAATCCATATTCTACAAACAGCTCTAGAATAATTTTCTAATGCCATAGGCAACTCGATTTTAAAAGTTAAGTAACCTGCAGGTCACTGGCTTCCTAGTATGGGGTTTTTTCCTCCTCTTTAGTCTCTAGTTTGCATTTGAAAAACTGTGTGACATGCTTAAACTCTAGCATGAGCTTGTACTTGCTCAACTCTTAAGAGATCTGCATTACAGTCCTTCATAATTCACATATTTTGCTGTTGGCAATCACCTCCAACTTACAAGCATGAGAATGAGAGCCTGGGGTATATGGTAATATATGGTAACCTAGGCCCTCAGGTACTGGCCATAATCAGTGGTGTCACAAAGGAGAAGCTCTTTGGTTTGGAGGCCAAAGGAGGGGCAGACAAGTAGAAAACAAAATTTTCATTGATTTGGTTGCTTGCAGTACACATTTACCAGACCCAGTAACATTGGTTTTGTAAGATTGTGTTTCTGTTTTGGTGCAAAAACTGCCTAAATTAAAGGAGGTGGCTATTTCTTTATTATTAGCTTATTTCTAATTCTTTACTATTAGCTTATTTCACTCTTTTCCTTTAAAAAGGGAGGGCAGGGTTCCACTTCACAGAATCATGGAGTGGTTAAAAGTTGGAAAGGACAACTGGTTGAGGTCATCTGGTCCAACATCCCCACTCAAGCAGGGTCATTCCAGAACACATTTCACACAGGTCATTAGTTTTATTACATTGCTAATTACTGCCTGCTAATACAGACAGCAGCCATTTAATAACATTTAACTCAAGAGAAAGAGCTGCCAGCTCCCTCAACTGAAAGAAAAGGTTCTTTTTTAATCTTTGTTTGGTTCTAGACTAGATACTAATCATAAATTATTGCACTTGAGACAAAGACTATTCCATGTGGTCTGGATGTTTTTGCATTAATTTCTGCTCGTATTCCAAAAGAGCTACACCTGCAAGTATGACACACTCCTATACCTCTAATGAACCCTGATAATAAGTACCTCAGGTACCTTGTTTTCAAGAGATGAAAACCACCTGCTTTCAAACTACTAAAAATGAACACTCACTCTCCCTTGCCACAGCTCAGAAATAGCCTAGAGTATGGTTCATTTTCAGCACTCACACAGAGTAGGCAGGAGGTAACAAAAAAACCTTCCTTTCTGCTGCAGACAGCATCCAAGCAGAAGCACACAGGAGTACCACTGGCTTATCTGCATGCAGTTATTTCTATAAACAACATGGTTTAAGAAGTGCTCATGTGCCTAGGACAACTCATCCAGCTGGAGGTATACTAGCTGTTTAAAACAGTAATTTGCAAAAACTCTCAACCCGTGAGAGAACAGAAGGACCTGCTGGTACAAGTTATTCCAATTTAATGTCTTCCTACTAATAAACCGTAACAGATGTTAAAGAAAACGCATGGTTAATCACTAGTTGTAACTACTTGCAAAAATTCTCATTCTTGGCTACTGCTTCCTTTCACTCTAAGATGGATCAAAAACTGGAGGCTCTTGGGTACAGGTTCAGATGGCAGAGGGAGCAGAAGAGCACTGGCTGCAGTTTTTGCCAGTAAAAGCACAGAATATTCTCATCCCAAGAGCAAAAGTCTAACGTTGAAAAATAACTTACACTGGTGAAATCTTTACTACTCAATCCATTCACATTCCCATGCCTACAAACAAGTTCTTCTAGGTCTAAGAACAATTAAATCAACAAGTGAGTGTGAATGTATCATTTATTTGAGGTGAACAATTCACATCGTTAAAAGTCACAGGTAACAATTTTTATCTGGAATTTGAATCAGCTGTTTATTTTGTGATTTTTCAGGGGCAGCTTCAGAGAAATACAAAAGATAAGCAGCACGCATCACAATCAGATGCAGTTAAGGAAAAAACCTAGAAGTATGAACCCTCAGAATGCAATTCAAACAGCAAAAAGAAAAGAAATCCTGACTTGTGAAGAAAAAGATGCAGCTTGAAGGCAATCCACTGAATGGCTTCTTCAATTTATTGTTTAAAAAAAGTATGCAAACCATGGCACAGGCATATCCAACCTTTCCAGTTGTGAGGAAAAGAAAACCTCATCCTAACATATTCATTGCATAAGTCTAAACTAATGTACAGAAAATTTCAAGTAAAGGATTGTGGTCTGAAGTAAAAATTCCATTTTGTATTTAAAAAATTAGAAGGCTATCTGTTTTTCTTCTCTCCATCCACTGGTTGATCTGTTTCAGAGTCATACTGGTATTTTTCCACACACTTCCTAGGGAACCAGCCTCGTTCTCTTATTCCACCTTAAGACATGAAAAGTTGCATTAGCTTGGAACAGAACATGACCCAGGACAGAGGAAAAACACAGGACTGCAAGTGACATCAAGCAGTTGCCTCAGTTACATTCTCCTGTAAGGCGCAACATCTAATAATTCCTAACATTGCTGCCTGGGGATGGATGGATTCTCTCTCATGACCTAGAAGTGTTTTCAAATACAAAGTTTTCCAGTGCTCCACCTTCCTTGAGAAAATTCATCCTAATACCCTATCTGAATCTTTCTGTCCATAACTGATTGTCATAACTCCTTTCTGCACACCAGGGACACAGGGAGCAGCTAAGAAACTATTTGTACATACCCTGGGCTCTCCCCTATCTCCTATTCCTCTCCAGGTAAGCCATCCCAATTCTTCCACCTTGCCCTTGTAAATCACATTTTCTATTATTCTAAATCTTCTCATTGTTTTCCTCTCAACCCCTTATCTTCCTCTTTCTTGAGATGCAGTAGTAACTGCTTTTACTTGTGGCAGTATTTCAGCTAAGTCTCTGCCAACCTTGAGTAGGATGGAAGGATTACTTAATGCATCTGGGAGGCTGGATGCTTTTTTCTTTTTTGGAAGTATTAAGATTTTAAGATTATTTTAAGATTATGATTGAGTCCTTTCTCCACAGAAGAACTGCTACTTAATCATTGATTTTGCCATCTTGTTATAGTGCAGCTTGTTACTCCTACGTATTTATAGCATTTTGCTATAAATTCCTAACAAATTTCATCCTGTTTTTGAAGTCTAGAGTTCCAAAACGCCAATGTTATTTTGAATTTTAATTCACCAAGATCTCCAAAGCAGCAGTAATATTTTAACATCTTCAACACCTGTAGTTCTTAGGTTTTATAAATGCACATTAAAGTCTTTGGAAATTATTCCAAACCAAAGTGTCTCTTTGGTTTTAAGATATACCCAGATTAATTCCAGGTCTTATACAAGGTATGTGGATAGGAAATTTGGACGTGTTTGAGACAGATCACCATTTAAGCACCAAAAAAAAAAGTCATCATTAACCTCTTTAGAGTCTAAAAGTCTTAACTTTGTCTCCCTTTCACTACTAGATGAGTGTTCTGCCAGTCTGAGTCATTTAATGTTTAACAAAACTGGGAAGTCTATCAGATGTAAAGAGTAAAAACTGTGGATATGGTTTTAGAGTGGAGAGAAGTTAATGCCAGTAAGGACACATCATTATATATTTTTAGAACTGAACATATAATACCAGACACATTACTAGAGATCCACAAAATTGATTTGCAATTTTCAACAGAAAAAGTGAAAATAACAGCTTCATACCATCAGCAGCTGAGTCGAGAATCTTCTCACCATACATCCAGTGTCTGGGGGAAAAAAGTGTAACAGGTTAGATGCCAGAACTCATCTCCATAGCTCTTTAACCAAACATAAGGTGGAGCCACTAACTTTAAGCCTCTTGTGGCTAAAATCAGATCCCCTTTACTCAGTGCAATTCGAGGTTCTTCAGTGCAGGGTGTTGTGAAGAATGTTTTAAGACCTTTAGTCACAGGGCAGCAGACACCACTGTAATCCTCTATGGCTCGATACCGCACCTACAAATTTCAACAGAACATGGCAATGTATTATTTTAAGGGGTTATGGCCTTGCTGGCAAGTTTCATACGTAAAAAATCAGTTCAAGTATATCATTGGATTTGAGCATAACGACAACAGCTGTCAAAGAGATGCTGAATGCTAAATTAACTGCTTAATGATGACGCAAAGTCATCATTATTATCACATTTCTTCCTATCTGGAAACTAAGATCCAAATGCAAAGAAGGCTAAAGGCTAAGTTTAATTAAACAGAGGTTGCTATACATTTTATGTGCGGAAGCAAAGTCTAAATTTAATTGCTAAATTTAAAAATCAAGGAAAAGAAAATGTAATTATTTGCTAAGATATTATTTATACTGAACTTTAAAGTTAAGACAAATACTTACACTTCTTACTCGCTTGTCTGCTTTCTGTTTCAGTTGCTCTATCTACAAACGATTATAAATAGAAATTTAGGCAGTGTTTATTTTAAAAGGGTATGTGTATTCAATACAAAATGACGCCAGGTATTGAAACTATTAAACAAACCCAGGAAACAGTAACCTTTAGAAGCACTCATAACTTTTTAGTCTATCAAAAATGGGAGAACATTTCACAGAACTTCTGTATATTTATTTCTAGCCAGGCTGTTTTAGTTATGCTAAAAGCTGGCCTATTATTGCAAAGGAAAGCAGAAAGTAGTGGGGAGAAATAACTTGAGATATCACTGAAGACCAATTACCGTCAGACTGTATTGATGACATCCATCTCTAACTGGCCAGTCCAGCCCATCTCCCTCAGGAACCCCAGACCATGTAAACACTTGCTTGAAGTTCTTCCATTTACTTCCCGTATCATAGGGAAAAACAAAGGTCTCACCCGTTTGGTAATACTGGATTCTGTCTTTGGCCTAGAAAATAATTAAGAAATGCAGCACATAAAGTCACACCCTGCAAACTGCAATCAGGCAGCAATTATTAAGGTCAGGTCGCAAGTCCTGCATGGGTCCATGAGACCTAAAGACAAGTATTTTAAGACAAGAGAAGTAAATACCTGCTATAGTAACCCAGACTTTGAAAACTACTTCCAAAAAGCATGGTTTGGGTGTCACCCATTCCTCTCACCCTCCATTTACCCTGAAACAACAGAGTCAACTGCCTACACTGATAATCCACTCCATGCTCCCATTTCATTTTCTGGCTTTTCTTTTTAGGGGCCAGTGCCTGACTATTTCTCAGCTACTTAAAAAAGCTTCCACAGGAATTCTTTGACTACTGATCATGAACATAATTCAACACTTGTAGTGCCACTTCCATCCCCAAACACTGCACACAGAGACATGCCCCGAGTCACCCACACTCTGCAGTCACGAGCTTTACATTCCCTTGGCACTGATGACATCTAGTGGAGCAGCCACAGAAGAGCGTTCTCTGTTGCAATAAAGTCTTTTTATTATATAGTCCATGTTCAGTTAGCAGAAGTGACATATTAGCAGCCTGTGTTCTACAGTAGAAATGTTAACAGGTTATTCCCCATTCTACTATACAATTGTAATTGTAACTTATGTTCCATTGTCCCATTATTCAAAGATTCTGTGCCAAGAGCTGACTTATAAACAGTCATGATTCTCATGTTAATTTTGACACAACAAAACACTCATGAAATGTTTGTAGACTTACACAAAGTAACCTGCAAGCACTGAACTAGTTTCCAAACATTGAGTCAGATTTGCTTCCCCTAAACTTAGCTTCTGCTGCTTGACTGTATTTCACCTAAAAAAATCTCATAACTTCTACAAAGATAAGGAAATGAAAGAAAAATTTAAAGGAGAGAAGACTAGGTATTTCCTAGTACTTCTGCAAAATGAAGGAAAATCCTCTCAAGTTTGATCAGAGAAGTAAGAAATGAGCAGAACCATGAGCCAGATGATGTCCAATGGGTGAGTGAGGAGGACAATTAAAGATCTAGGCAGGTATAACGCAAAAAACCTTTCAAAAGAAAACATTCCCAGTATTTCAAGCAGATAAGAAAAGTCTCTTCAAAGCAAATATTATTCTATGTTCAACAAACTTTTCCAAACAAAAAATGAAAAAAATTATGCATTTACATTTCTCATCACCTTCACTGAATTTCAGACATTAAGAGAAAAGCTGGTTGTAGGTGTTAAGTCGGTGGTGAACTGAAATGACACCTTTGGTTTAAATCCAGAGAGGTGAAACAAAAAGTTAATAAATATGGAGAATAAAGGAAATGCTAAAAAAAAAATAATACTTCAATAAGAGCTTACCTTTTCTTCAATCCAGGACTCGATTGAAGTTTTATTTGTCAAAATGACTTTCATCTAGAATAAAAGTGTCAGGTGAAATTAGCATTTATTTTCTGCAGAAATACTCTGAAATGAAAACCTCACTTAACAAACTAAATTTGTCTTAAAGAACCAAGAAACTTTTATAGACTTAACTGAAACAAAATGTTATCAATTAAGACTTAGCAGAGATATAATTCTAGAGCATGTATATTTAAAAACAATATTAGATTATTTCAGTTTATGCTTAAAATGCATCTTTTGGGTTTTTTCCAAAGGTCTCAAACATTTTAAGAAACATATCAGGCACATTTATACCTATTTTCAGGGACAGGGCCAAGTATTTTGCCTTTTCCAGGGAGTTTATAAAGTCCGTTTCATGTTTTCTTTAGTTCACTAGATTTTCACCTCCAAGATCTCTCATGAAAAGTAATGAAAAAAAAATAAATTGTGGTAGCCACACAGAAACTGGGACAAAGCTACATAAGCCCCTGAAAAAGTTTGACAGCAACATAAGCTCTAAACAACCACTTCTGCCTCAATCCTGACTCCTGCTCCACAAGCAGGCAAAACTTACAGCTTTTAACTTCTTTAGAACAGAGCCACAACGTTACCTGGATAATAAACAGCATACCAACAGCAATAGTTGTTCCTAATGCCAGTCCTAAGGCAAATAAAGATGCAGCAAATGCGGATAGTCCAAAGGGAATAATGGGCCGAGGGTCCCTTTTGGCTGCGCTCATGTCAATCTTCACAGAACTCCACCCAAAAGATATCTGCAAAGGGAAAGTATCATTCACCTCCAGAACATTCCAATCGCTGAAACAAAGCAAGTTAATCATAAGGGAACTGGTTCTGAAGGTAAATGTCCAACTTCTGAAAGGTTTACAAGGCAAGTGAAGTAATTTAAAAGTATTCAAAAGAGTTTTCTTTGCCTTCAGAAATGCCTTTTTTGGTAGACAGAGGCCTTCCAGATGGAAAGTGAAACCACCTTACAAAGCTCCACAGGCCCAAAAATCGACAAAAAAAATCTGGACTCTGGCACGTTAACAAAAACACATTCATCAGTGTCTGACAGACACTGCACAGAACAGTATCATTTTCCATGGAAATGCTACAGGTTTTCCCCTGAAAGCTCTGGCAGATAGCAGGTCTCACCATTACTGCTCTGCTGCAACAAACACAGCTTCATCTGTTACACTCAGCTGACGTTATCAAGCTCTTGATTGCAACCACAAAGGCTGAAATCAAAGCTCATAATCTCAGCCATGGATCTCAGATAAGGGTTGTATTTCAGAACAAGCTTTGCTCACTGTTGCTACAGTTAAATTTTTCCACTTAAAAAACCCACAACTAACATTTTTAGTCCCAAAAGTAATGCAGGATTTTCCTTGAAGAAATGGACACATTTCTAAAAAAGCAGCAAGCAAAGGAAAATAAATAGTGCCTAACTTGTGTGCTGGAAATAAATAGAAGCTAGTTTCTGTGCCAGCCACAACACAGCCTTTCTCTCTCTGCTCAGAAAATGTCTTCAGTCAACATACAGGATTAGGAAACTGTGATTAATGCAAACAACAGGGAAATAAAAAGAACTAAACCAGAAAACTTTCTCTGACTCCTCCACCAATTAACACACAAACTTCTCATGGGTAGAGAGCAGAACTAAGAGTACATATTGAGCAAACAACAAGGAATTCCACATGCTTCTTCTCAGAAAACCAAATTATTTCGTACTTCCAGAGGTAAATTATACATTCAACTTCAAAAATACTTTAAAGCATTCCATTATGCTTTCTTACTCTGTTGTAAAGCTGAGTGTACATAGTCATAACAAATATGAAAGAAGCGTGGATGCATCCCAGTGGAGCTAAGAGGAGAAAGAGAGTGAAAGATGCATGATTCTGGTATCCACAACAGTTGTTGATCCAAGGACAGTGGTGATCCATCTTCATGACGCATCTGTGAAGAACAAATATTCATTAGTGTAAAGGACACATATGATGTTTTTCCAAGAAGCTCAAAGAAGAGAACAGCTACTTTCTACTATTCAACCTCCCTTCGTTTACGTAAGCCTACCAATTTCCAACAGACCAACAGAGTAGTTTCCTTTCTTTGTTGCTATTCAGAATTATATTTCCAGGTTGTAGAAAGAAAAAACAGCAAATAAAAAGTGCTTCCAGGTCCTACCCTCCATAATTACCCACCCTTCTCTTTACTCAAACTTGCAAGTTGCTAATAAGGATCATATTCCCAAGTCAGGAGACAGAGGCCTAGAATGGGACTTGCAAGAACTACCACCACAATAATTAAGCACTAGTATTACGTATTGTTAATTCTTTCTAAAAAAATCACACCATGAAAATAAAGAAACTATGAAATTCCCTGTGAACTACTTGCAGAAAGAATATTTAAAAATACACAGAACAGAAGTGTGATAGTGCCTCTCGATTTTCACCAGTAAACCCTCTGAAAGTTCCTCAGTTGTTGTGTATTGACCTCACACCACTGAAAACCCTTTTCAAAATACATTCAACAAGTGTGAACACCCTGGAGACACTCCTGTATTAAATATGAAGCAGGTTATTTTGGTGTAGCTTATGGGTGCAAAACCCCCACCTGATTAAAGACTTGTTCACATCCTAAATTTAGCTTAAACCATACAAAAGAGAAAGTGACCACCACTGATAAGTCTTCAGTGTAAAGATTGTCACTTAAGGAAAGGAGCCTCATATTTTAAACCCGGGGATGAAGAAAGGAAATTACAGCAGCGCTCGAGTTTCAGTTTCCTATAAACACACTGTATTTATAGAAATAACAAATGAATGTGTATGTTGCAACATCCTTTTACCACTCTAGCAACCCTAGAAGGTTTATTACTTCACTTAACATGCAGCCTCTCCCTTTCAGTAAAGACTAGTCCAAAATTTCCACTCAAATCGATATTTAACTCCCATTTTGGAAAGATGACTGAATAGATTTTTCTACTCCCTAAACAGCTGAATGCTTGGACTCGGAACTTAAAAAGGACTCAAAAAAGGTATTTACATCGAGTCATGTCCCTGAAGCAGGAAAGTATTGTTTTCTCAAGACAAACTGACTTCAAGCTATAAAGAAAATGACAAAGACATAAATTTATTAAACTAAAACACAGTGAAACTGTATGGAAATCATACAACTAGAAGGTGAAAATGCTTGAAAAGTGTTCATATGGAAGCTTTTTTAAAAAGCACAGTACAAGTCCTGGAAGAACAAATTGTGGCAACGGCCCTTCATTAGATTTGAAGCTGCTTTACCATGGCCTTGAAATAATTTTAAAGAAAGAAAATACCTGTTACACTTTCGACAGTGGTGTGAACGAGGTGCCTTGTAAGACTGACACACTTTACAGTATTGGAGATAGATGCAATCCTGAGATTTTTCCTTTAAACAGAAGAATAGGAATGTTAGAATAATTCCAGTGGCAATGCACATCTTGGCGATTTCCTAACCTAAGCACCTTTGATTTCATCTGATAAGGTGTGCTTCATACTCCAATCCTATTTAATGGCAGGTGTCAAGGAGATAAAAAACCCCAAATGAAATAATCTCTTAGCTAATCAACACAGCCACCTCCCCCTGCTGAAAGAGCTGGTTGCTAAAAGAAGTAAACAGTTCTTCCATCAGGAAGTGCCTCTGTACGAGCAAGGTTTCATAGGGAAGTTCTGAGAGTAAAAAAATCAGCGTGAGGTCTTTATAATTAAAAAAAATTAAAATTTGTGCCCTTGTCTCTCCATATTATACCAGAAGCCAGCCTGGAGTTACTACTAAGAAACAGTCCTGGTAAGAATTAATGTTGATCTAACTTCTATAATTCTCTTACACAAACACCCCAACTACAGCAAGATGAGAGACAAATACATTTGTTGATAGAATGTTTCTCAAAGCAGAATACCCAGTTGTCCTGCTAAGACTACGTCAGGATCCTCTACTGACTAGACTCCCTGTGGCTTAGTACTGCCCAAGTAGAAATGTGAATATCACTAAACTTGAGATACTGAACCTGCATCACTCTGGTCCTTCACTGCTCCTCATCCAAGAGACTACTGAAGGACACGCTCATTTCTATCTTGTACTGAGTTCAGCATAAAATAAACACAACATTTTCTGTCCCGCACACACACAAAACTTCCAAATGAATTTCTCCTGTTACTGCTGGGACAGCAAAGTCTCCCATGCAAATGTCTGCAGGACACAGGTAACCCTGAGGTTCGCGTTCCCAGCTAACAGCACTTGTTTCCTCTTGTTTTTCTCTGAGGAGCCCCCACAGAACACAGCCACAGCCGCCGCTGTTCGCCAGAGCCCGGGACGAGCCGCACCGCGCTGGAAGAACAAATCTGGGAGAGGCGGAAAGGGAAGGTCTCGAGACAAGACAGGGCAGGAAGGAGCGGCCTCAGAGCGCGGGGCATTCTCGGGGCACAAAGCGGGACAGCAGCGACTCCCCCGCCCCGAGGCAGCGCTTACCGGCGTCCACCCCAGCGGGACGTACCCGGGGCCCACGAACATGGCGCTGAAGTAGTTGTAGAGGATCATGACGGTCCAGTTGAGGAGCATGATGAAGTTGACGCTGCCCCCGGCCGTGTCCAGCGGCCAGTACCAGAGCGCGGCGTCGGCCATGGCGGTGGCGGAGCACACGGCCACCACGGCCAGCGCCACCGCCGGGCCCCAGTGGCACANCCCGCGGTCCTCTGGCAATACGGGCCCCCCGGGAAACAGCGTCCCGCCCGTGAAGCGGCCGCGTACCTCCGCCCCTGTAGGTTACGAGGGGGGGCTTGGGGGGCCGCGGG